>JAPEVW010000151.1:35000-152785 GCA_027921565.1 Artemia sinica | reverse complement strand
TACTGTGTAAAAGTAAGCCTAGTGCCAAGAGCACAAGTCTTGCCATTCGCTCTCATCAGTATAGAAATTATACGTGATGAGTAGAAAAAATCAATGTCGTGTTATATCTGAACATGTCGTGTGCTTGACGAGAATGTGTGAGTGTCCTGCTCATGTCACTATCAGTATTTCCAAGACCGAGTTGATGCGTAGACTATCGTATCACTTGGTCTGGATAAACTAACCTAACCACCAACCCACTCAACCTTTCATAATTTTTTGTTACCTAACCAGCTAATCTAAAACCCAAGCACTACCCACCACCACTAACACCATCCACTAACGCCTCAGCAGTGACGACAACTATTGTTTTTTTTCCATCGCGGCTCCCCGGGGGGTGGGGGACCCTTCCCGGAGGCCGGCTCCCGGTGGGTGGGGGCCCTACCTTTAAAATCACTGGGGGGAATGTTCAACTGTGCTAGTTATAAGTGTATTTTATTGTACAAAAAGTGTTGTATAGAAAAGTGTTGTACAAAGGTGTTGTACAGAAAAGTGTTAATGTACAAAAGTGTTAGTACAGAAAGTGTTTTTAAAGACAATAAGTGTTTATTATAAAGTGTTTTATCATTGTTTCATGTTGAACAAAGGAAGAGTTTTCCATGTTTGACCAAGTGTCACGTTTGAACAAATTTTTGTCGTAATAATGTTGCCATGAAATATTGTTTTTGAGAGGGGGGTTCTTGAATAGATAGATCTATGGGAAAATTACTACTTATTCAGTGGACACGTATTAAATTTACAAGTTAGTCATATGTCCGACTGTTGTCAACACTAGCATGTAATCAATTCACAACACCCTTCAGATTCATTTCTCTGTTGTGGGCCCCTCAATGTCGGGAAAAACAACGCTTTTAGCTAGGAATAATTCAAAATTGCGATAAAATGTTTTTGTGAAAAACCGGGAAAAAAATCTACTGTTGCTATAGTATTTGGCAGAGTTCCTATGATAAAATTAAAAGCTATTGCCACAGCCACACCAATAACAATTCCTAAGAGAAGCTTGATGTTTTCAAAGTATTGACCGAACTCGTGGCTGATTATTGATGAATTTGGCTGAAATCCATTGAACAGTTTCTCACAGGAAATGCTGCGAATTGTTCACTTGTCCTATCTCATCATAACACATTTCCATAACCCTAGTTCTACACACATCTGTTTCATCCAAGAGCAAATAGTATTCGAACCCTTGGCTTTGAATTGCACTATAGCTTTAAATTATCTATCGAGTCCGTTCGTGATTCTAGCTCGCTCATAACTCTCAATAAACAGATATACCCGGGCACTCCAAAATTTCTGTTTGTCAGCGTAACACTCAACGCGACTAGCAAGCCCGACGGTTTACAACATTTTCTTGGATCTTTAATCAGAGGCACGCCCCGAGGATCTTCGTGTAGTCACCGACATTTTCCGACAATGAAATTTACAGTATCTCTTCCCGGTGGAACAGTATAAAAAGGCTACATTAGTCCGCTATCATGACACTGAAGAAACTAAACGAATCAACGGGCAGTTATTTTCCGTTTTAAATAGCAGCTTCAAAACCCTTGCTTAGGAAGGCCATACTCAAAACATGGTGTCGACAATGATTTTCATTTAATCCTAATACTCTAGAACTTTGTTTTTAAATTTAACTGAGGGCAATTTTCGACTGCCAAGAAAGGTGTTAGACAACATACAAATCAAACGATCGTTCCAGCTGTAACTGCCTTGGCTTGTAAAAAACAATGGAACCAAATTTAAAAAGAAAACGGCTTCTTCAAGCAGGCGGTAGCTTTTTCACACGTTTTACTACCGATAATTGCAGGACTTTTAAACCAGTTTTCTCTCGATGTGCAAAACGCCTATAAATTTTACAAGACCATTTTAACTTGTCCCTCTCGCCCGTCGCAAACATTTTGAAGACAATCTAAACAACAGATTCATTAATGGATGAGAATATTTGCCGATGATAAAAAACTGCTTTTACTTCAAGATGCATTGTCGACGTATGGGACAAACATAGACCCTTAGTCGTGAGAGACCCGTCACCGCTCAGCCCGGCTCCTAAACAAGAAACATCTCTTCAAGATTTCTGTACAAACAAAGGAGAAGGAATTGAATTCGATTGTATTGAAAGTTGAAACCCTATTGCCACTGGTACCTATCGGAGAACCGAGTAAAAGATTATTATCTTATCTCGTGTTGGAAACTGGTGATCAAGTTCAAGTCGACAGCACAGGGAAACGAATTATCTAATTCGGGGGAAAAAGTTATAATCCTCGTTGTATTTAATTTGTGATATGGTGACGGAATCGTAAAGGACTCTTATCCTTTGACGATAATCTATACACCTTTCTAAGTGTATCAACTTTTCCCAAAGTCCTCATTGGCAATAAGCAAATTCTAAAGAAACTACGAGAATCTAAGTCCACCACCACCAACACCATTTAAAAAAAGGAAGAAGAAGATTCAATATTTGAAAATACTAGCACTACTGATTTTTTAAACAAGCACCTGTGGCTGCTAGTCAAAAGCGAAAAGAAGAATTGATTCACCCTCTCAGTGTGTCAAAAGGGGAGTGGACATACAAACTACGTGTTTACGTTCAATATGGATGAAGTTCTGAAAGGTATCTATGAAAATATTGGCGAAGCGGGAAAGTTTAAGTTCTCCCAAACGCTTTCTAAGAGCTTGTCTTCCGGCACCACATTGAGAAAGCAAAAGAGTGATCTAGAAAACTGAACCGAGTTACACACTACAATCGAATCGGCAGGCTTCCGCAGTAAACAATATCGACAAAACTAAAGCCTTTTTTCCCTCTGCATATAATGCAACATGGGATCTTTTAACTTTAGACGCATGTTTCAACAACTGCTGTCACAATACACCATACAAATAATATTCTAGTGGCAATCAGTGTCTTTAGTCGGCTATGGCCTATGCCAGTCCTGCTGCGATCAAAGAGAGTTGTTGAAGTTGCTCGGGCCCTTGAAAGTATTCTTGAACAGGATTCGTATAGAAAATATTCAATCAGTATCGTGGTAGTGAATTTGTAATATCACCATGGGTAACAAAAGGTCTTTTGAAATATAATTACAACACTTTATAATAGTCACAGCCCGATAAAGGCTGCATTGGCTGAACGATTAATAAGAAACGATTCGTCTATTAATTTCAAAGATATTGTACATTGAAAAATACACCGGCTTTTATTCATGATTTAGATAAATCAATGCAGATATACAACCCTCGACCACATCGATCTCTAATCCAACTCTAAGCTCTCGGGATTGATCATTACAGTGAAAATACATTTGATGCTTTTATCTAAAGCATACTCCAATGACAATGAGAGAAAAGAAGTGAGAAATTTAAATGTTGGTGATACTGTTCGAATATATAGAACCACCGATATTTTTGAAAAGGGGAATTATTTATGGAGCCACCGAACTTTTTAAGGTGTCCAAAATTCTAGACACCGAACCCACGACCTATCGGCTACGAAGACACCAGATGATGAGATTCTCGGCGGCGGTTTTTATGGAAAATATGAACTGCAAACAACGTTTAGAAACACTAGTCAAAGTTATCAAATTGAAAAGATATTAAAAGAGTCGTACTCATAGGGGCAAGAAACAGTTTTGCTTGTTTCGCTGGCTAGGATAACAACTCGGATTTTGATTTTGGTCTTGGGTCAGTGCTGAAGATATTAACAATGCCCAATGATTTCTATGTGACTTTCATGTCCAATGTTTCAGATCCTCTCTACACATGACTTGAATAAAACAGTGATTTTTGGACGAAACTCTCCCCCACCATCAAATTCGACGGAAAGTATGAAGTGGCTTCTTGTCGATGTATTCTAAAAAATACCTATGACATCCTGCAGAAAGGATCGTAAATATGAAATAAAAATTAGACCCTATGATGAGCCGCCACCAACCAGGTCGATCAAGAACAAATTCAAAAATCAATTGGTTGGATTATCCATATATTGAATTACCCTACGAGGGAACTCACACTGTATGAATGATTTATGTCGTACTATTAATAAAAGATTTTCCGCTTCGTAAAAAAGGAGCCTTTTCATTTCAACTATTCAAAGGAGGAGGCAAGATCTACATTAGTTCACCTATTGCCAGCGAAAAGATTATTCTCAATGATACTCTAAAGGATGTTTTTTGCTTTAAGCTCAATATAATCAATGGTAAAAGTGCCGGAACACATTTTCCATAATTTCATTTTTTTGCTGACTACCCGCCTGCCTTCTTCTCCACAGACACTTGTATATTTCTCTACGCCTCATTTGTGGAACCATCTCGGGTCGTAATTCAAATGTTCCCCTCCTACGAGTTTCTTGAACGAAAAACCAATCAAGAGCATATTCACCATACAATATAAAGCATCTTCAGTATATTCCCGTAAACACTTCCTATTTGGGAACTCTGTCAGTTAACACTAAGAACTGAATTAGAGTGATCCCTTAGCAATTCCAAACGGTTTGCTGTGATTACATGTCATTTTCGGGGGGACCCATCGTTCAACAGCAAGATGTCTAATAGAAAGTGGTATTCAACTTTCCTGATATTGACTGCTATGTTAATACTCTTGGCCCAAGACAACAGGGGCAATGGAATGGACTATTACAAGGGTCGCTCGTCAATGTCTGGCTATGGTCTGTGGCAGTTTGTTTGCTAAGCTGTTTCGCTCTTCACTACCACTGGCTAGAAAATATGTGTGGTACCGGCTGCGACAGATTTTGCATCCTCCACACTATACGATTGGGGCTCTGGCAAGGATTTAAAAAAAGTGCTACGGACAAATCTTAGGTTCAGTGCGCGAACCCTTGGCGAGAAATTAAAACAAAATGGTAAGGTTTTAAAAAGGTCAAGAAACAACGCATCACTCATCAGTCTCTACTCAGGACGGAACGAAAGACATCCCTTTTTGTCAAAGAAAGAAGGAAAAAGCCGACACGTAGTGTAAACAGAAGCCCAGGAAGAAAATTGTTAAATTGTTTTTTGATTTTTGTTATTCATAAGTGGTTACTTCTATATTTTAAAATTCGCTGCATTATTTCTCCGAAACTTTGATTTCTTACTCCTAAGATGTCCTACCTGCCGCATAAGGATCTCACCTTCAATAACCGCCTCATTGAATCTATTCAATGCTGAAAATGTTGATGTGAGTGTCACGCATGGATACTATGAACCATTCTATCCACATCAACCCCTCTCCGATAATATCCACTTTCAAATTTATTCAAATGAAGACTACTTTATGGACATGTCTTCAACATTTATAGATTTACAAATGAAAGTCCGGAAATCCGATAATACAATGCCAGTTCGAGCCGATGGGATATCCTATGAAAATTGTATACTACATAATTTATTTCGTCAAATTAGTGTCTACATCAATGGCACGCTGGTTAGCACAAGCAACAATCTCTCAAACTATGCAAGCTATATGCAATTCATGTTGATGACACCCAAGTCATACAAGGAAAAAAAAACAAATTGAGAGGCGCCTCCAATGGATTGAATATATTACTAATACTGATAGTACAGATGCACTTAAAAAATGCTACAACTAGTGAATTACATCTAGTTGGAAAAATATATCATGAAATATTAATATACCCCAATGGCTGCCGCCCAATGTTAAAGTGGATATAAAATGACGCTTGCACCATCCAATTTCATATTTGAGAAAGGAAACTTGCTGCCAATCCCGATGTAAGTCTCTCCCTACCCTCGGCAATACTCCATGTACGCAAACAGCAGGTTATGAGTTCTGTTGCTTTGGCCGTGGAAAAACTGAGAGCCAATGGAAATAATATTAAACTACTTGTTCCTCATACAATCACCATCAACGTCATATTGCCATGGGGTCACGCACCTTCACCATTCATCCTTTATCAATGGCGAAATCCCCTCGAAATTGGCTTTGGCATTTGTAAAGAGCGCCAGTGCAATAGGATCATGGACTGAATGCCCACATAAATTCGAGATGTTTGGACTTTCATCTCTTGTGTGCAAAGTAAATGGTATCCCCACTCTACAATCTATCTTTTGATAAATCCTATAGAACATTGTATGAGTTGACATGCAAACCCTAGATCATGATTCGCAACTATTTGAAATGGTATAACCGAAGATATGTTTGCTCTAAAACACATGGTATCATTGTATTGGATTTGTCTGGCACACAGGATATGAGTATAGTACGTACGGGGACTGTGCGTTTAGAGTGTACATTTGCCGACCCATTGGCTGAGAGTATTGCACTAATCTCACTAAATCAATATGAAACCTATTGGGAAATCACTCCCCGAAGGTAGTGTTCTACTAGACTTGGCGCCATGAACACCAGTCAAATAATCAGTGTATTATATAATGGATCCCTACATGTCCCCAGTACAAATCCTATTGTCTACCCTCAGGACTATCTAGGAAAAATTCAAAAGCGCGAACAATACCTTGATTATTGTTAATAGCAGTCCCGTCGACTGTGCTGACGGTCATTGGCTGTGCATCTTTCAAACAGTGAAGAATATCGAATTTTTGATCCTCTTGCCTACCATGTATACATTCTACACACCTCACATCAGCAACTATATTTGAGAGCAGTGGGAAAACTATTATTCAAAATCGAAAGAGGGTGCAGGATCTAACGACTAAAAGCTGTGGCTTTCATGCGCTACTATAATTTTGTGTTCCGATGTCGTGGTTATACTTACAAGCAGTTTTCTCCACATTTATGGTGACAATCCACGTCCTGAACGACTTTCTAGTGGAAAATATACTTACAAGTGTATTTTAATATTGATTTCAGTGCCCTAAGAATAGTGCTTAAAAAATGTTTGTGAATTCGTTTTTATTAATAAAATGTATATATACAACAATGTCTTTAAATCTTCACTTTATTTAGATTTCTTCATCGATGTATAGGCAACTGTCGTGAACCACTAATGCTGGTAAACTCATTTGGATTCACTGTATATTGATCTTGATTGACTGCAAAGTCAGGGTCACATTTTCTGCAGTACAATGTAACTTCACTCTTGTCATATCTCTTTGTATAGTCAATGATACTATTTGCATTCATATGAATGAAATTCAATGGAGTTTTCAATCTGTCTATTTTGAAGCAATATCACATACAGTGTTTTCAAGTGGTGAATCACATTCGGTAACTGCCAAATAAAAATCACTTGGTTTATAGTCATAGTAGGCAGTGTCGTCACAGCGATGACGTAGAATCCAGATTGTCTTGTTACCCCAACAGTTGAATCGTAGACCAGATTCCTCTTCCCAGAATAATTTAAATCCACGCGATACCAATCTCGTAGAAATAAACTGAAATCACGTTTAGGATTCTTCCAATCATAGCGGGGTAAGTATTCTCCCACTGATCACATTTATCATGGTGACAATTGGAGCAGAGGTGCCCGCTAGGGTGAGAGTCCACATACCTCCTCAAGACATGAATTACATCCTTTAATTTGTACTGCATAGCCTCTATTTAATTTGCAAGGATTACATAATTTACACTTTTCATTATAGTCATCAATAATTGTACAATTCTCACATTGAGTCCAACTGCCAAGAGTGTACATGCACAATGGGCATATATAGAACATTTTTTTGGTTTCCGATGTCAACTCTCTCACAGCTAAAAACGAAACTGATCCTCTTCGTTCGATAAATTCAAAGTGTAGGAAATGGGAGAGGAGTAACTCTGTGACGCTACCTCTTCGAAGGAGGAGCCATCTACATTGGCAATGAAAGTATATCCACATATGATTCTGCATTGTTCTAATTAATATATCAATAAATTGAGTATAAGCATTTGAATCACATTTTAAAAGTTTTCATACAATAGTCCAATGGTGGAGAATCAGTTTTCATTATATTGTCAAGTGTTCCCTGAGGGAATATCCTGCGTTGAAGAGATAACTCGAGAAAATCATCATCCAAAATCAAATGTTTTTCATAAAACACTAGATTTGATCTAATTCTCATCTTTCTCAATTTATTCATTTTTCAGTCCTTTCACTCTGACTGCTGACTCTAGACTGACCAGAAAAGAAAGTTGGCTCGGAAACAACAGATCGATTGACCTTGACCCCCATTTAGACTCAATACTCCATGAACGTGAACAAAGTTCCTGTTTTTTTTTTCCATTCTCACTGACAAAATCCATAAAAACATCAAATAAATGGTCAACACACATAACCATCCATAAAAACATCAAATAAATCGACCAACACACATAACCATCCATGAAAACAGAGACATAAATGTGACAAAGTTCCTGTTTTTTTTTCATTCTCACTGACAAAAACCATAAAACATACAAAAATGTGACAAAGTTCCTGTTTTTTTTTTTTTTCAAATTCTCACTGACAAAAACCATAAAAAAAACATACAAAAATGTGACAAGGTTCCTGTTTTTTTCAAATTCTCACTGACAAAAACCATAAAACCATCCATAAATGTGACAAAATTCCTGTTTTTCAAATTCTCACTGACAAAATCCATGAAAAACATCAATAAATCGACCAACACACATAACCATCCATGAATTATGTAAAAAAAGTTATAGGTGGCAGCAGGGGTGACTCGTCGGAGTCAATAAGGCCCTTCTACTGTTATCATACCCTGGGGTAGGTATATTGTAAATTGGGTATTAACAACCCTATATTTACAGAACCGTTGTGTAAGTTGCGGGCATCCCATTCTAATATTCGGCACCATCAGGGGCTTTCCCCTCCAGTAAGTGGTGTAGCAAGCACCATTTTTGCACCAATAAGTGGCGACACCCGTACCTTACCACACGAATACTGGTGGCAGCGAAAAAGGAGCTATCAACAGCAGTGATGGCAAAAGAACAAGTGTTTTCCGAAGATACTGGTGAAAATTAGCCTACAGTATAGGCTTTAGGCTGTAAAAGTTGGCACGGAAAAAACAGAGTTGGAAGATTGCGAATTTAAAATTTGATGAGCCAGGCTCCTACCTAGGAACAACATAGTGCATGAGAAAGGATAGAGCCCCCTTTCATTCCCTCCGTTCGTCAAGGTTTGGGCTGAGCCTAAACGAAAATTAGAGAAAAGAACACAAAAATACGGCATTATGAAGATCTAATTGGGGTGTGCCTAGTTAGACAATAATAAAAAAGAATAACGTGAATTAATTGGGTATGAGTCAAAAGTAGGGAAATCTCCGTATTAGAAAGTATTATAGGGTTTAAGAACGGATAAGAAAAAAGTGAGTCGGGTTTGAGTGAATTGAGTGAATTTGAGTGAATTGGCGGACTTAGGTATAATCTTCAGTGACGAAGGTTATAAATTATTGAAGACGCAAATTAGGAAATTTGTCAGTTTTGTGCGCACATTTGATAAGGAAGATGGAAGGCACCTGTCCTATTGAGTAATCGGCCTAAGAGGAGATTATATTTTGGAGTACGAGCATCCAGGGAGATACGTGATTTGTTTTACAGGTAGTTCCCCTGTTTGAGTTTAGTCCAGCTAATTCACTAGTGGAATATTTGCGCGGTTTTTCAGTTTACTTTCTTGAAAACCCTTGTTAATTCGTTTTTCGGAGATATATTTCACTGGCGTAAAATTGCTTGCTGTGAAAGAAGTTGTTTATTTCCTAATAAAGTGTAGATATTCCGGTTTTGAAAATTGTTGAATCTCATTACACGGCGCTAATAGTTCACGATAGTAATTACGTACCATAATTTTTGCGTGTCGCAGTTTTTGAGCTTGCCACGATTGACTAACTAATTAAGAGATAATATAATCGGGAAGGAGTATATGCGGTAAAATAAAAGGGTACGAAATAAACAAGGAAGATATAATATATGAAAAAACAAGACGAACTCACCCCTCAGATGCTGTGTAAAATGAAGGGGAGTTGCGGGTAAGAGAAAATATGGATAGAGAACGAACAGATTCAAAAAATGAATTAAGAAGAAATAATGACGGATGGAATCAAAGTAGTCCCCAAATAGACGGAGCAGTGTTGAATCGAGATCCAGCAGGGGCTCACGAAAAAGTAGTCATGTAGATATGACACAATATATATTAAGTTTTCATGAAGGAAGAAAAAATAGATAGAGAGCAAAAAGAAGAGGCTGATAGAAAAGCTAGAGAATAAAAGAAGAGGCAGATAGAAAAAGCTAGAGAGCAAAAAGAAGAGGCTGATAGAATAGCCAGAGAAAAAAGGAGGAGGCTGATAGAATAGCCAGAAAAAAGGAGAGGCTGATAAAATAGCCAGAGACGGAAAAAGGAGAATGATAAAATAGCTAGAGAGAAAGAAGAAATATATCACCAAGAGTTTAAAAGAACCATGATAGGCCTAATAGAAGCCCGCTGGGGAATTCCAGAAAGTGAGATTTTTATCACATCTAACTTCTAGGCTGTCCAGATAGCCATAATAATTTGTCTAAGAATCAATCGTGAGAAAATGAAAGTTACCAGACATTAAATGCTAAGACGGAAAATATACAACTTCGTTGGCTACGGGGGGAGATGGACCGGCCCATAAACAAATTGGGAGGCTGAGCCCCCCTGTCGAAAAAAACGAAATGCTTGATACTCGTTTTTCGAAATGTTTATAATCCACAAAAATGGGATGCGGAAGTTAAAAAGACCACATAATATTGAAAATAAGAACATGTGAGAATGATTTTTCGAATTTTTCATTTTTGAACTTTTATTTTATCGTCATGGAAAGGCAGTGTGGTCTCCGAAATTATCAACACCGTATTTTGTTATAACTAGATTGCTATACCTACAAAATTGCAACAGTCCGTAGCCATTGCTGTTTTTTCTTTTCCTATACCAAATTTACCTAGGCTAGGATACCATCTATCCCTAATTCTACCGACTTGGGAGTTAAAATCTCCTAATAAAAACACCATATTTTTACCTAGGGCCCGTCCTATTTGCTTCTATAATTCTAAGTAAAATTCATCTGAACCACTAGTATCTCCTTCAGTTGGCTCTACAGGAGCATATACTACTATAACTGATGCCCTGGAACTTTTTTAGTCATAAAATGAGCAATTATATTCATATTATTAATACCTTCCAAGCCTAAACAAAACTTAGCAGCTTCCTTATTCATCATGAGCCTTACTCCCTATCTATGTATCCCATCCTTCCTGCCTGAGTAAACAAATTCTATTTCACCTCATGCCATGCTTCCTATCCCTTAGATATGAGTTTCTGAAATCTCCTAATAAGTCCAGTTCGAATCGTCTCAATTTCTCAGTCAAAATGTCGATACCATAGTTATTTTTTTAATGTCAAAACATTCCAAGTTTCCAATTTTCATGTTCTTTAAATCATTGAAAATTATTTTGGCCTCAAGAAAAGCAATGACCCCGGACACCAATGCAGGACGGGGACCAACACATCTTCTCAGTCTACACCGAAGAGCTTAAGCCGGCTTAGAACCGGACACCAAGACGTCCCTGGACCTCCAGTAATGAAGGGAAGCTTTGCGCAATCATGGGCCTATTCTTTGTCACAACATGGTTTTTCAGCGATGTTCTTCTATCAACAAGAGTCGAATTCCTGCACAGACAGTCTCAAGCCTATTACCTCCGACTCATTATATATCCATGCCTACAATATTATGCTACTACGGAGAGGCAACCTATTGTAGATAAATTAGCTAGGAAAGGTTTTTCAGTCTGAAAACGCCCACCCAAAGCAGACCAAGCCCAGAAGAATTATCCATTAATCAGAATATGATGTGTCGTTTATTTCAATACAGTAACCCTTTTATAAAATTAAATAGAAGAAAAAACAGTATTTCAGCTAAAAGTAAGGACCTACATTAAAACTTAAAATAAACAAAAAATTTTCAATATATGAGGGGGCTTACCCCTCTTAAACCCCTCTCGTCTTTACGCTTAAGTTTTGTTGTTCCCCAATTCTTTAGAAAGACTTCATAAACATTAGGGCCGTTTAATTAGAATAACAAGCTTTGTCAAAGCATTTAGACGTTAGTTAGACTGAGGAGGGTGTAGGCCCGCTCATATATGGACTAATTTTGTCTTTTTCAATGTTGTTCTTCTGTACTTTAAGTTGAAAAAAACTTGTTTTTTAAAATTTTAAATTTCTGATTGTTAATCAGATTATATTCCAGAAAATCAGGCTCCCTCAAGGTGGATTCAGGCACCATCCCCACCCTCTCCCCACTCTGCACCCACCAACACTTTCATAACAGGTGACCGGAAATTAAAAAAAATCTTATTGTTCTTATTAAACCTCCATTGTGTTTTCAGGAGTCATTCTTCTGGAATTAGGACAAAAAGTCAAAACTTTAGCGTAAAGAGTAAGGTCTTGAGGATGGGGCAACCCCTTTCATACACGTAATGATTTCTGTCCGTTTAAGTTTTGATGTTACTCCTTACTTTCAGTTGAAGAAACTTTTTTTTTTAATATAATTTCTGATCGCTTTTAAATAACACCGGGAAATCCAACTCCCCCCTGCATGAAAAATTCCTTAAATTTCCGTTACCCACGGAAAAATTCCACCATGTAAAAGTTTGTTTTCATGTAAAAAAGCCCCCCTCCCCAGGGAAATTTCTCCAAGACAATTCTATTCTAGCTGAAAATTCCACCCAGAAAATTTTTTGCGGATTATCTCTGGTGAAAATTTTTTCTGAGCGCACTTTCATTTGAAAAAAACTTTAATTTCTGATTGTTTTTAAAATCAATGTCGGTAATCCCCCCCCCCTTGGCGGAACAGTTTTCCCACCAAAAAGGCAGCAAAAGGGGTATTTTCCAGCAAAGATTTTTTTTTGCGGGAGGGGAGGGGTACAAAGGAAACTTCAAAGACGTATCAAAAAAAAACTGTGAAATTGATATCTACTCCCTTACAATTTCTGGGAATATTTCTGGTTTCTTGCTATTATTATGAAAGTAAAGAATAATATAAAAATACTAAATACTAATAATACTAAACCCCAAATAAGCAGAATTTATTCCGTACAGGAGGATGACTGTCCCTTCCTTGTCCACGCCTCAACCTCAAAGGTCGCAGGAACTTCGGAGTGTTGCTCATTGAAAAATCAGAAACTAAAGAGTTCTAATCCCTTTTTTTAAAATCTAGAAACTCAAGGGATCGGAGACCAACTACAGGTCGCATAGGGGTGGGATTCTGTATTCTGGGGGGGGGGTGGTGCTATTTTCTGTGGGTTATTTTCCGCGTGGAAGGGAGAAATTTTCAAGGGGATTAACCCCAGCCACCGAAAAAGGACAAGCAAAGATAAAAAAAAAAGAAACGCTAATATCTTTAGATGCGTCAAACAAGGCATATTTAATTCCGATAAAAACCAGAAAAGAACAGAAAACGTCCTAACAGTAAGGAAAAAAGAATTGCAACTAATCAAGTGAAGAAGAGAAAGGGAAAATCAAAATTGCTCGTCAATAAAACTAAAAGTTTTTAAAACCTAACCTGCACTAGGCTGGACTCTTGTTACCTGGGGGTTGGAGTAGCTTAAATACATTTGGTTTGCTTTTTTGTGAGGGAGGGGGAGGGGGTTCAGTTTTTTTTTAGTTTTCCTTTATAAAAAAAATATTGTGTATAGTTTTCTTATCTCTTCTTGCAAACTGTTCTTGTGGTTCCATTCTTCTGGTTTTGTATTGCTTTCGTTTTTATTCTTTTGTTGTAAAAAACAAATGAATAAATAAATCTTAAAAACGAATAAGCTTTAATTAAATATGCGAATCAAGATTGAAACGAACAAAAATCCCTGCAGAAAAGAGTATGGGTACGGCCTCCTTCCCTAACTGTAAAAGTCTAAAACCTGCTACGTTATTGGTGCTTTACTGAAAATGAAATATATTATAAATATTTTCTTACGTACTTATTACAACATTGAAAATAAAAAATAAAACTACAGTAAAATTAAATTTTTAAATGATGGACTTTTCAGCAGCTGATATCATTATATATCAAATATTTAGTTTAATCTTTCCTTCCCAAAACTGTTCACGACAAAAATTTAGTTTCACTACAAACAAGAATTTAGCGAATGCCTCCGTCCCCAGCTGTATAAATCTAATGCTTACTGCGTCATTGGCGCTTCATTGAAAGCCAATTATGTTACAAATGTTCTCTTTTCCAGTTGTTACAGCATTGAAATGAAAATAAAAATACACCATTAAAATTTTGCTTATTCAATATTATTTATTATAAAAAAGAATTTACTTTTTCAATTTTATTTATTTAAATAGAATTAAACCTTTAGCCTCCTTATAGTATATTAAACGCTAAATGCATATTAAATGCTTTCAATACCTTACGGCAATTAAATGTTTCTCCTTGTACCATAAAATATTACATTCAGATGCCTACTGGGACAGAAATTTAGCCGACTGCGCCACTGCAGGTGTGGGTGGTTTTAAGAGAAAACAAGGTGAAAATGTTCGATGAAATCAGGTTCCAACCTGAGTGTTTAGCCTGTAGTTAAAATGGGTTCTGACTATAGCTGAAATTAAAAAAAAAAAAAAAAAAAAAAAAAAAAAAAAAAAAAAAAAAATATATATATATACCCCATAAAAGTTTTTCAGACAGGAAACATTCTGATGTTTGTCTTGTGGACATGTTCTTGATTGCAAGGGGTGAACTGGTATTGAGTACTATAGTTGTCAGCAGAGGTGTCAGGAATGGGGGGGGGGGCAAAAAAAATCAGGCAGTCAATGAAAGATGTTGTGTTGTTAAAATAGTAGCACAGTGCATCACTAATTTTAATAGCAAAATCATCTAACTCAGTCAGTAAAATAACCTGCCAGTCTGAAAATCCATTGTCCACCACTGCCCCAAACACAGGGATAGTGATGCCTCTGGTTGGTACCAGACCAGGTCCATGCAAAAGCAATCACTTGTACTGCTCAGTTCCAGCCTGTTATTTCTGTGCACTTCCATAACAGGCAACCCTTCTACAGTTGCCACTAATTCATATTTTTGAATTATTTTCTTAACCATTATCTTACCCTGTTATTATAACTCAACCCCCCCCCCCCAAAAAAAAACACACACACACAACAAAAAAAGAAATTAAAATAAGCAAAAATGTAAAAATTAATACTATAGGATATTCTATGCCATATGTCCTGCCTACATTTTAGAATATAGGTTGAATATTCCAAAATTCCTTCTTTTCTTCATTATTTTGACTTTCTATACTTCCCCTTTGGCTGTTCAGTTTTGCATGTGGGGGAATTTTCTGCAGGCGGTGGGGATTTTCTGGGGTTATATGCCTAGCCCCTGGATTGGGAATAATAAGTGTTAGTTTTTGTTCTTATTTTAGCTAGTTCAGGAAAGTCAAAACTTTTTTCAAGATTACTGAAATTGATACAAAAAATAATGCCAGCCATCAAAACCAGCAAACAATTGTACATAGCCTAGGGATGTATCCAGGCATTAGATTGGGGGTGAGGGGTTTCATGTAATTGTTGATGGATTGGCTTTGTAAGACAGGAATCAGATAAAAAAAAACTGTATTTTTTGATTCCCCAATCAATGTTTTCCTGAATATAATCATTGCTGCCATTGCATGGTTGGCTTTATTTGGCATTATGAACCAACTTTTGACAAAAAATAAGCACAAAAATAATTCAAACCCACAGAATTAGTACACTTTTGTATATCCAGCCCAACTATCGGACAGTGATTATTATTTTGGAAAGAGCATTAAATAGTATGTTTCTTTAGTTTCTATTGGATCTCTGTCATTTATTGTAGCTTTAACTAATTGTCATGGTAGCAAATATTTTATTTGGAAAGATTTTTTAAATGGGAAAACGCTGTCCAACTAGATGAATGAAACTTTTAGAAATTAATCCGGAGATTAAACTCTGTTCTGGAAAGGTGTTTTCATGCTCTTTTCTGTGTCTTCCCTATTTTTAGGGCATAGAAGATTGCTTCGAAGACCTACCTCAATTCTGTTGTTTGAAAACAGAGTTACAATAATTTTGAGTATTATTTTAAAGCTATATGATTTTTTTATATTGAAGACATACTTTTAAATTTGTTAAATACCTATAAATGAGGATTTAGCTACAGTATAAAGTTCAAAACACTTTAGTTGTGCATCATTTGTGCTATAGATCAGAGCTTGTCCAAGTTCATTAAAGGTTATTACCCTTTAAAGAGGGAAGGTGAGGGGGTAGATTCTTTAAAAGACCTTTGTAGTGCAATTTAAGCTCTAGATCAGTTCTTGGAAGTTTCATTCATCTAACTCATTTGCTTTCCAATGAAGTGAAAAGTAGAATCTCGCTCAGTTTAGATTTGATGCAAAACAGTTTGCATGTAGAAGATGCAGCAAAAATGTGAGCTGGTCAGATCCAATTGGCTCATTCTATGTTTTCTATTAACTCTTCACGGACCTAGTCTTGAATTTCGGGTAGTTCAGTTGCTAGTGCTTCAAGATCATGGAACGCTTCTCTAAAATTCGTTCTATGATCTTGTTATCTTAGCTGCATATAATTAATCTTCCCTAAGATTTCATATCTCAAGTGAACTAAAGTCATGAAAATAAAGTTAGTACATTTTGCAACAGAATTGTAGCTTCACTTCTGATGTCACGTGTAGTGGTAGCGTCCTCTGCTAATTTTTCTAATATTTCTACTATATTCTCTAGCCCATCAACGATAACGCTAACCCCCTCATGTCAATATCATGGTTATCCATGAGCAGAAGAGCTGTTCGTTCAGAGGAGCACGGCACATAATTTTGTAAGTAGTCAAAATAGCCAAAGAATAGTTGTGCCGTCATCCGTGTTTTTCCGAGCTTTGCACTAGCAACGGTCTTTGTTCCTGGTGGAGCACCACTCAACCTGGTGGAGCGCCTTTCCACGAAGCAAGTCCTTTCAATGATAAGGTACAGGGGAATAAAGCTCCCCATCGTATTGATTGTTCCGATCATTGTGTCTTTACTGTGATGTAGTCACTCCTAGCTGCTTAGCCCCTCTAGAGCTCAGTGCCTTCAGACATTTCTGTCGAACATTTGATAAGCTCGTTCCATCCATTCTATAAATACGTTATAAATACTATAAATACGAAATGATACTTTTAGTATTCCAGCTGTTCATAGAATGTGGCAACCCCATGACGGCTAAAATCAAGGTTGCTATAAAGGCTTGTTCTTTCCAGTCTGTGCAGGGATATTCTAGCATGTCTCTTCATGAACCCCCTATACCATTAATTTGTATATCACCTGATTCCACCTCCCAGCTTGACCTTTGGCTGGAGTCGCCTGATGTACATTTGAGGATACCCTGAGACACAATGAACAAAAAGTGTCCCAGGATACCCAGGAACACGTGTCCCAGAGTAACCAAGCTGGAACCTTATCACAAAAGTTCAATTTTGTGTTACCAGATGGCAACTTAAATCAATCACTAAACAGTATTCTGGAGCCAAAAGAACTCATCTTCACGCAAAAAGACACTCATTGTCATACAATAAACGGTTCAGAAGTCATATTATGAAAATCAGATCGTCTTTTTTACTCAAGGAATAAAGAAAAAACTTCTTATCTAAAATCTGTGATAAAAATATTTTCTGAGGTCTTCTGGAAAACACGTGTATACTAACTGATAGAGTGTACTACAGATTCGCGCCATTCGTCTAAGGCAGACTTTTTGAATAAAACAATTTTCACAAATATATATATATATATATATATATATATATATATATATATATATATATATATATATATAATATATATATATATATATATATATATATATATATATATATATATATATATATATATATATATATATATATTTATATATATATATATATATATATATATATATATATATATATATATATATATATACTATATATATATATATATATATATATATATATATATATATATATATATATATATATATATATATATATGCTAAGTTTAAACTATGTTTTGCAGAAATCGATTATAACAAAAATAAAAATTGTCCATCAATTTTTCATTTGCAGACCATTTGGTGCCCTTTGTGTGTCGTGCCTAAGGTGTGATCCCCCCCTCGCTACACCACTAATGAACAAACACTTATTTTAATAGCAAATTTCTTGGTAATTAACCTAAAACTAGAAAGTTTTTTTCATAAGTTTTGAATTTATTAAATAGCCTAATTTCTAATAGGCTTTTGAAGCGTCTAGAGACTAACATCTTTCATTTTTGTTCCTCATTTATTAATGAACAGAGAGCAAAATTTTCATTAAAGTTTATCTGTAACATGGAAAATCCCAATTATTTAAAAAGAGACAGCTTTATTACTTATCTGAATAGCTGTAAAACAAAACTAAAGACAGAAAGCAAAGAGACGAAAATATATGGTTTCTTGAATCTAAGAAAGTAAAGGAACGAAAGTACTAATTTTTGTCAGAATCTTAGACTATGGGTGTTAAAATGTCATCTTATCTTATGGAATGCCCCTCTAATGAATATTGATAGCGTCAGCCTCTTTTAAGTTTTCAATACGTTGCCAGTAGTCCCTTAAATAGAACAGTTGTAAGACTGTGCAATCTTGGTGATGTAAAAATCTAATTTTCATTCTGTTTACCGTAGAGATTGCCTGAACAGAAGCTGAAAACACTCTATAGTGACCTAAAAGTTCAAGAAAAGGAGGAAATTGTATTAAAGAGAGCTATTGCAGATGGACTTGATAAAGAGGGATTCAAAGAAGCTGAAACTAGAAGACGCCTGAAAGGTAACGTCAAAATTCCCTTTTAAGGGGACATGGAAGTTTTAGACAAACAGTTGTTGATTCAGCCTATCTGAATTAAGTCAGAAGTGATTACTAAATCTCAACAGAAGAAAATGACCCCTTGAGAAAAAGAAGATTTTTTTAAGAAATTAGAAATGAAAAATTATGTTAACCTAGGGGTAGAATTTGCTGACTCTCGGCTAGCATATAGCACACTTTGCACGCTCTGGGATGGTAGAAAGCCACCTTTGCGGGCCTCAAATCAAATTGGAAGCTCAAGCTTTTGGCCTGAGTTTCCAGACAGTTTACCCTAAAGGTGTTGCTAAAAGTGTCATCGTATTTGTCTATTATCGGTCCAAGTCTCATTCATTTTATTCAGCCCCACAATGGAACTCTTTTTCTCTTTTTTTTGGCACAAAGTGTCTTGTTTTTAATCGGCCATTATAATAAGCGTCATTGTTTGTTTCAATTTTTTTTTTTTTTTTATTGTATCTGTCACTGCGAAAAAATAATCGTTTTGTTGGCATGTTTTTTTTTTTTTTTTTTTTTTTTTTTTTTTTTTTTTTTTTTTTTTTTTTTTTTTTTTTTTTTTTTTTTTTTTTTTAGATGTCATTCCTATGTATGTTGTCCCCATATTTAATATGCTTCTCTGTTGAGGCTAAATTTTACCAACATTGATCAGACCCCCCTCCAAAAAATGCTCATTTCTTGTGTTCATCACCCCCCCCCCCCCGCTAGAGAAAATGATTCGATAATGTGTAACACTGATAATGCTACTAACGGAGTGGGGTAAGGAGTCCCCTGGTACATCATAATGTTTAAAAATTTGTCTTTAATTTCCTAGAAGTTCCATGTGTCTCATTTGGTAATTTAACCCTCTTTCTGAAATAAATAATTTTGCTTTAGAAAAACTAATGCCTCCGCAGTGACAGTTATATTAAAAACAAATTTCCTAATTAAGAAGATAAAAAAAAGATTTTCCAGAGCCATTGCTAATGTAAAGGGCGTCAACAATTTTCTATGATTCAGTTGCCGAAACAGCTAGCAATCCTGTTACCCAACTATTTGGTAGCTGGAATCAAACCCCGAGCCCCGTATTGCTAAGCAGAGATCAAGCCACTGTGCTACCACAGGATAATTAAGAAGAAGGACATCATAATTTACTAGAGACATGACGGACTAAAAAAAAAATACAAATGAAACTTGGTCGCATTGGACCAGAGCACGGTCTTGGAAATATAAAATGGGTTTGGTACAGCTAAAAGCAAAAATAAATCCGTAAGTATAAAGTTTTTCACTCGGAACATACCAAGAAGAGTCCTCGGGGTCCGGCTCTTTCCCCGAAATTTTTAAATTTTCCAGAATTCCTGGGCACTGTTTGGTCAAATTAGGAAATATTTTTTTTATCGTCCCCCCTAAAAAATATTCCTTCGTACGTGCCTGCTTTTCATATATAACTTCTAAATATTTTGTAAGGGCTATAATCAGCAGAGAGGATTTGCCTGCTAATATGGACAAGATTTGCTGTTGTATATAGAATTGTATGGAGTATTTTCGTTTCTAAATAACTGTTGAACACAATTTTTTTCAACTAAAAGTAAAGACTGCCATTTAAACCAGAATTAAATGATCATTATTCTGCATATTCTATGATGTGTTGGGTCCTGACCTCCCCTCTCTTTCCGGTAAGTTTGGCTTGTCCTTCCTGTACTGAGAGGATTTTTAGAATGTAACAGATACAAAGTTTCCCAATTGTCGTGCACTGTACAGTTTTTTTCTAGAAACGCATATGAATATGGATCTTTTTAATCATTATTCGTAACAGAAGCTCAAGGGGCGGCCACGCCCTCCACTCTCCTCTCTTTACGCTGAACTCACTCTCCTCTGTCTTTACGTTTCATTTTTCATCATATTAATCTTGTCGTTTGTCAGGCATAAATACAAATATAATACAGCACTTAGAGTATCTTATATAACTAAAAACTAATGCAAACAAAAAAAAGACAACACTTCATATTTCGAAACTAAACTTAGGATCCTTGTATTCGAACGGGTAAAAATCATTGTTGGGTATTGAGTTGAGTACAAAGACATTTTTAAGATATTTTATTAGTTTTTAGGTAAACTAGGGGTGTTTCTGGGATTCCATTTGTGTGTGTAGGGGGGGGGGGTGGCCTAAGTAAGGAAAAGACCTCTGAATTAGCCCCCAAGAACACGCAAAAAAACTGCCGTCCAGCCACCCAAAAAACTTTCAGCAACCCGGTGCCGCAAACGCTTTGGTGCGCTGGGGCGCAGCTACCAAGGTCGGCAACGGCGTGCCGCCGGAAATTCCTAACACCGAATGACAATGAGAGAATATCACCGAAAAGATGAGAAATAAGTTTGAGTTTTTGCTTCTCAAGGGATGACCTCATAGTAGCCGCTAAACTTTTGGATTGCGAAATATTCCAGATAAATGGCATTGATAAGCATCTGAACCTTCTTATGGTCCACTGGCAAGAAGGGAGTTCTTGTTGAAAATAGTCAAGAATCGAGTTTCTGAGACTGACGTAAGGCACTTTAACATGTCGCCTGTGAACCAAATTTGTCCAATCAACACTCCGGGTCCCTCCACTTCAACTTGTTGTGATCATGCTAATGTAGTAGGAATTCATTCGTACAAAGAGCAAAGGGCCATGAAGAGGCTGAAGAGGTGGCTGCAATCTCTGATGCTGTCAGCGGATCGGCTACCCAAATCAGTTGTGCGAATGTGGCTCCTGGATTTTAGCAAGAGTAGCAAGTATAAATCTCCGTATGACAACATATCAAAAAAAGGAAGCTGCTTAATCAGATGATACTTCAGGGCAGTGATGATGCCGAACAGGATGAAAATGATGTTATTCGGCGTCAAGCAGGTTTGTATCTGTGCCGTGAAATCAAAAGATCCTGTCAGGGTTGATGCAAATCTAACCATTGCCTTCTGGAAAGATATTCCATTCAGCTGCCGTGGATTACTGCTTTGGCAAGGAATTTTGTCGTTGCCAGCAACGAGTGCGGCAGCAGAAAGGGTTTTCAGTGGTGTAGGACTAATAGTTACTGCTAAGCATTCAATGTTGGCTCCACACCATGTAAATAAGCTTCTACTTAGGGACTATAAGCTTGTCAAAACTTAAGGGAACTGCCTGAATTTATTTGTACCTAATTGTCTTGAATTTTTTATTTTGGCTCAGTAAGGCAAAATTGCAGGAAATAAGGAAAAAGCTTTTATGAAAGGTCTCAAAAATTAAAGAGAGGTGTTTTAGGTCAGATTATAAAATGTGACTGCCAGGTTTCGTTGCGGAGCTATTGAAGGAGATGCAATCGCAAAGTGGACATAAATATGTTGTTTGTTTTTTTCTGAGTAATGGACTGGAGAGAAGAGACCTCAAAGAATTGCCACATAGGTATAGGGAGTCAAAGAAGTGAAACGCTGGTTAAAAGACCAGGAAATCCAGACATGGAGTAATGTACTACCATCAGAGTCTCTTGAGGTTTTGTAAATTAGCCATGGAGATCTGGTGCAAGGAAATTTGTGTTTAATTTCCTATTTAGTCGGATCAATCCAATTTTTCAAGCACTTTAAGGTCTCACTGTCGGTCTGATGGCTCGTCCTTATTTTGTCTGAAGTTAGTTCATGGTCATGGTAATGAAGCTGAGAAGGGATTGTGAGTTCCAAGAAATCTAGCCTAGAAGGAAGAATGAATTCTGATAAGAACTGATACCAATTAGTTTTCGACATTTCTAAAAAAATAAGAGCAAAAATGGTTACAAATAGAACAAATGGTGATCCATTAGCGACGCGCATGGCCATTGTATATTCCAAAAGTAAGTTTCTTTTCATTTTATATGTTCTTAGACCATCCAGTCCATGGCTACGCTATTGATTCCAAAATTTTTAAAAAATAAGAATAAAAATGGTTACAAATAGGACAAATGCTGATCCATTTTGCGCCGTGCATGGGCATTATATAGTCCAAAAGTAAGTTTTTTTTCATTTTTGTGTTTCTTAGACCATCCAGTCCATGGCTACGCCATTGAGTCGACTATTGACGTACGAACAGAGCCTGTAAAAAAGCCTTGGTGTGTCTTACGACGATTTTCTGAAATACAAGCACTTCAGGAAGGCTCAAGATCATATGCAAATGTATGTGCGATTTAAGTTTTTTATTTGGCGATCTGTTTGTTCAAAGCGAAAATAGAAAATTTCCTTCTCACGAGACTTTTAACTGAGAAATAAAGTTGTTTTTTTTCTATTGTTTTTTTTTTTCTATTTTTATTAAGTAAAAAAATAACTGAAAGTAAGCAGCAACATTAAAACTTGAAACGAACAGAATTCATGCCGTATATGAGGGGGGGCTGCCCCCTCCACATTCTCTTGCTCTTTACGCTAAAGTTTTTTAATACTCTAAAGAGCTCTTTATTCCAAGTAAACGACCCTTGTGTTTTCCAGGGGTCGTTCTTAAAGAATTGGGACAAAAAGTCAAACTTTAGTCTAAAGAGCGAGGGATTGAGGAGGGACCCTCTATTATCCGGAATAATTACTGTTCGTTTTAAGTTTTAGTGCGTCTCCTTACTTTCAGTTGAGAAAAAACTTGTTTTTTTATTTAATTTCTGATCGTTTCTCAATTAATGCGGGTAAATCCCCCCTATAGAAAATTACCCCCCCCCCCACACACACATACACAAAAAAAAAACTTCCGCCATGAAAAATTCTAAAGAGCGAGGGATTGAGGAGGGGGCCCTCTATTATCCGGAATAATTACTGTTCGTTTTAAGTTTAGTGTGACTCCTTACTTTCAGTTGAGAAAAACTTGTTTTTTTATTTAATTTCTGATCGTTTCTCAATTAATGCCGGTAAATCCCCCTAGAAAAATTTATCCCCCCCCCACACACACACAAAAACTTCCGCCATGAAAAATTCCATCTTCGTACCCCACACAGTTACAGTTCGGTACCACGGACTCGTTGATTTGTCTAGACCTTCTTTGGGCCTTTTTTTCCTTTTTTTTTTTTTAAAAGTAAAAACAATCGTTCTTCATTGAATGCTGTGTACGGGAAAATCGTAGCGAAGGAAACGATTGTGGAAACCGACCGTTCCGTGAATGTGATTTATTTTACTTGAAAGAAAGAAAACTGGCCACGCTTTGGAAAGTTCACTGTTTATTCTTTCTAATGATAACTTATTGAATAAACTTTGATCAAGGTTTATTGACACGCTATGGATTGGCAGATAGTTTTGAAGATCCAGCAAATTCCCGCACCAACAGCATTCAGGACAAATTTTACGATGAAGCTTTCAATAAAGACCTATTTAAGGATAAGAAATTGCAAAAATTATGGATGAAAGCTGAAAAATCAGGCTTTACAGGTAATAGCAATTTTGCCTTAAGGTTTTTTTTTTGTATGGCTGTTCGCTAATTTCAACTGCGGTACTCCTGTATTATTCAGAATTCACTCGAGAAGTGAAGTAAGGTAATCCTGATGAATATACCAGATATTATGAAAATATAATACCTTAGTTTATAAAATAATGTAATTTGGACTATATATTTGCAGATTAGAGGGATGTGGGGGTAAAGTAACCTATCCTTACCCATCCCCACCCCTAATGTGCAAATATTTAAGCCCAATGCATTCTTTCATCCGCTATTTGTCTTTGCGGCTATGAAACTGGTTTTCAAAGATCGTACATTCAGCAAACTTCTCGAGTGTGTTCTGAATAATACAGGAGTACCTCAACTGTGGTACAGATTCTTTGTCGCATTTCATGTTACGGTTTTAGCTTAATATCTAACTGACCAAAATAGTCTTAGAATTTTCACCTTAAATATTTGTTTTCAGTTATAGCCCATCTGTTTGTGCGCGATTAAAGCATAAATAAGTCTATGCTGCCATTTATAATTCTTTTAAATCGTTTTTTGTTTTATGTTACAGTTTAAAATAGATATGAGAACCGTTGTTTCACTAATTATACAACTTTTAGCCTATTCATTATATTCAAATTAGTAATAAATAAAAAAGGGTGTAAGTTTATCTCACGACTGGTATGGTCAAAGATGTAGAAAGCGGAATTACTTGCAGCAAAATTGTTGTCCAGTAAATACAAGTTCTCGTTTTATAAATGTGTTCCGTGCTTGCGATGTCAAACTTAGAGCAGCCGCGTAATTGAGATAACGGGCACATTTAATATCATAAAATTTGGCAAATTATATTGAACAAGTTGAGTCGCAAACTTTAAAACAACTAGTTTTTCCTTTATGGCTCATTATCATTGAAGCGGGTTTTTCTGTGCAATGCGTATACTCTTTAATTCTGTCGCTCAATTGCTCCCAATGCAAACCACCAGGCGGGGCGGAGTTATTTTTAAACGGGAGGGGGGTATAGATAAAGGCAGATTGTATGTTCTTTCTGGTGATTATTCAGAACAATGATTACAAAAACGGTCTTCAAAGAAAATATATATATATATATATATATATATATATATATATATATATATATATATATATATATATATATATATATATATATATATATATATATATATATATATATATATATATATATATTATATATATATATATATAATATATATATATATATATATATATATATATATATATATATATATATTTAAATCTAAAATGAGTAGAAACCAATTCATATAATAAGTCAAGTTTAAACGAACTAAAATAGAAATGAATCATAAGTTCGAATTGACATATAAAGTAATGAATGAACGAGCAATGAATGAGTAAATAGAACCTAAACCGAAGACAATGTAAATTGATTAATCAGTTAAAAATGAAATTGAACAGAAATTACCACAAATAAGATGAAGACTAGTCACCCTTCAATTTCCTCTTAGGGCAAGAGTCTTATTTGCAACACACACGCACGCACGCACACACAGACACACGCACACACACACACACACACACAAACACACCCATTTTATTTTGTTCGAGAATGTCTCTTTGATTTGTAGGGATCGGGGTTTAAAGCAAAATTTTCGTGAAAGTCTTGAAATATAGAAAATCGTATTCAAAAATATTGCTTTGAATCGGGATACAGGTGAATTTGGGCTGAACTCTATCTATGATAATTTATTAAAATCTGACAGAGTAAAGTTCAATTCAACCAATGTAGTTGACCTTTTGTCCAAATGTTATATCATTGAACGCTAATGAAACCGAATCCAAGAAGGTCAAAGAGGCTAGCTTCCGCCTTTGCTTTGAAAAGAATTAGAGATTTAAACAATATGTAGTTTTATTTGATTTTGTATATAAACTTCTGTTTTAAATTTTTTTAGTTTAGTTTTACTACTGATGACGGTCGCTGTATATGTGACCGAAATATCTGGTATTTTTTGTGAATTTTCTATGCACTGTCTATTAAAAAGGATTTTATCCCTATTTTGAAATTTTATTTTATCATGACGCTGTAGGTTTTAGACTTTTACAGTGAGAGAAAGAGGTCATACCCAAACTGTTGTTTGCAGTGATTTTGTTCGTTTCAAGCTTGATTTGCATATTCAATTAAAGTTTCATTCGTTTTTAAGATTTATTTATTAATTACATTAATATCTATTGTTCGTTTGTTTGCATTGATTGTTTATTTAATTTCTGTTCGTTTTAAGTTTCATTTATACTTCAGTAGGAATTTTTTTTTTTTTTTTTTTTTTTTAAGCTTGTTTTTTCATATTCAATCTAAGCATTAGTCGCTTTAAAATCTATTTATTCATTTATATTATTACTTGTTTTATGTTTTTGCTATGATTGTTTATTTAATTTCTGTTCGTTTTGGTTTCTTTTATTCTTTAATAGTAATTTCTGGTCGTTTTGAGTTTGAATTTTAAAAGGTATTTGTATCTGCTGAGCTTAAGTTTAAAATGGCCTTTACTTTTCTTTGAAAACTTATTCTTCGGAATGTTTTTTTGAATTAATTTTGTTCGTTTTTCATTGCAAAAAATTTCAAATTTTTAAGAATTCCTTATTTCAAAATCAAAATTAAAAAAAAAATCAAAATATTCATCAAAGTATCAAAACTGGTATCAAAGTAACAATATCAAAGTGAAAAAATGGTTTTGTGCCAACCTCGGAGTTTTATTATCTGATGTTTGAACTATTTTAACAAAATGCTATATCAAAATATTTATCAGATAGGTTTGGAGAAAAAGGGCGTGGGGGGGACTAATTAAGCTTCGGTCTCTTTTGAGTCTTTAAAGTGAATTAGAACTTTCTATTTTCAATCATATGAGCCCTCTCTGAAGTTTATACGAGTATCCCTTCTATAAGAACCATATATATCCCCAGAGTATAACTTACAACGTATACCCCTGGGCCCTGGGGGTTTGTGTCGACCCTGGAGTTTTAATATCTGATGGTTGAACTATTTTTGACAAAATGGTCACCTCAAATTTTATCGGATGGGTTTATCCATCCGATAAGCCCAAAGGCGTGGAGGGGTGGAGGGGCTAGTTGCCCTCCGATCTTTTTTTACTCTGAGAAAATGAAATACAACTTTTAATTTCCATTCAAATGGACCCTTTCTGAAGTATATACGAGCATCCCTTTCATAAGAACCACATACGGCCTCAGGACACAGCTTACAATGCCTGCCCCCGGGCCCTGGGGGGATTTGTCGACACCGGATTTTTGTTATCTGACCTTTGAACTATTTTTAAAAAGTGACTCTCTCTAAGTTCTTATCGGATAGGCTTGAGGAAAATAAGGCGTGGAGAGGGGGGCTAGTTGCCCTCCGATCTCTATTGACTTAAAAAGTGAACGAGAACTTTCAATTTCCAATCATATGCGCCCTCCGAAGTTTATACGAGCATACCTTCCATAAGAACCATATATACCCCCAGAGCAATACTTATAAGGCCTGCCCCGGGCCCTGGGGGGGGGGGTGTCTCGACACAGGAGTTTTTCTTATCTGACCTTTGAACTATTTTAACGAAATGGCCATACGTAAAGGAGTTTTTTGTTATATGATCTTTGAACTATTTTTAACAAAACGGCTACCTCAAATTTTTATCAGATTCATTTGTGAAAAATGGCTTGGGGGGGCAGTTGCCCTTCGATCCCTTTCGACTCTTAAAAAGGGCACTAGAACCCTCGATTTCCATCGAATGAGCCCCCTTTGAAGTTTTATACGACGACCCTTCTATATGAAGTGCCTCTGGGACAAAAGTAAATGGAGTGTGGGGGAGGCTAACAGCCCTTCAATCACTTTTGACTCTTAAAAAGTGAATACAACTTTCAATTTTAAATCAAATAAGCCCTCTAGGAGTTTACACGAGCATCCCTTCCATAAGAAACTATATATGCCCCCAGGGCATAACTTACAACGCCTACCTCAGGCCCTGGGGGCTTTGTCGACACCGGATTTTCTTGTTATCAGAACTTTGAACTGTTTTTAAGAAAATGTCAATTTCAAAATTTTTATCTGATGTATTTAGGTCGTGGGGAGGGGGGGGGGGGCTAGTTGCCCTCCGATCTCTTTTGACTCTTAAAAAGTGAACAAAAACATTCATTTTCCAATCTAATGAGCCCTCTCCGAAGTTTATACGAGCATCGCTTTCATAAGAACTGTATATGCCCCTAGAGCATTACTCCTAACGCCAGCCTCCGGGCCCTGGCGGGTTGCGTCGATACAGGAATTTTTCTTATCTGACCTTTGAACTATTTTTAATGAAATTTCTATTATAAAGATTTTATCGGATGGGCTTATTTATCGGATGGGCTTGGGGAGAAAAGAGTGTGTGGGGGGGGGCTAGTTGCCCTCGGATATCTTTTTGACTCTAAAAAATTGAACTAGAACTTTCAATTTCCAACCAAATGAGCCCCCTCTGAAGTTTATACGAGCATCCCTTTCATAAGAAACCATATACGTTCCCAGGACAACACTTACAGCGCCTATCGCCCGGGCCCTGGTGGGAGTTTTTGTTATATAATTTTTGAACAATGTCCAAAAAAACTGGCTATCTCAAAATTTGTAGCGGATGGGTTTGGGGAAAAAAGAGCGTGGGGGCTAGGTGCCATTAACTCTCTTGAATCTTAAAAAGTGAACTAGAACTTTCAATTTCCAATCAAATGTGCCCTCTATGAAAATTATACGAGCATCCCTTTCATAAGAACCATACATGCCCTTAGGGGACAACTTAGAATGCCTTCCCCTTGTCCCTGGGGGGTTGTATTGACACCAGATTTTTTCTTATCCGACCTTTGAACTATTTTTTAACGAAATGTCTCTCTCAAAATTTTCATCAGATTGGTTTGGAAAAGAAGGCGTGGGGGGGGGGGGGGGGGGCTAGCTGCCCTCGGATCTCTTTTGACTATTAAAAAAGTGGACTCGAACTTTCAATTTCCAATCAAATCAGCCCTCTCTGAAGTTTATACGAGCATCCCTTTCATACGAACCATATATGCCCCAGGGCATGACTTACAACGCCTGCCCCCTGGCCTTGGGGGGTTGTGACGACACCTGAGTTTTTGTTATTTGACTTTTGAGCAATTCTTAACTTAATGGCTATCTCAAAATTTTTATTTTGAGATAGCCATTAAGAAGTGACAAAAGAAGTGGGGGGGGGGGGCTAGTTGCACTCCAACCTCTTTTGACTCTAAAAAACTGAACTAGAACTTTCAATTTCCAATCAAATGAGCCATCTCTGAAGTTTTTGCGAGCATCCCTTCAATAAGAACCATATATTCCCCCAGGGCATAACTTACAACACCTGCCCTCGGGCCTGGGGGGCTGTGTCGACCCTAGAGTTTTTTTATATGGTCTTTGAACTATTTAGAAAAAAAACTATCTCAAAGTGCTTATTGGATGGGTTTGAGGAAAAAAAGGGCGTTGGAGGGGGGGGGGGGGAGGGCTAGGTACCCTCCAATCTCTTTTGACTCTTAAAAAGTGAACTAAAACTTTCAATTTCCAATCAAACGAGCCCTCTTTGAAGTTAGTATGAGCATCCCTTCCATAAGACCCATATATGCCCCCAGGGCATAACTTACAACGCCTGCCCCAGGGCCCTAAGGGGGTTGTGTCGACACCGGAATTGTTGTTATATGATCTTTGAACTATTTTTAACCAAATTGCTATTTTAAATTATTATTATTGGATGCATTTGGGAAAAAAGGGTTTGGGGGAGGGGAAGCTGGTTACCCTCCAATATCTTTTGACGCTTAAAAAGTGACTTGAACTTTCAATTTCCAATCAAATTAGCCCTCTCTGAAGTTTATAGGAGCATTCCTTCCATAAGAACCATATATGCCCTCAGGGCATAACTTATATAACCCTTACCCCGAAGACTTTCTGGGGAGTGTCCTGCTCAAACATATAATTTCCAGAACTTTCAACTACGTTGAACAAAATGGCTATATCAAAATTTTGATTGGATGTGTTTGGGGAAATGGTGGGCGTGAAGGGGGTATCAGTTGGCTTTGAATCACTTTCGACTATTAAATAAGGAACTAGCCATTTAAATTTCCAATCGAATGAACCCTTTCTGGAGTTTCTACGACAACGCTGTCTATACAAAACCTTATATTCCCCCAGAGTATGACTTACGACCCCTTGCCCTGAGGGCTGTGGGGGGCTGTCGTCCTCAAAGACCTAACTTCCTGAACTTAAAACTACGTTGAATAAAATGGCTATCTCAAAATTTTGAATGGGATGTGTTTGGGGAAAAGGGGAGCGTGAGAGGGGGGTTAGTTGCCCTTCAGTCACTTTCGACTATTAAAAAAGGGCACAAGCCACTCTAATTTCCAATTGAATGAGCCCTTTTGGAAGTTTCTACGACAATTTCTTCGATACGAAGTGCCCTCCTCTAAAGGAAAAAAATAATAATATAATACATTGTGCCAACATCATTCTTATATGCCCCCCGGGCATAACTTAAAACCCTTGACCTGAGGGTTTGTAGGGGAGTTTTCTCTTAAAAAACATGTTTTTAATGTGGAAATCATCATCTACGCTGAACAAAATGGCTATCTCGAAATTTTGATTAGATGTGTTTGGGGGAATGATGGGCGTGGGGGGGGGGGGGCTAGTTGCCCTCCAATCACTTTCGACTATTAAAATGGGCACTAGAACTCCTGATTTCCAATCGAATGAGCCCCCTTTGAAGTTTCTACCACGACCCCTCCAATATGAAGTGCTTCTGGGAAAAAATAAATAAATAATAATAAAACATTGGAGCCGTATGGCCTTTATTATAGGCAACGCTGTAGCGTTGCCTCTGATCAAACTTCGTTTATCTGAAAGTAAGAGGGACGCATTCGTGAAGAAGAGTAATTTCTGAATAGCATGGAAACCGAACCAGATGAAAACAAGTGAAATGAACCAATCTATCTAACTTGCTCTGTTTAAGGGCTGAAATTACTATAAATAACAAATGAAACCGAAAATCGTCAAAAACTAAAATGAATAATCCACTCAATTTAAAAAACGAAAAATAAGTTGCCGTAGATGAAAGTGTGATGTGAAAGCTGTCGTCGATCTTGGACACAAGCCCTTTTCTTCTTATTATTTTATATTTTGCAACCTCTGAAAAGAGGCTGTGTCACCTCGAGATTGTGTTTGCTTTCTCCTCTTCCACATGGAATTTCATCACAGCTCGTTCCTCTTCAAAATCATGATTGATTTAAATTGGCATAATTTTGAAACTACTACTGCTACTACTACTAACAACTCACCGCAGCACCAAGCCGCCTAAGGCAAACACAGCTACGCACGCTCCTCCTCCATCTCAATCTATCCAAAGCCTCTCTTTTTACACCCTCCCACGAAGTTCCCATTTCCTTTAAATCTTTCTTTATGACGTCCTCCCATCCCAGACGAGGACGACCTGCTTTCCGTTCCGTTTAGCCCTAGACGGTTGGCCAAAAAGAACAATCTTCGGAAATCTGTCATCCTTCATCCCCGCAACGTGCCCTAGCCACCTCAACCTTTCTTTCATTATAGCCCTAGAGAGCGGTATTGAACCTCATTTTTCATGCAGGCCTATTGTTTTTTGAAATACGGTCAGTCAGCCGGGTACCCATAACAATCCTTAAGCAATTTCTCTGGAAAACATCTAGCAAAATCTTCATCCGCTTGTCTGAGCACCCATGCTTCAGAGCCATATTTGACTATTGCCATCACTGTAGCTTCTAATATTCTAATCTTGTTTTGCATACTTATCTTCCTATTCTCCCAAACTTTTTTTAACTGTGAAAAAACACACCTGAGCCTTGGCTATTCTGCTTTTAACATCTTCACTGCTCCCACCATCTTTACTAATAATACTACCAAGGTAAGTGGAGCTGCTCACCTGATAAATCTTTTCATTACCCAACGTCTCCTTTTCATCTTCACTTATTCCTAGCCTTAGTGGCCTAGTCCTCTTAACATTAATTTTCAAACCTACCCTCGCTGACTTGTACAAAAAAGAGATACTGAACATGATGTTGTCGAGAGAACTGAAAAAACAATGAAGAATTGTATGGTGTGAAACAAACACTTTATGAATTCTATCTGCCTGCTATAAGCATATAAACTTCGTTTATGCGCTGACTTTGAATAAATTTTCTTTACGAATTAAAGAAAAAAAAATGCTAATACCGAAGTTTCAGTGAGAATTTTTTTTAGTAGAGTGTGTCAAATTGAAAATTTAGGCATTGTCAGTCATTTTCGACTGAGATAAAAATTATCGACCCAACAAATCCCCCTCCCTTTTCCTGAAACATTAAACTGTTTACGGTATTTTCAAAAACTGCATAATCTTCATGTACTCTGACTCTTTTTTCTTTTTTTTGTGCCTTTTGAACAAATTCTGCCCCTACCGACAGGATCTCCCGAGAGCATGCTTGACTGACGGATTTGAAGTTTTTTTTTTTTTTCATGAAGCATGGAAAAGCCCACAAAAGTGTGTTTAGGGGTTTTTTAAAAATGGCCATAAAAATGTGAATTTGTTAGTTCTTTTTCTTCTTGAAGCATTTTCAGAGCTGCTTTATGCAATCCTTAACACATGAAATAATATTTTCTATTTTATTTGCCTTTTTAACTTTTCATTGAGTAAACTGCTTTTTCTATAGCAGGTCAACATTTTCTGATCGTAATCAACAAAGCACAAAATTAGGGTTTACAATGAAATGGTTTACAATGAAAGGTACTTTCTTCCAGAGACAGAGCTGAAAAATCTGAGAGAAGAATTTTTACATCATCAAGAGAAAATAGATGAGTATTACTCTGTACTTGAGAGGAATCAAGCTGAACAGGATAGAAATTTCAGTAAGTAATTGGCAAAATTAGTCCGATAAGTCAGCTACTGAATTTTATGTTGGTGCATAGCCCCTCTGCTTGGGTATGTGCATAAAAAATATTTTGAAACCATTTTTTTTGGAGGAGGTTTGACTTTATTAAAACAGCAGACAAACCCATTCATGAACAAAATATTTCCAGGAAATGGGGGCATCTTTATCCGTAAAAAGCAGGAACAATCAACTTTTTATGTAGGGATACTTTGTCCATCCACAGTGATAATGGAATATTTTACAATTTCTTTCTTTTCTCTTAAAAAGCTATTCTTTTTACTTATGTTTGCTCTTTTAAACGTCGTATCTCGTGTCCTGTTTTAATCGGAAGTTCGTGATCTTTATGATTTTTATTGTGTATTCTTTTTTTTCTTTTTTCTTTGCTCAAGACGGCTTTTATATATATATATATATATATATATATATATATATATATATATATATATATATATATATATATATATATATATATATATATATATATATATATATATATATATATATATATATATATATAACTATCGTCGCTCTTTAGTACCAACTTTGTTAAGATACTCCTTAAATAATGCTATTATCCCATCCTTTTTCAATAATTTTTTTAAATACTTATAGCAGAGTTTGTACGTCGTGTGGGTATTTTGGGTCGGAAAATGAATACATATAAATAAAAAAAGATACATATAAATAAAAAAAAAAAATTTTGCCTTAAATTTGCAATTAGAACACGTGCTTGACTTCGGATTAAGATAAATAAAAAAATAAATCAACACAAATGAAAATACTGCCAATATTGTTGTTTACTTATCTTTCTTTTTGAAAATAAGGTTTTTGCAAAAATATTTAGATTTAAGTGACTGTAAATTTTACGGGTATTTTAGTTTTGATATATTAGTAAATTAGATAAAAAAAAAAAATACAACAAAAATACCGATAAATAACATTATTTTTCTTATTTATTTTTTTCTTGAAAATATGGTTTTGAAAATATTTGCATTGAAGTTTACAGTCTAAATACGGACTTGTTGCTACTAAGCTGTATTTTGGCTTTAAATATTTAAATTTTTTCTCGTAGAAAAGCCATTTTAGTTCTCTAATATATGTATTATTAAAAGTGTATTATTAATATAATATATACGAAATGACATAGGCTATTGTTGCGTAATATTGCTATCACAGTTTATAGTAATCTTGTTATTAAGGGCACTATTGTATATTATTAATAAATAAGACATAATAACCCAGATTATCATGTTGTTTATTTATTATTACAAGAATATGTATTATAAATAAAACATAGGAACTTGTGTATCTTACTTCATATGAATACAAAACCTTTGATTTATATGTTTTGTAGTGTAGTGACGATCTGCGTGATTTTTTATACAAATAAATACAGAGTACTAATTCCCACTAATAACTTGAAAGTTTGTAATCTACAGTTTCCCCCAAGTTTTAACTGACAAAACATTCCAAGCCGTTGGGCCACTGGGACTTCTGTGGCTGAACCCATATTTCTCTGTGGTTAGACCCAATTTCAAGTCGAAAGTTCCTTACGGCGTGTTGTGAAATGGTCAACGCAAATTCTTCTCGATTGTGTCATATCTTTATTGTGCAATGGTGAATTATGAACAGACATTTTTGAAAAATTGCTTAGACATATACTAATGAAAGAGTGAAAATAAAATGTAGAGATTACGAAATTTCTTAATGACTTGAATATTCCTGATTTAAATTTCACACGGAAAGTTCATGGGTAAAAAAAAATAAATACAAAAAAAAAAAATGGAAGTAAGATATTCTAGGTATATAAATGGAAAATATATGGGCACACATGTATGGACCCATATTATGTATAGATGGGGACCAATATTATGTATATATGGACCCATGTTATATATAGATGGAGACCCATATTATGTATGTATTAATTAAAAAAAACTTTTTCCACAAAATAAGTTTTTCAAAGAAAAGTAAAGAACTCCATTAAACAAAAAATGAACAAAAATAAAATCAAATAATCTGCTAAGCGTGAAACTACCACAAATCAGCATCGATAAATAAATGAAACCCAAAACGAGCAGAAATTACAATAAATAACCAAGTCAAACTCAAAACGAGCAGAAATTAACTTAAGTTGGGCTCAAAACCCCTATGCCTTCCCAGGCCTAAAAAATATAAATGTTTTTACTTTTATAACTTTAATAAATCAAATAATATTAACATTTTGATTACTAAATATCATTATATGTATATTAAACTGACAATGCAAATTCATCTGTATTTTTTCAGTAAAGTGCAAATTTTGTTCTGGCCTTGGGAAGGCATAGGGGTTTTGCGCCCAACTTATGTTAATTTCTGCTCGTTTTGAGTTTGACTCGGTTATTTGTTGTAATTTCTGTTCGTTTTGGGTTTCATGTATTTATCGATGCCGATTTGTGGTAGTTTCACGCTTAGCAGATTATTTGATTTTATTTTTGCTCATTTTTGTTTAATGGAGTTCTTTACTTTTCTTTGAAAAACTTATTTTTGTGGAAAAAGCCTTTTTAATAAATTTCTGTTCGTTTTATACTGACATAGTCTTTTCAGGTAAAAACGAAATAAAACTTTAAATCTTATTGTTTTTTTTAAGACTTTATAGTTTGGCCTGCTATTTGTATGCTGGAGAAAAATTTAAGCAATTTTAACAACATACACCCTTTTTAAAAATCTGGACACAAATAGTACTGTTTAATTTAGTTTCATACCTCCTCTAGTTGACCTGAAATGGAAAACTTGATACCATTCGCAAAAAAAATCTGTTTACTTTCTTTGATAGCTTGGATACACATACGCTATTTCGATTTGGTTAAATTTAAGAGCAGAAGTAACCCCGACAGTTCGAACATAATACCCTCAGTCGTTCTTGGGATACTGCTGAGATGCCTTATTGGGAATTAGCATTAACACAGTGCATTTTGATTTAATCTTCACGCAGCATTTAGTTTTAAACATAATGGACAAATGGGAGGGTGGGGTGGGAGTGGAGGGGGATTAGTTTGCCCTCCAATCACTATCGACTATTATTAAAAGGGCATCAGCCCTTTCTATTTTTCAATCGAATGACCCCTTTTCGAAGTTCCCACGACAATTCCTTCGATACGAAGTGCCCTGGTCTAAGCAACAACAACAACAAAAATAATACATTATACCCACATCGATCTTAACTATAAAACTGTCGAGCCTTCCAGTCACTTTCGACTATTAAAAAGGGCACTAGACCTTTCGATTTCCAATCGAATGAGCCCTTTTTGAAACGACAACGCTTTCTATAAACACCTTATATGCCCCCAGGGCATAAATTACAACCCTTTATCTAAGGTCTATTAGGGTGGTTGTCATCCTCTAAGACCGAATTTCCAGAACTTTCAACTACGTTAAACAAAATGGCTGTCTCAAAATTTGATTGGATGTGTTTGGGGAAATGGTGGGCGTGAGAGGGCGGTATAGTCGCTCTCCAATCACTTTCATTATTGAAAATGGCCCTAGCCCTTTTCGATTTCCAATCAAATGAGCCCTTTTGACGTTTCTACGACAAAACTTCAATAAAAATCTTATATGCCCCCCAGGGCATAACTTAAAAACCCTTGCCCTGAGTGCTGGGGGAGGGGAGGTGTCATTCTCAAAGACCTAATTTCCAGAACTTTCTACTACGTTGAACAAAATGGCTATCTGAAAATTTTGATTGGATGTGTTTGGAGGAATGGTGGGCGTGAGAGGGGGGGTGAGTTACCCTCCAATCACTTTCGACTATTACAAAGGGCACTAGCCCTTTCAATTTCCAATTGAATGAGCCCCTTTTGTTTACGACAACTCTATTTATAAAAACCTTGTGTGCCCCTAGGGCAGAACTTACAACCTTTGCCCTTGGGGCTCTGGGGGGTTTGTCATCCTTAAATACATAATGTCCAGAACTTTCAACTACGTTGAACAAAATGGCTATCTCTAAACTTTGGTTGAATGTTTTTGGGGAAATGGTGGGCGTAAGAGGGGGGTTAATTACTCTTCACTCACTTTTGACTATTAAAAAGGGCAATTTCCAATCAAATGAGCCCTTTTTTCAAATTTCTATAACAACTTTCTATGTAAACTTTATATGCCCCCAGGGCATAACTTACAACCCTTGCACTGAAGGCTGTGGGGGAGTGTCCTTCTCAAAACATAATTTCTGTCTGGAAATCAACTACGCTGAACAAAATGGCTATCTCAAAATTTTGATTGGATGTGTTTGGGGAATGATGGGTGTGGGGGGGGCTAGTTTGCCCTCCAATCAGTTTTCGACTATTAAAAAGGGCACTAGCCACTCCAATTTCCAATCGAATGAGCCCTTTTCGAAGTTTCTACAACTCCTTCGATATATGCCTTCAAGGCATAACTTAAAACCCTTGCGCCAAGGGTTGTGAGGGAGCGTCCTCCTCAAAAACATATTTTCTATCTAGAAATCAACTACGCTGAACAAAATGGCTATCTTAAAAAATTTTGATTGGATGAGTTTGGGGGAATGATGGGTTTGGGGGGGGGGGGGGGCTAGTTGCCCTCCAATCAGTTTCGACTATTAAAAAGGGCACTAGCCACTCCAATTTCCAATCGAATGAGCCCTTTTCGAAGTTTCTACAACTCCTTCGATACGTGCCCGGGTATGGAGAGAAAAAAAAAATAAATGATACATTGTACCAACATCGTTCTTTACTTAGGCAGCGCTATTGCGCTGCCTATGATGGGCCCATATTATATATAGATGGGGCAGTGATTTTTGCTGTATAAGCTCTAAAAGAAAGATTCTTGTCAATAACATTACCAAGTAGAAAATGATACGGGGTTTTATCTCGACAAAAACACGGGTCTGCGAATCGAGGGGACTGAGGTCGAAAGCTGTACAACGCAGTAAAACAGGCTAATTATAGTTTAACTCTTGGATATATATTAGGAGGATCAAAAGTAAATCGTAAAAGTCATGACACTTAGGTGGGTGACGGATTCTACTACCTATGTGCCTGTTCCCTTGCTAAGCCTATCAATATTCTAAAATTTATTTATAATACATTTATATTTATATAAATTTATTTATAAACCTGTACAAGACAAGCCACATCCGAAAACCCAGAGGAAAAAAGTGTAAGAAGATCGCGCCATTTCAGGGGGCAGGGTGGGCATTTTCACCCCCCCCCCCCCCGCCCCCCCCCCCCCTTTCATAGATCCCCCTTAGATTTTAAAAAAAACTTTAAGTATTTTCATCGAAAAATAACCTTTTTAAGTTTTATTGGAATAAAAACAAAATTGTCCCCCCCCCTAGATTTTGAGAAATACATTTGCTCCTCTCCTTCAAAATTGTCGTGAATTGGCATCAATGGTAGAAGATATCATAGGCAGCGTGCTAGCGCTGCCTAAGTAAAGAACGATGTGGGCACAATGTATTGTTTTTTTTTTGGTTCTCCATACCCAGGCACTTCGTATCGAAGGAGTCGTCGTAGAAACTTCGAAAAGGGCTCATTCAATTTGAAATTGGAGTGGCTAGTGCCCTTTTTAATAGTCAAAAGTGATTGGAGGGCAACTAGCCCCCCCACGCCCATCATTCCCCCAAACACATCCAATCAACATTTTGAGATAGCCATTTTGTTCAGCGTAATTGATTTCCAGATGGAAAATATGTTTTTTTGAGGAGGACACTCCCCCACAACCCTCAGGGCAAGGGTTTTAAGTTATGCCCTGGGGGCATATAAGGTTTTTATAGAAGGCGTTGTAGTAGAAACTTCAAAATAGGCTCATTCGATTGGAAATTCAAAGGGCTAGTACCCTTTTTAATAGTCAAAAGTGATTGGAGGGCAACTAGCCCCCCCCCCACACACACACACACCCATCATTCCCCCAAATACATCCAATCAAAATTTTTGATAGCCATTTTGTTCAGCGTAGTTGATTTCCAGATAAAAAATATGTTTTTGCGGAGGACACTCCCCCAAAACCCTCAGGGCAAGAGTTTTAAGTTATGCCCTGGGGGCATATAAGTTTTTTATAGAAGGCATTGTCGTAGGAACTTCAAAACAGGCTCATTCGATTGGAAATTCAAAGGGCTAGTACCCTTTTTATAGTCGAAAGTGATTGGAGGGCAACTAGCCCCCCCCCCACGCCCATCATTCCCCCAAACACATCCAAGCAAAATTTTGAGATAGCCATCTTGTTCAGCGTAGTTGATTTCCAGATAGAAAATATGTTTTTGAAGAGGACACTCCCTCACAACCCTCAAGGCAAGGGTTTTAAGTTATGCCCTGGGGGCATAAAAGGTTTTTATAGAAGGCGTTGTCGTAGAAACTTCAAAACTTCAAAACAGGCTCATTCGATTGGAAATTCAAAGGGCTAGTGCCCTTTTTAATAGTCGAAAGTGATTGGAGGGCAACTAGCCCCCCCCCCCCCTCACGCCCATCATTCCCCCAAACCTATCCAATCAAAATTTAGAGATAACCATTTTGTTCAGCGTAGTTGTTTTCCAGATAGAAAATATGTTTTTGAGAAGGACACTCCCTCATAACCCTCAGAGCAAGGGTTTTAAGTTATGGCCTGTGGGCATATAAGGTTTTTATAGAAGGGGTTGTCGTAGAAACTTCACAACAGGCTCATTCGATTGGAAATTCAAAGGGCTAGTATCCTTTTTGATAGTCGAAAGTGATTGGAGGACACCTTTTCCCCAAACACATCCAATCAAAATTTTTAGATAGCCATTTTATTCAACGTAGTTGAACGTTTTAGAATTAGGTCTTTAAGGATGACAACCCCTCCCCCACAGCCCTCAGGGCAAGGGTTGTAAGTTATGCCCTGGGGGCATATAAAGTTTTTATTGAAAGCGTTGTCGTAGAAACTTCAAAAGGGCTCATTCGACTGGAAATTCAAAGGGATAGTACCCTTTTTAATAGTCGAAAGTGATTGGAGGGCAACTAGCCCCCCCCACGCCCATCATTCCCCCAAACACATCCAATCAAAATTTTGAGATAGCCATTTTGTTCAGCGTAGTTGATTTCCAGATATAAAATATGTTTTTGAGGAGGACACTCCCCCACAACCCTCAGGGCAAGGGTTTTAAGTTATGCCCTGGGGTGCATATAAGGTTTTTATAGAAGGCGTTGTCGTAGAAACTTCGAAAACGGATCATTCGATTGGAAATTGGAGTGGCTAGTACCCTTTTTAATAGTCGAAAGTGATTGGAGGGCAACTAGCCCCCCCCCCACACGCCCTCCATTCCCCCAGACACATCCAATCAAAATTTTGAGATAGCCATTTTGTTCAGCGTAGTTGATTTCCAGATAGAAAATATATTTTTTGAGGAGGACACTCCCCCACATCCCTTAGGGCAACGGTTTTAAGTTATGCCCTGGGGTATATAAGGTTATTAAAGAAGGCGTTGTCGTAGAAACTTCAATAAAAGCTCATTCGACTGAAAATTCAAAGGGCTAGTGCCCTTTTTAATAGTCGAAAATGATTGGAGGGCAACTAGCCTCCCCCACACCCATCATTGCCCCAAACATAGTAAAAATATTTTTGAGGAGGACACTCCCCCACATCCCTCAGGGCAAGGATTATAAGTTATGCCCTGGGGGCATATAAGGTTTTTATTGAAATCTTTGTCGTAGAAACTTGAAAAGGGGCTCATTCGATTTGAAATTCAAAGGACTACAACGCATTTTTAATAGTCGAAAGTGATTTGAGGGCAACAAACCCTTCTCTCACGCCCACCTTTTCATAGGCAGCGCGCTAACGCTGCCTAAGTAAAAGAACGATGTGGGCACAATGGGTTTTTTTGGTTCTCCATACCCGGGCACTTCGTATCGAAGGAGTTGTCGTAGAAACTTCGAAAAGGGCTCATTCGATTGGAAATTCGAGGGGCTAGTGCCCATTTTAATAGTCGAAAGTGATTGGAGGGCAACTAGCCCCCCCCCACGTCCATCATTCCCCCAGACACATCCAATCAAAATTTGGAGATAGCCATTTTGTTCAGCATAGTTGATTTCCAGATAGAAAATAGTTTTTTGAGGAGGACACTCCCCCACAACCCTCAGGGCAAGGGTTTTAAGTTATACCCTGGGGGCATATAAGGTTTTTATAGACGGCGTTGTCGTAGAAATTTAAAAAAATGCTCATTCGATTCGAAGTTCAAAGAGCTAGTGCCCTTTTTAACAGTCGACAGTGATTGGAGGGCAACTAGCCCCCCCCCCCCCCACGCCCCATCATTCCCCAAACACATCCAATCAAAATTTTGAGATAGCCATTTTGTTCAGCGTAGTTGATTTCCAGATAGAAAATATGTTTTTGAAGAGGACACTCCCTCACAACCCTCAAGGCAAGGGTTTTAAGTTATGCCCAAACACATCCAATCAAAATTGGGCATAAAAGGTTTTTATAGAAGGCGTTTGTCGTAGAAACTTCAAAACTTCAAAACAGGCTCATTCGATTGGAAATTCCAAGGGCTAGTACCCTTTTTAATAGTCGAAAGTGATTGGAGGGCAACTAGCCCCCCCCCTCACCGCCCATCATTCCCCCAAACCTATCCAATCAAAATTTAGAGATAACCATTTTGTTCAGCGTAGTTGTTTTCCAGATAGAAAATATGTTTTTGAGAAGGACACTCCCTCATAACCCTCAGAGCAAGGGTTTTAAGTTATGGCCTGTGGGCATATAAGGTTTTTATAGAAGGTGTTGTCGTAGAAACTTCAAAACAGGCTGATTCGATTGGAAATTCAAAGGGCTAGTATCCTTTTTGATAGTCGAAAGTGATTGGAGGACAACTAGCCCCCCACCCCCACGCCCATCTCTCCCCCAAAACACATCCAATCAAAATTTTGATATAGCTATTTTGTTCAGCGTACTTGATTTCCAGATAGAAAATATGTTTTTGAGGAGGACACTCCCCCACATCCCTCAGGGCAAGGGTTTTAAGTTATGCCCTGGGGGTATATAAGGTTTTTAAAGAAGGCGTTGTCGTAGAAACCTGCAATAAAAGCTCATTCGACTGGAAATTCAAAAGGCTAGTGCCCTTTTTAATAGTCGAAAGTGATTGGGGGCAACTAGCCCCTCCCACACCCATCGTTCCCCCAAAAACACATCCAATACAAATTTTGAGATAGCCATTTTATTCAGGGTAGTTGATTTCCAGATAGAAAACATATTTTTGAGGAGGACACTCCCCCACAACCCTCACGGCAAGGATTATAAGTTATGCCCCGGGGGCATATAAGTTTTTATTGAAATCTTTGTCGTAGAAATTTGAAAAAGGGCTCATTTAATTTGAAATTCAAGGACTAGTACCCTTTTTAATAGTCGAAAGTGATTTGAGGGCAACTAACCCCCCTCTCACGCCCACCTTTTCCAAAATCACATCCTGCTCAAACACATCCAATCAAAATTTTTAGATAGCCATTTTATTCAACGTAGTTGAAAGTTTTGGAAATTAGGTCTTTAAGGATGACAACCCCTCCCCCACAGCCCTCAGGGCAAGGGTTGTAAGTTATGCCCTGGGGGCATATAAAGTTTTTTATTGAAAGCGTTGTCGTAGAAACTTCAAAAGGGCTCATTCGACTGGAAATTCAAAGGGATAGTACCCTTTTTAATAGTCGAAAGAGATTGGAGGGCAACTAGCCCCCCCCCCACGCCCATCATTCCCCCAAACACATCCAATCAAAATTCTGAGATAGCCATTTTGTTCAGCGTAGTTGATTCCCAAATATAAAATATGTTTTTGAGGAGGACACTCCCCCACAACCCTCAGGGCAAGGGTTTTAAGTTATGCCCTGGGTGCATATAAGGTTTTTTATAGGCGTTGTAAAAGGGCTCATTCGATTGGAAATTGGAGTGGCTAGTACCCTTTTTAGTAGTCGAAAGTGATTGGAGGGCAACTAGCCCCCCCCCCCCCCCACGCCCTCCATTCCCCCAGACACATCCAATCAAAATTTTGAGATAGCCATTTTGTTCAGCGTAGTTGATTTCCAGATAGAAAATATATTTTTGAGGAGGACACTTCCCCACATCCCTTAGGGCAACGGTTTTAAGTTATGCCCTGGGGGTATATAAGGTTATTAAAGAAGGCGTTGTCGTAGAAACTTCAATAAAAGCTCATTCGACTGGAAATTCAAAGGGCTAGTGCCCTTTTTAATAGTCGAAAATGATTGGGGGGCAACTAGCCTCCCCCACACCCATCATTGCCCCAAACATAGTAAAAATATTTTTGAGGAGGACACTCCCCCACAACCCTCAGGGCAAGGACTATAAGTTATGCCCTGGGGGCATATAAGGTTTTTATTGAAATCTTTGTCGTAGAAACTTGAAAAGGGGCTCATTCGATTTGAAATTCAAAGGACTACTACGCATTTTTAATAGTCGAAAGTGATTTGAGGGCAACAAACCCTTCTCTCACGCCCACCTTTTCATAGGCAGCGCGCTAGCGCTGCCTAAGTAAAGAACGATGTGGGCACAATGTGTTTTTTTGGTTCTCCATAACCGGGCACTTCGTATCGAAGGAGTTGTCGTAGAAACTTCGAAAAGGGCTCATTCGAGTGGAAATTCGAGGGGCTAGTGCCCATTTTAATAGTCGAAAGTGATTGGAGGGCAACTAGCCCCCCCCCCACGCCCATCATTCCCCCAGACACATCCAATCAAAATTTGGAGATAGCCATTTTGTTCAGCATAGTTGATTTCCAGATAGAAAATATGTTTTTGAGGAGGACACTCCCCCACAACCCTCAGGGCAAGGGTTTTAAGTTATACCCTGGGGGCATATAAGGTTTTTATAGACGGCGTTGTCGTAGAAACTTCAAAAGAGGGTCATCCGATTGGAAAATCAAATGGATAGTACCCTTGTTAATAGTCGAAAGTGATTGGAGGGCAACTAGCCCCCACCCCCCACGCCCATTATTCCCCCAAACACATCCAATCAAAATTTTGAGATTGCAATTTTGTTCAGTGTAGTTGATTTCATGATAGAAAAAATATGTTTTTAGGGGGACACTCCCCCACAACCCTCAGGGCAAGGGTTTTAAATTATGCCCGGGGGCATAACTTCAAACAAAACTTCAAGGTTTAAGGTTTTTATAGAAGGCGTTGTCGTAGAAATTTAAAAAAAAATGCTCATTCGATTCGAAGTTCAAAGAGCTAGTGCCCTTTTTAACAGTCGACAGTGATTGGAGGGCAACTAGCCCCCCCCCCCACACCCATCATTCTCCCAAATACACCCAATCAAAATTTCGAGATAGCCATTTTGTTCAGCGTAGTTGATTTCCATATAGAAAATATGTTTTCGAGGAGGACACTCCCCCACAACCCTCAGGGCAACGGTTTTAAGTTATGCCCTGGGGGCATATAAGGTTTTTAATGAAGGCGTTGTCGTAGAAATTTCAAAAAATGCTCATTCGATTCGAATTTCAAAGAGCTAGTGCCCTTTTTAACAGTCGACAGTGATTGGAGGGCAACTAGCCCCCCTCCCAAGCCTATCATTTCCCCAAACAAGTCCAATCAAAATTTTGAGATAGCCATTTTGTTCAGAGTAGTTGATTTCCAGTTAGAAAATTTGTTTTTGAGGATGATACTCTCCCCCACATCCCTCAAGGCGTTGTCGTAGAAACTTCAAAAAAGGCTAATTGAATTGGAAATTCAAAGGGCTACTGCCCTTTTTAATAGTCAAAAGTGATTTGAGGGCGACTAGCCCCCCTTCCCCACGCCCATCATTTCTCCAAACACATCCAATCAAAATTTTGAGATAGCCATTTTGTTGAGCGTAGTTGATTTGCAGATGGAAAATATATTTTTGAGGAGGAAACTCCCCCAAAGCCCTCAGGGCAAGGTTTTAAGTTATGCACTGGGGGCGTATAAGGTTTTTATAGAAGGCGTTGTCGTAGAAACTTCAAACAGGCTCATTCGATTGGAAAAATTCAAAGGGCTAGTGCCCTTTTTAATAGTCGGAAGCGATTGGATGGCGACTAGAACCCCCCCCCCCCCCACGCCCATCATTCCCCCAAAATGACACATCCAATAAAAAATATTTTGAGATGGCCATTTTGTTCAGCGTAGTTGAAAGCTTTGGAAACAAGGTCTTTAAGGATGAAAACCCCTCCCCCCACAGCCCTCAAGGCAAGGGTTGTAAGTTATGCCCTTGTGGCATATAAAGTTTTTATTGAAAGCGTTGTCGTAGAAACTTCAAAAGGGCTCATTCAATTGGAAATTGAAAGGGCTAGTGCCTTTTTTTTATAGTTGAAAGTGATTGGAAATTCTTCAAACAGACCTATTTTATAGGGATGTTGTTCTCATGGACGCCAGTAGGGGGGTGATGCCCTCAGCGAAACAACAGACATCAAAAGACAACCTTACCATGTAAACTCGATGAAAACAAAGCGTCTGGTAGTACTTGGATTACTTGTAGTACTTGATGCTTGGAGTACTTGGAGTACGTGAGCGAATAAATGGAAATAACAGAATAATGTTAACTCTCATGCTCACCATTTTCCCAAACACATCGCATTAAAATTTTGAGATATCCATTTTGTTCAACGTAGTTGAAAGTTCTTGAAATTTTGTCTTTTAGGATGATAACCCCCTCAGAGCCCTCAGTGCAAGGGTTGTAAGTTATGCCCTCGTCGCATATAAGGTTTTTATTGAAAGCGTTGTCGTAGAAACTTCAAAAGGGCTCATTCAATTGGAAATTGAAAGGGCTAGTGCCTTTTTTAATAGTTGAGAGTAATTGGATAGCGACTAACGCCCCTCTTCAGCCCACCATTTTCCCAAACACATCCAATCAAAATTTTGAGATATCCATTTTGTTTCAACGTAGTTGAAAGTTCTGGAAATTTGGTCTTTTAGGATGATAATCCCCTCAGAGCCCTCAGTGCAAAGGTTGTAACTTATGCCCTGGGGGCATATCAGTTTATATAGAAAGTTGTTGTATATGATTTATAGAATAGATTTTAGTCTTCCTCAAATCCAATTTTTATTTACAAGATATTCTACCTATTCATGAGGTAGAAACTTTGCGAGTCGCTGGCTGGACGCTGGTCTTCTTCAGCAGTATCTCAGCATCTCAGCAGTATCTAAGGCATCTCAGCAGTATCCCAAGAACGACTGAGGGTATTATGTTCAAACTTTTGGGACTACTTCTGCTCTTGAAATTTAACCAAATCAAAATAGCGTAAATGTATCCAAGCTATCAAAGAAAGTAAACAGATTTTTTTTGCGAATGGTATCAAGTTTTCCATTTCAGGTCAACTAGAGGAGGTATGAAAGTAAATTAAAACAGTACTATTTGTGTCCAGATTTTTAAAATGGTGTATGTTGTTAAAAATTGCTGAAAATTTTTCTCCAGCATACAAATAGCAGGCCAAACTATAAAGTCTTAAAAAAGAAAAGATTTAAAGTGTTATTTTCTTTTTCCCTGAAAAAACTATGTCAATACAAAACGAACAGAAAATTAATTAAAAAAAACTTTTTCCACAAAATTAGTTTTTAAAGAAAAGTAAAGAACTCCATTAAACAAAAATGAGCAAAAATAAAATCAAATAATCTACCAAGCTCGAAACTACCACAAATCAGCATCGATAAATAAATGAAACCCAAAACGAACAGAAATTACAATAAATAACCGAGTCAAACTCAAAACGAGCAGAAATTAACAAAAGTTGGACGCAAAACCCCTGTGCCTTCCCAAGGCTAGAACAAAATTTGCACTTTACTGAAAAAAAAAATACAAATAAATGTGCATTGTTAGTTTAATATACGTATACTGATATTTAGTTATCAAAATGTTAATACTATTTGATTTATTAAAGTTATAAAAGTAAAAATCATTTATATTTTTTTTCAGTAAAGTGCAAATTATGTTCTGGCCTTGGGAAGGCATAGGGGTTTTGAGCCCAACTTATGTGAATTTTCTGCTTGTTTTGAGCTCAACTCGGTTATTTATTGTAATTTCTGTTCGTTTTGGGTTTCATTTATTCGTCGATGCTGATTTGTGGTAGTATCACACTTGGTAGATTATTTGATTTTATTTTTGTTCATTTTTTGTTTAATGGAGTTCTTAACTTTTCTTTGAAAAACTTATTTTGTGGAAAAAGTTTTTTTTTAATTAATGCTTAAAAGAACGCTAGGTAAACATGCATTTAAAATATACGGAGATAGCATCCCTCCGGGTCTATCTCCTGCAAGCAGGTACAATCCCGGAAATCAGACCCCTTGATTTCAGTTTCACGTAAGATTTTATATTATCAAAGCACAATTTTTTCAAACTTGATCATCTATATTTACGTCAAAAATGATTATTTCTGAATCAGTGTTTATTGGAAAATGTTCTTATGGAAGAGTTTCATAGAAAAAGAGCTTTTAAACTTTGGTTACTATGGCCCGTTATTTGCTCTTTACTAGGTTTCAGCTACTGCTGCAAACATGATATTGGAAACGCCTAAATTACTTATTAAAAAGCCGTTTTTTGTCTAGGGTTGACAACAATGAAGAAAATTAAGAATTATAAGTACCATTTAAAATTAAACTATTATTATATAGATCATGTCTTGTATCTCGTGAGGAAAAATACAGTTTTTGCTCCTCTCTCCCAACGTTATCGCGGGGGGTTATAATTTTATCGGCTTCTTGAATTTTAAATTCAATTAACTAAAGTTTTACTGTTTGTGGCACCTGTAGTTTTTAGATTTTCTGTAACAGCTATGTGAAAGTACAAAGATCCAAATTTCTTCAACGCTCATCTCTGTTGTTTACATTGTTTTACCACTCTATTTTCTTGACGGATTGAATTAAATGCTCTTCCTATCTTCAAAGACAGTTTTTTTACCAAGAAAACATAACTAATCATATTTTTTCAAGTAGACAAAGTTTATCTGTCCGTTTTTATGCGCTGGTTTTGTATTGATGTAAACTAATCTTCTATGATTCATTCTATGATTCATTGCATTCTATGACAGACGCCTTACTAACTTCAAATACTCAAGTATACCGTTCGCTCACGGTTATTTTTACAAGCCCATCAGCCATAAGGCAACAAATACACGCAGGTTTTTAAACGTATGCAGAGCCGTACCTACGTGTTTGGTAAAACAGTTTGGTAAACGGTAAACGGTTTGGTAAAATGGTAAAAAACGGTGATTTTGCTAGAATGTCAAAACTTAAGACATTTTTCTACATTGAAAGACCCAAGATGATTTGAATTCCTTGTGTGTTGGATTTTTTATAATTCTCTATGTAGCCTTTCAAGTCAGCTAAATAAATGTCAAGGCTACTTTGGCTAAATGTGGTTTATTCTGGTCAAAAAAAAAGGACGCGTGGAGATTGCTTAAAATACCTTTATTTAGTGTCTATATTTACCATAATTCTTTTAACTTTATGTAGAAATTTCAAAAACAATTTTGAAAGTTAACTTTTTTTTTCAAACTAATTCTAAAATAATAGGCACTCTGAAACTCTTAAGACTACCTAAGAACATTTCAAAACGAAAAAGCTTTGATGGCATTAATACATATCATAACTTTGGTATCTCTTAAAAGGCGCTTGCTAGTTTACACTTGCCGTAATTTCATATATAAATTCAAACACTAGTGTCTTTTTTAACAAAATACTGACGATCTATCAAATGGTTTTTACCAAATCTTCCATGTCTGTCAAATGTCAAACTCAACTCAAGTCCGAGAGAGTTGTTAAGATAACATTTTGTTTAGTCTCTTAGAAGCTGACCTTAATTTGTATTCACAAGACAAGCATATTTGAAAGTCTAGTTACAAAATGTTAGGAAGAGAATACTAGAAGCAGGAAAATAATCAGAAGTGAAACTTTATTCTGGATGCGGAATATCATTAAATGAATTCGATACGATAAAAATCATTTTTCCAGTCTCAGCGTTGGCTAACAGTCTCAATGACGAAGAGCTCATTAACAAATTTTCCCAGTATTACAGAGAACTTCCGAAGAAAATATTGGTAAAAATTGATGGGGGTTCTTAAATGTGTCAACTGTTCGAAAAGCTAATGAGAGGCTAGTTCAAAACAAAGAAAATGCATAAGCTCTAATTAAATGTTAAGCACAACGCTGTCTATGCAACTTGCATATAGCGCAAATAATGTGCATCCTGTGTCGGCAAAGATTCCAATCAAAGGGAACTATAGCCCAACAGGGAACTTCCAAAGCCGTAAAATTATGCAATGATACTTGTTTGAGCTGGTTTTAATGTTTTCCAAGCAGGTATGCAAGAATGATATTAGGGACCGCCCTTTCCTGAACTTTAGAAAGAAAATTCTACTCTGTTCAATCGAAAAAAAACGAAATTCGCGCTTTCTAATGATGTAAGTTTAATTAAATCTGAGTATTTCTACCTCCGGTACAAAACAGAAGAAGTTAGATGGTTTTTCTAAGAATCCCGGAAAATAGATGTCAGCTTTTAGTTTTGGTCGTTTATTCGGATCTCTTATCAAAGCAATACAAATTGCGGCAAGACCGCCCAATCAATTCCGAATTGCTTGGCCACACAAACTAAGAACGTTTATGATGGACGAGATAGCGCGATCCTTTAAAGCATTGAATCCTCTTAATACTAATAATTTTCATCAAGAACAACGGAATGAAACATCTTTAAACCATCGGATACAGCCAATGATAACGAAAAAATGGTGGATTTTTCGATGCTACGTTCTCCTTAGCTCTTAACTCCTCCTATACCTCCAGAGGCACCCAGAGAACCTCCAAAGGCTACCAGAGATCCGTCACTAGCACCAGAAAAAAAAAATGAAGCGTTGAAAAACACAATAACTTAAAAAATTAAAACCAAAAACTAATAAAATATACAATCACTTAACTTTACAATTGAAGCTATAAACAATTGACCACCTTCTGAACCTATCAAGACTCCAGAAGGTACGTTTTGCATTGTTACGAAACATAAGTGTGTTTCTGCTTCTTTTTTTTTTTTTTTTTTTGGCAGGATAGAGATTTACTGCCCTTTTAAGCTTTCATTGCTTATAGTCTAATAGATTCATTAGTATATAGGTACAGATGCTCTGGACAGGATCAAGAGTCTAGATATGGCTCTCCAGATAGATTCTTTTTACCCTTTGAGTAGGGTTCTTTTTTTTTTTTTTTTTCTTCTGTTGAAAGTTAAAAACAGGGGCATTTTTTAAATTACTTCAAAAACCGAAGTCAAAGCTTTTAAGTTGAAACCTTTAGAAAAGCGGGAACATAGTTTGAATATTTTGGAAAAAGGCCAAATAATGGTTTTGATTTTATAGGTTCTCATTTTGAATGATTTTTGCTTGTCTAGTAATGTTTTGACTAAATTTTGTCGGTTTTAGTGGCAACCCTGGTTAGACGTTCGGCTAAGGTATTTTTCAAGAGGATTGAAACTGCAGGCTAGTTCAAATCCAATTTGATGGCCCAAGATAAGATTTATAACTAAGTAAACTTTACATTGGATACACGATACAAAAATGGTTCTTAGGCCTGTAAAGGAAGGGAAAGACATACGTTCCAATCAAGCACTAAATCAAAAATAAAAAAGACGATAAAGATTATAACATCGCTCACCCAAAAAAAAAAAAATATTATGAAATATTAAATAGATTCAATAAATTAAATAGTTAAAATAGAATACAATCAATCTTACACAATGTAAACAGAAAAAGAAAACCAAAAAAAAGGAAAAGCAAAAAAAAAATCCAAGAAACCAGAAAATTTAGAAATTTTTTTATAAATAAGTTAAACGAGTGGTACCTTCTAGATGATTCCGGTGTCTTATTCCTTACAGTATGACTTGCCCTTATAGGATTGAAATCATAACTTTACTTAGGGAGTAAAAGAATTTGAATGTGATTTGCAATGCGAAGATGATATTTTTTTTTTTGGTTAGTGGTAAAAGACGGAGCATCACTAAGGGGCTGTGGGAGGTTATCCTGAAGCTGTGAAACAGTAAAACATGCGCTCGAAAGGATATGTAGTGATTTAGGATCAAGCTAAGTGACAACTCCTGAATGGTTAGTTTCCTGAATGAGGTGTCTGGCTTTATTGTAAACCCTAAAAAGTGGTTCTAAAAGAGGAGGAAAAGTTGACATCCATATCACTGGACAATATGACACATAAGATAGGATTGGGTAGTGAAGAAGGATTTTCAAAATTGGTCAAAATTATGCTTAATCTTCCTTAAAATACCGACACTTCTGCATATCTTCATTTCAGTCAAACCAAACTGACGTTTTAAAGACAGGTTTTCATCAATAAGAATAACTAAAACTCGAACATATCTATCCTTAGGTATACTTATATTTTCATTTGACAGATAGATTTCGGATAGCTGATGAAAAACTGTGAAACATGCAAAAAAAATCGAAAAACTTGACTTGGAAGAATTTAAGGGAAGACAATTAGCATTAAACCACAGAACTACGCTCTCAAACACGTTTGCTAGATTTCAACTAAGCTCTGATTCGTTTCTTTCAGAAGTGCCAACATCAGCGAAAGAAATAGGGACATCTTTATTATATGGAACCCACTAATACATGCCCTTTGATTATATACATAGTATAGATGCATACATGTGATGTTAAATTACTGCGTTCATGTTACTTTCTAATTGCTTCTTTTTGTTCATTATATTTGTATCCTAAACTATTTCAAGTGAAAAAAAAAAAAAAGCTAAATAATATGTTTTTCTTTTTAATTTTGATTTAAAATTGCAAAGTTTGCAATTTCAAATTGCAATTCAATTTAAAATTGCAATTTTAATTTTTAAAACTTTTTAAATTGTCTCTTAAAAAAGTTAATTGTCTTTAAAAAAATTGTCTCTTAAAAGTTGATTGTCTTAATTGTCTTTTAAACTTTTTAAATCGTCTTTTAAAACTTTTTTAAAAAAGAGACTACTTCAAGTTGTAGTCTCTTCAAGGTTTCCTTTTATTAAAGGTTCAAAAATGTAAAAAAGTTCAAACCAATCCATACTTTATCTCAGCGTTCACAGATGGGCTTCACAAATGTGGATTGAGTTTAATTAAAATACGAGTGTGGATTTGGTGACGATTTCTTGTTTCGAAATCAAATCTTTGAGGAATATAAATTATCCTAATTATCCATCAGTCTTTTCTTACCTTAACCAACTATATTCGATAAACCTCAATGTAAACAGACAATATAATTTCTTTTCCTTTCAGATAAGCTGGATAATAACATAAGCGAACCTAAACCTAGGTATGAATATAATATATATATGAAATATATATATATATATACTAATATGGTATATGAATATATATATATATATATAATATATATATATATATATATATATATATATATATATATATATATATATATATTTTATATATTTCTATATATTATATATATATATATATATATATATATATATATATATATATATATATATATATATATATATATATATATATTTATATATGTATATATATACTACTGTTATATACTAATATAATATATATATATATATATTACATGTTAGCAGACCAAACCGCCTTAGGCCAATAGAGCTTCACACGCTCTATTGGCCTAAGGCGGTTTGGTGCTGCAATGAGTTTCTTCTGCTTTGCGGCTGTTTTTTTTTTTTTTTTTCGCTCTTGATCAGCGGTCTGTAGCTCCTAAGTGTATCATTAAACGAAGTAGAAAAGTTCAACGAAGTTTGTAACATTTTCAGTGATTTTTTAGAAAAATTTGAAACCGGGTTTTTCCTCATGTTGCACATGGTCCCAAGACCAAAATACTTACCGAGCTGGGAAAGTAAACATCTTCAGAACAACTCTCTCGTACTCCAGCAGAAAATCAAATTATCTCTCTGATAACGTGAGAACGAAATTCCGTATCTCTTCTAGATTTCTTAGAAATAATTCCGGAAAAGCCGATGTCGAATGCCAAATTCGGGATTTTCGGGTTGTTCCCTGAATTTTTTTTTTTTGATGCCTCTTTGTATTTTAATCGAGTAGCACTATGAAAAGGTCCTAGATGACATGAACTTCCTTATTTAGAAAATTGCTTCGTTCACTTAGAATTAATTCCCAAAGTTGTCATGATACATCAAGTTTTCTTACTGCCCTAGAGGTAACTTTGTTCTAGACAAATAGAATTTTCCAACATGGATAGACATCTTCTGAGAACTGGAGCTGACATTGATTTTCCAAAAACAAAATTCCTTCTGTGACATTTTCTATTTTGAAGTTTTGATTTCGCAAATCCTCTACTGTTTGTCTAAGTGAAATGTCCTAGCTTCGAAGCTAAACTTTTTAGAAATCAAGTAACTTTTAATACTGATAGAAGTTCGTTTTTATCACTTGGTAATACTGGCATAATTTTGTCGAAATTCTGGGGGGTGGGGCAAATTTGAAGCCAATTTTCCCAAAGTAAGTGAAAATGACAGTGAAATCTGAAAATGAGCCATATAGTACCATAAAGTGTAAATATACTGAAGAAAGTTGATCTGTTTCTGTGGATGCTTGAATTATGCAGGCTTATCTTAGTTTGGACAAGATTTTTGAAGAAACTAAATTTCAACTGGGGGGGGAGGGGAGAGTTGCCCCCCCCCATTTTTCTCATCTCTTGAGGAGAAAAGAGCGATAGAGGTTTATGGCTAATTACTTCAAATATTCAAAGCTTCTCAGCGATGAGCCCGCAAGTTATTTTTCTTTAATACTTATTAGTAATAATAATATAATGCGAAAACAGGCTTGTGCCTCTATCTACAAAAATTTAAATAATCAAATGCTTTTTCACTATAATGATTGTCAATCTTGTTTTTAAATGCATTGACTGAATTTGAGTTGACAGTGTCTGACGGTAGTGCGTTCCACTCGGAGACAATGCGGTTGCTGAATGCCCATCTAACAACATCTCTTCTGAAACGTTCTTCGGTTAGCTTAAACTCGTGACCTCTCGGGCTATTATTCTTGAAGGTTATTATCTCTTCTTGAGGGATGTTGTCGTATATACTTCAATAAGATCTCCTCTCAAAATCGGGATGAAAGACTTGGGAGCGACAATTTTTTTCAAAACGGTCTTGGTATGATAAGTTTCTAAGTGATGGAACAAATTTAGTGGCCCTCCTTTGGATTTTTTCTATTGCATTGCTGGCTTTTAAAAAAAAATGGTCTGGTTGTTGCATGACTGTATTCGGTAATTGGTCTCACTAACGGTTTGAAGAGTGTAGAAAACAGTGTTGAGTCAGTAAGAGAGAAATTTCTTTGAATAATTCCCAAGACTTGTGATGACTTAGAGATGATTGACTCGTTCTTGGTGAAAGTCATGTCACTGTCTATTGTCACTCCAAGTCTCGCTCTTCTTCTTGTATAAGCATCTGTTGTCCTTCAAAGCAGTAGTGCCGAGAAATGTGTTTTTTGGGCCTAGCTGAACATGACAACTTTTTTCTGTATTCACTTCCATGCTCCATTTTTTCATCCATTTTTGTGCTATTTTGTTTAAGTCTTATTTATTTGGGAGACGAAAGATTTTCGTGTCATCTACATAAAGCAGTATCTCAGAATCAATGTTATTGGGAGATCATTGGTTCATGTAAATATTGAGGGCATATGAAGGATGAAAAGGCCCCAGAACGCTACCTTGAACTACTCCACTTGTGACTTTTGTTGGCTCATTGCTGCTAAAATATCCCTCCAGTCTCACTCGCTGAGATCTCCCTTTCAGAAAGTTGAGAACCCACTTTAGAATAGTATCGCCAACACCGATAGACTGTAGTTTTTGAAGAAGTTGACTTTGTGAGACTTTATCAAAGGCTTATTTTAGATCTATGCATAAAATATCTACCTGTGATACAGGTTTGTAAACTGATAAAGTCTGTAGTAACTTCGACTGATTTGCTTCCTTTTTTGAAGAGGGGTATCACCGTGGCTTGCTTCCACGTATCAAGCAGGTTCTGTATTTGTAGCGACAAAAAATGTAGTGCAATGGCGCTGCAATATCCTGTGTCAGCTCTTTGAGTACTCTGGGATGTAGGCCATCTGGACCTTCTGGTTTGTAAAGGTTTAGATTTTTAGTTTTTTGTAGACCATTTGCATTATCATTTCTGTTTCTTCAAATTTTGTCTGTGGCTAGTGGCTCCAATTCCTCTTGACTTTCATCTTTGTCGCTATCTGTTGTAAAAGCTGTGGAAAACTGCTGATTTAGTAGGTTGGCTTTAGCTATTTGGCTCACTGATTGTTAAATTTGTTGCTGAGTTTCTAAGATCGGGAGTAACCGGCTGTTCTTTTCTTTTGAATTCACGAAGTTCCGAAACGCCTTGGGTTTGATCTTTGAGTTTTCAACTACTTTCCTCTCCCTTTCGCTTGATTCTTTTCTATAGGCTTTCCTCACTTTGTTGGCGATTCTGCAATAATTTCTACGATTACTTTCGGTGTCGCTCTGCTTGAGCGTCTCCCAGGCTTGCCGTTTGGTTTTTATTATGTCAAGGATCTCTCGTTTTAGAGGCGGTCGTATAAATATTTTGACTATTGGTACATACTTCTTTGTGAGGTCTATGATTACGGATGCAAACTTTCTGTACATGCCATCTACTAGGTCTGTGTTGTTTAGTATTTAAGTCCAGTCAAAAACTTCTAGCTGCGTCCGCATTGTATTGTAATCACCCCTGGAATACATCCACTTCTCTTTTTTCTCATAGTTTCACAACTTATAATCGCCTCTAAGTAAATTGTAGCGTGGTCCGATTTTCCAACGGGAGGACCTATAATAAGTTCTTTTATTAGTTCCGTATTACTGCATAGGACTAGGTCCAGTAGTGTTGGCTTGTCGCTTCTTCGGATTCTTGTTGGTGTTTTAATAAGCTGTTCTAGGTAATTATCGTTTACTATCTTCAAAAATTCCCTCTGTGAGGGTGACCCGCTATGCTCTAGGAGGTGTGGAAGGTCCCAATCTATGTTAGGTATTGTAAGGCTGTCGCACTTTTGACTTTACCTATTCACATTGAGAAGATGATTTATAAAGCGTCGTGAAGCTTAAAGTGACCCCTTATCCCCTCCCCCCTTTTTTTATATCTCCTGGTCTTTTGTGTGTATCACGGTTTTCTTTGTCTGTGTGTTATTTTAGTGCTAACATTGTAGTTAGACCTCGATGCTGCGCCGATTAGGGAAGACCGGTGGCGGCGGGGCCAAAAAACAGCGTGCCGCGCCACCGGTAAGATGGCGGCGGCGCGCCGCCGGCGCGATCAATGTTGAGCGCAAACTTAATGTTTTCATCAATCTTTCTCGAATCACACCTTAAATTTACAACAGATTCGAGCCTATTCATGAGTTCAAAAATTCACAAGTCGCTGGCTGGAAAATGGTCTTCTTCGTTATTCATCAAGAGAAGTAGAAATCAAGTAGAAATGAATTGATGTGGCGTTTCAGAACCCTTGCATAATACGAGTAGTTGAAGTATCTATTAGCTATGTATTCTTAACATAAATAATTATTAAAATTAGTAGTTTTTTTCATTAAGCATTACTGCATACAAAACTTCAAATACCGTATCACAAAATTCGTCAGTTATCTGGGTAAAAACTTTGAATATAACTATGAACTTAGAAGCTTAATTTTTTCCTAATGCCCTTTGCCTATATCTGTTTTGTCACCTTTAAAACAGTTGAAATGGGCGACTTTGATATTGATTGCTGTTTTTTTGCTCTTTTGGATTCCTAAAAAGCCTTCTTGTATTAAAAACTGGTTTTTATAACAATTTAAAAAATATGCATTTTAAAGTTTTTTTGGCTTCTTTATAGAATATAAGTCATGTAGGCTAATGCTGAACTGCTGCTTTTTTATTGCTTTTGGCTGCTCTTTTGATATTATTCATTTTTTCTTTAGGGGATTCATTCCAAATTATAAACTAATAAATACCTAATATCAGTCAAATTATAAACTGCATCTAAAAGGAGTAGATTTATCAAATTGAAAAATACATGATGAACACTTCACATGAGAACACTTCAATTACAATGAAACAAAAAATACTTAATGGTTTATTCGGTATGAAGAAAAATGAAGTGCCAGCTATTTTCTTAGGTAAAAAATGAAAAGTTCATCCGTTTTTAAATGTAATTAAATGAAATAATATGCAGACTGAAGTAGCTCCAGGAAGATGTTGAGGTTTTCACCCTAGTTCGTCACTTTTTATCCATGCAAAATGTTAGGACACTTAGTATCAGTTATTGAGTTTAAGCTTTGATTTTCAAATCCACACAAAAATTACCAAATTTAAGAAATTCGCAACAATAAGGCCCTGTGGTCAAAATACTCAAAGAATCCTCTTTGATCCCCACCCAGGCTCAAAGCTTCTGTTATGGTCATTTCCATGGAAATCTCCAAAGAGTTTCTTTTTAAAATAGATTTCAAGCGTAGTTAGGGGTATTTAGCCTATTTTTGCTTTTCTTCAAAGCTTTGAAAAAAGTGTTATAATATTCCAAACGTTACATTGTTATATTTGTGCATATTTTTGGTAATCATTTGTGGGGTGGATCGAATTTTTTAAACCACTGTAGGTACGTAAAAACGTTGCAACATCTAGTACCCTCAGGTCATAAGACTGTCAAAGACTCCTCCTTGAACCTCCCAAATTGAAAGCTTTTATTATGACCTGGCCTTTTAATGTAACTTAGGCGCTGGACCACCTTGATTGGATGCCGTCTCTGCTTTAAATTAAAAAAAATAACGTTTTGGGATCCCTGCTTTCAATAAAAAAAAATTCGAGATTTTATCATTTAAATGCAATCATTTATCATTTAACCTCCCTACCCTCCCCCCCCCCCTCTGGATACCACCTGATAGGATACCGTCTCAACTTTCATTAGAAAAATAATTTACTTAATAATTAACTAGGTCACTATATAGTTCAAACAAACACGCAAAATAACGTTAAACACCTTAGTGTTCCTTGAAAAAAAATTGAGGGTATGAGTAGAGGGAACAAAGACAACAACAAAAATGTCGAAATTATTCAGATATACCTCAAATTATTGGAAAATAGATTCGCCGAGTCATAGATTCGCCGTGGCATTCAATAAGATCCAAAGAATCTAATTAAAAGGGAGCACACACAAAAGCCAAATTAGGCCAGTAGCCTATGAGAAATCGCAAAATACCCAAGACAATGAACAAGTCCTAGTGGGGGGCCCTGGGTCTATCAAAAAATTTCAATGGTTTCCAGGGAATTTGATATCATTTTCTTCTGTCTCCACTTTAAATGAAAAAATAATTGTCTTTTTGGCATCCCTGCCGTCAATAAAAAAAAAATGAGGTATTATCATTTTAAAAATGATAGCCCCTTATCCCCCCCCCCCCTATAGGCAATAATTTACAATTTATTTATGAATCACATTTTTTGGGGTAACTTCCCGTTCAATCTTTAATTCCCCAACCTTGTACATAGCTTAGTCTATAGCTAAATTTTGTCTCAATAGAAGGTTTTTTTTTTGTGGGGGGGGGGAGGGGGGGTTAAAAAAATGCTTCAGAAAGAAGATTGTATTTTCTATCAGGCGTTCAACAATTGAGTATTAAACATTAAGAAAATCTTATCTAAAAACAGCAAAAAAAAAAAAATCTGCAAACTTACAATTCAGCTGTAGAAACAATCTGTCGGCTGTCAATTTCAAAATCCAACTGAAGGCTGAGGCTGTATAGTAGTGAATGCGTTCTATAATTCTATTCAACTTGAAAATAAAATTCTTGATTACGAATGATGTAAGAAACAGCGGTTGGGAAACTGTATTCGAAATGATTTGAACTCATTTCATAAAGACGATACTTTTTTTATCAACATATGAAGAACTGTGTATATTGCAATATTTGCAATTGCATATTGCATATGTCTGGTTTTGATGCAAAGTAACAAAGAGACGAAAATTAATGAACAAGAGAGTAGTGAAGAATTATGGTATGCAAAGTAATATGCAGGGAAAGTCACTGGTGATAAATCGCTAGGGGTGGCACCTGTGACCGTGATTTGCGTGATATTGGGGATTCGGGGAACCAAAATTCGGGGATATACTAAACCACACGAGAAGGAAAAGCTCCGACTTTGTGGTTGACGCAATAAAGAAATTGCCGTAAAATTAATTTAAAGTCGACCGAACGCCGCCGCCTCTGCCGGCGGCGGCGTGCCTGCGGCGCGCCGGTGGCGTTCGACCGGGCTTCTCGTCGGCGGCATTCGGTCGATCCGCCGGCGCGGCGCCGGGGTCTAATTGTAGTGTTGTGTGCTAATTTCATTTACTTTTTTCTTTCATTTTTCTTATACTCTGCTGTTTTGATTTTTCTTTAGTTTAAGCAGGTATAAATGATTTTATTAAGACAACAAAATATATAAGTAATTTACTACTACTACTAAAAAATTCGAAGTCACTTGAGCACTAAGCCTGCTGAGGCCAGCCTGGCCTCAGCAGGTACAATTATCAGGTTATATTAGGCATAATGAACTGTCCTAAAACACAAGACAAGGATGAGTTTATTTCTGTATTCCATTAACATATTTGAAGTTGATTTTGGCTGAGTTCAGTATGTATACATGCATGTTTAAATTTATTACTCATCATCAATTCAAAATTACAAGACCGATGGGGTAATCAATAGAAAAAAGGAACCAAGAATAATCAATCAGAAATACAATCAGTAGAGAATAGTTCCAAAGTGTCTTCACCATTAAACTGCTTCTGGTTCCTCCATTCAGCACAAAATACAGCTTCAAGCGGCAGAATATTCTCTTGTTTGTCCCTTAGGAAAGATTTTGAAGTCAAGGCCAAAATATTTTCTGTATTTTAATATAATTTTAGAAGACCAACATGGCTTGATTAACACAGACGCAGTTTCAAAGGCGAGCTTATGTTATAATTGTTCATGAAAAAAAAAAAAACGGGATGTAAAAAGTAGGCCATATTACTCAGATACCTTTGATCATATTTATTGACCCCCCATGTGAGGGGGGGCCCTGAGCCTGTCTGTCCTGGCTGCTCTTGTGTCTTTGTCATGACCAGATCAAGTGTAGTTTCTTAATTATTCTATCATTCCGTACAAATACAGCTTCAAGCAACATCTTTTTTTTCTTTGTCCATTAAAAAACAGTTTATTAATATTAGACAGTATGATCGTCCCCTATCTCACCCATTATAAAAACCCGGACCGAGGTGCGAGTGCTCCGGAGAACGTAAAAACATAAGCGACATAGGATCTTTTCACAGGTGGACAAGTCAGATTTCTCTTGAACGCAAAACTTGGCTTCAACTTTGGAACACTAAATTTTAAAGAAACTAATTTTAAATTAATTTATTCCAATACGTATATGAAAATCGGTAATTAGAAGTGCAATGTTATTATTAGATGTTTTTAGGAATTACAAGTAGGTTTTGAAGTCTCGAGTTGGTTTCAAAGGCATTTTGAGAAAGTTTCTGCCAAAATACGCGTTCCAGGGTAATTGGACCGCTGATGGCAGATCAAATGAGAAGAGCTGTTTGTACGCGCTAATGAAAGAGTATGTGGGAGGAGCTGTTTGTTCGCACCGAGAATGAAGAGCCAGAAATCATCTGCGGTAAACTTACTGCTCATTATCTTTATACAGTGATTAAAAACATACCTGAAGTGAAGGGTAATATATTTTTCTGTATTTCAGTATAAACTTTAGAAGGCCAACATGACATGAATCAGCACAAACGCAGTTTCAAAGACGAACTCCTGTTTTATTTTCCATAAAAAAAAATGGATTTAAAAATGGGTCCATATCCTTCAGTTACCTACTATAATATTTACAAGCCCCCCTGTGCGAGAGGACCCTGGGCTTGTCGTTGCTGGTTGCTCTAGAATGTTCCTCACGATCAGATCAAGGGCAGTTTCTTTGTCAATAAGGCTTTCTCCCCTTTCAGTTTCTGAATGTGACTTAGTTCACTATAAATGCAAATTAAAATGAGAAACTTGTGTTTTATTTTCCTCTTGTAAGATTGTAGCAATCCTCAGAGTCGCTTTAGGTGCTTTAACCGTTGTGCTGTCATTAGTTACAATTTTATCAGACATAGTTAAGAACAAATTATTATCTCTTCTCCACAAAGTCGCTTTAAAATATAATTGTCGAGACATTTAGATCGAGAAACTATTTTGAAACATATATCTGTATGTTTAAGGAATTAGCACTTGACTACTACTGCTACTACTACAAACAGCTCACCGCAGCACTAAGCCACCTGAGGCCCACACAGCTACGCACACTCCTCCTCCATCCCAATCTATTCAAAGCCTCCCTTTTACACCCGCCCATGAAGTTCCACCCGCCCACGAAGTTCCCATTTCCTTTAAATCTTTCTTTATGACGTCCTCCCACCCCAGACAAGGACGACCTGCTTTCTGTTTAGCCCTAGACGGTTGGCCGAAAAGAACAATCTTCGGGCAATCTGTCATCCTTCATCCGCACAACGTGCCCTAGCCACCTCAACCTTTCTTTCATTGTAGCCCTAGAGAGCGGTACTGAACCACATTTTTCGTATAGCCTATTGTTTGAAATACGGTCAGTCAGCCAGGTACCCAGAACAATCCTTAAGCAATTTCTCTGGAAAACATCTAGCAAATCTTCATCCGCTTTTCGGAGCGCCCATGCTTCAGAGCCATATTTGACCACTGTCATCACTGTAGCTTCTAATATTCTAATCTTGGTTTGCAGACTTATCTTCCTATTCTTCCAAACTTTTTTTAACTGTGAAAAAACACCCTGAGCCTTGGCTATTCTACTTTTAACATATTCACTGCTCCCACCATCTTTACTAATAATACTACCAAGGTAAGTGAAGCTGCCCACCTGATCATCTTTCATTACCCAACATCACCTTTTCATCTTCACTTACTTCTAGCCTTAGTGACTTAGTCTTTCTTAACATTAATTTTTATTTTTTCCTTCATCTTCACTTGAAGGAGGGAATAATGCCAGTCTCAGCGTTTGTTTTTACCTGAAAGCTCTAATAAGGGATTACCCTAGTTTAAACCGCAATGTTTTGTTTTTTTTTTAAGTATAAAATATCTGGACTTTAAATTAGAAAACGGCTTTAAATTTGTTTTGTAATGTTTGCGGCCTTTTTATCTTCGAATTTGATATAACTTCATAATTACAGGCAGAAGCACCGATCTATTAAAGATAATTACAACCGATTGCACAAAATGTCTCTGTCCGGGCCAGATGGCAAGGAGTTTGTGGAGCCGAAAGTTCAGGCCCTCTGGAAAAGTGCCCTTCAGGCTAATTTTTCATCTGAAGAGCTTGAGTCTCTTCATGTAAGTGATTAATAATTAATTGAAGAGTTCATATTGAAACAGTTAACACGAATAATGGACCTCGCAACTATACCAAGCTAAGGCCTTTTGTCATTTGATAGCATATTTATTTATTTATTATCTGCACATACAAAAAAAAGTGTAAAGTTGGAGGAACATTAAGAAACAAAGAAAACACAAAAGTAAAAAAAACAAAAATCCACGAAAAAATCGGGTAAGATTCGGATAAGAGCCAATCGGATATAGACTTTTTACTCTTAATTTTGCACCTTCAAAAAAAACAGATTCCAAAAATAAGGATTAATATCCTATTTAACAAAAGTGTCTTTGGTACTAAAAACTAAATAGTTTTTTTTGAAAGTCAATTGGACCAACTATATGTTGAAATGCACAACTTGATATTGCAGGCTAAATTGTTTTTGGGTATTGGGTAACACACAAACACATAGGTAAACAACTTTTTTACCCAGCAGGTGATTGTGTCATCATAGACAAAATCAGTAATGTATTTTTATCTTCTATATCACTTTTCTCCTCTATGTTTTCTTGAGTTTGCGGAATAACTAACTGAGGTGCTCAGTTAGGACTATTTGTGTACTGGACACGATATCTCAGTTACAACCAAAGTTCATGACTTCATGTAAGACTGGAAGTTGACAAATAAATTTATTTTTTCATACTTATTTAAGGGGTTTGGATTTTGGGGACCCTCTGTAAAATATATGGAGTGGGAGCACAGAAAAAAGAGCAATTGAAAAAAAAAAAGATGAATAAAAACGAGCAATTTAAATTTCCTTTTGAAGGCAAAAATTTAACAGCCATTCAAGTGCTTTGCTACTAAAGCCTCAAAAATGTTAAAATTGTAGTTAATAAGTTTATCTTCGATAGCTTCACGTTTACCATATTTAAGTTTGATACCCTTTTTTAAGGAGGAGTGGGTATTTTATCTTCAATAGTAATACTTTTACCATAAAAAACACATTTTACACAAAATCATTTTTGATAAACAGCTTTCCTTTTAGAGGTACAATTTAAAAGTCAATGAGTGCTTTTTAGCTGAAGTCTCAAAAATGTTTTAAAAGTATAGTAAATTGGTTCGCTTCAGAAAAGCTCAACTAGAAGTGGTTTATACTGCATCATTTAATAAGGGACAACGGGGACCTTTAATAGTGAATTAAATAAAAAAACAAGATTTTCTTCAACTGAAAGTAAGGAGCAACATTGAAACTTAAAATAAACATAAATTATTATGTATACGAAGGGGTTGCCCCCGCCTCAACACCTCTCTCTTTACGCTAAAGTTGTTTAGTACTTTTAAAAAAGTACTGAAGTACCCTTGTGTTTCAGAAGTCGTTCTTAAAGAATTGGGGCAAAATTCGAACCTTAGCGTATAGAGCGTGGTGTTGAGGAGGGGGCAAACCCCCTTCATATACGTAATAATTTACGCTTGTTTTAAGTTTTAATGTTGATCCTTACTTTCAGCTGAAAAAATTTGTTTTTTTATTTAATTTCTGATCGTTTTTAAATAATGCCAGGAAGTTTGGCCCCGTCTCCACGGAGAAATTCCCCTCCCCACGGAGATATCCTCTAGACCAGGCTTCCTAAACTGTGGGTCGTGACCCCAAATGGGGTCGCGTAGCAAAATCATGGGATCGCAAGAGATTTTAAAGTCTAATATTTAATATTAAAGTCAAATATTTATAGTACACTACAGGAAAAGACATACATTGTAAAGTTGATGAATTTTTAAAGACTGAAGGTCTAGAAGGGAAAAATTGCTGTGGAAAACATTGGTTTTAAATCATTTTTTCAAGCTACTCATTATGACCATATAACTTTTGCAAACTGCCTAATTCACCGAGAGGCTCTTGCAGCAAAAAAATTGGCACCATAATTGAACGATGGGCTTCAGAATGCCGTTAAGATTATAAATTTTATAAGAGCAACGCCCTTAAAAGTGACTTATTTTCAAATCTTTGTAAGGATATAGATTCCGTCCATACAACTTTATTGTTACATGCAGAAGTAAGATGGTTGTCAAGGGGTCAAAGTTTAAGAAGTTTATTATCATTAAAAGACGGAATTGAAATAGTCTAACCGAACGAAAATGCTAACTTGCTGCTTCTCTTCAAACGACTTATAGCTATCCAAGCGGCGTTATTTGTCGGATATCTTTGTGAAATTAAACGATCTCAACTTGTCTCTTCAAGGAAAAAATTGCGATTTATTTTCCTCTAATAATAAAATTGATAGTTTTATCAAAAAGATTAAAATTGGAAAGATTAGGATAGAGAAAAAAAATCGTTCGAAATATTTTCCAATGTCGACAATTTTATAATCGACAGAAATCATTGTAAATCTTTTATTGCAAAAAATATTGTAGATCACTTATAAGCGCTGGAAACCCAGTTCCGTACATATTTAATATTAAATATTGATTTAAAAAGGTAGCTTGGATTCAAAGTCCAATTTGTATTGATTTAACTGAGATTGACCACATGCCACTTAAACCTCAAGAGGAATTTGCTGAGCTTTTGAGTGATTCACACTTAAAACAACTATATCCAAAAAAGTCCTTGACTAAATTCTGGATCAGAACTGGAACTGAATTTCCCACAATCGCAGATATGGCATTATATGTTCTTCTGTCATTCAACACCACATATTTATAGTACAGGCAAACTAGCCAAAAATATGGGTCGACCCCAAAAAATTGCAACAGAAATGATTTTCAAACCATGTTGTAGAAAAAAAAAGCTCAACAACATGTCCAAAGTTGCACATTCTAGGTTGACGCAAAACTAGTTTTTTTGCTTTTCGTATCAGTTTTTTCAGTTTTTTCTAGAAAAAAATGAACTGTTGGTAAATGTTCGTTTTTTTCTGTATATAAAGTACCGTTCCGATGTGAAATGAAGAGCTGAACCCGAAAACGATAGTAAAATTTGATGTTCAGTGTACCAGAAAAAATTTCATTATCATCAATATGTTATTTTACCCTTCTCATCGTTGTGACCTATTTTTCACCCTACTATCAGAAGGCAACTATTCTGACATAAAATGATGAGCTGAGCCCAAAAATAAAATTAACCTGATGTACTGTCTACTAGAAAACCCGTTTCATATTCATCAATATGTACTCTTTTATTTCATTTGACATGTTTCTTTTAGCACTTATTGTCCACCAATTCGTCGATTGTTTGTAAAAAAAAAAAAAAAAAAAAAAAAAAAAAAAAAAAAAAAAATAAGTGGGGCTCATAAATTATGGTTGACTCGTTTAGAAGACCAGTTAACGCACAGAAGGCAGCTACACCACTTGTCATTACCTTCGTATATAATAAATTATATCAACGTTTCGTCCCACGCTTTGTCCAAGTGATTTCTCGGATAAAGCCGTAAGCTAAAAAGTCATAATTGAAAATTAACCCGAGTAATCATTTATTAAGCTCCATGTCTGGAAAGATGGTCGCTGATTTTGTGTTTTGACGAAAACAACAGGCAGTTTAAATTACTGCAAAGCAGAATCCAGCTGGAGATTGCAAAAGATTGGACCCAACTCTCCTTTTTCAGAGGTTCATCACGCTAGCAAAGAGGATCAATCTCACGGAATCTGAATACTTTCAACACGAAATGTGTTCCTACACGGCATCGCTTTTTGGCAGTTCTTCCATGCTCCGGTCTCCGAACAAGCCAGAGTTTGCCAAGGCTATAGCACAGGCTTGCAATCTTGAGAAGCGCTCTCCTCCCTTTCCCAAAGGCATTCGATATATCATCGACGGTGGAGCTTTTCTGCACAGAATTCCATGGGCCAAAAACAAACGATACTCCGAAATCCTTGACCATTATGCTGCTTACGTGACCCAAAAGTATCCGCCATCGGCTACGATGGCGGGGCTACCGGAAAGGATATGGATCAGTCAAAGAGAAGCTGTATAATCGGCCGTGAGATCTTCTTCACAGCAGATATGCAGCTGAAGGTAAAAAGGATGAGTTCTTGTCTTGCAAGAAAAATAGGCCATGTTTATCTGCGCGTTGGCTGTTTATCTCCGGTCAAAGGACTTCGTCATAATCCAGGCACCAGTTGATGTAGATGTCCCAATTGTGCAAGTTGCTGTTGACTCTTACCGGTATTACAACATTGCTGTCATTAGAGATGATACTGAACTTTTGTTTCTATTGTGTTATCATGGTGACCTATCCAGCAAGAAACTATTCTTTGCACCTGAGCCAAAGTCGAAAAAAGTTCCCCGAATATGGGATATTCACAAATTGAAAAAGAAGCAGCTGGGCCAAGAGACATGCCATCTGATTCTTTTTGCTCACTCCATCTTAGGCCGTGACTCTACTTCACGGATCCACAGTGTGGGAATAGGTCTTGCTCTGAAGAAGCTAAGAGCAGATGTCGATTTTTGTGCATCAGCTGCAGTTTTCATGCTGAAGTCAGCTTTCGAAGGAGGAAGTAAGGGTTGCTGGAGAAGACGCTCTGCGCATGATATATGGCTCATCAAAGGGGGAAATATGAATGAACGCTGCAGGGAAGTTTATAAAAAGAAGGTGACTACTGCTAGCACGTTCGTCTACCAAGTTCAGGTATGGAGTGGAGATCCTGATTCTGAACTTAAAACCGAGGAATGGGGTTGAAAAAATAAAGATGACTTTTTGTGTATCCATTGACTACTGACGTCCCACCAGCCCCTCGTCTGCTTCTGAAAATCGTGAACTGCTTCTGTCAACTGGAATCTCACAACTGGAATGTAGCTCAACGAACGATGTAGTTGGTTTAAAAAACGGCTTAACTTGCACTGCAGCGTGTAAATCGTGCAAAGGGACAGCATGTTTTAACTCTCCAAGAATCAAAAGCTATAACGATTAGGGAACGTCGAAGCTTTGATATCTGAATCAAAAGAATAAATTGTGAATGCTAGTCGGAGTTTGATCCTGTCTTTCAAGTGTTCATGAAATTGATTTGATAATATTATCAGATGTGAAGACTATTCAGTGTGTTGATAATACTTTATTCTAAGAGGGATTTTATATGTCGGCTGCTGAAAGCTAGTTTTATAGATGATTTCCCTCTCCTAATATATTTCATGTTTTAATAAATATCCTGCAATTACTTTTTTTAGGCCGACCCATCAGGTGTTGGAGCCAGTGACGATCAGATTCAGGCTAACTAATTTATTCGATCTCAAAACCGACAATTTAGCCAGCGAAAGGTGGTCTGATAAAAAAAAGTGGGTCACGACGACGAGAAGTGTAAAAATGTCATTGATGATTATGAAACTTTCTTATATACCGTACACCAAATGTGACTCCATTTTCGCACTCATCTCGTCTTTTTACATCGGAATAATAATTCAGTTCAAGAAAAACGAACAATTACCGGAACTTTTTTTTTTTTTTTTTTTGTCAGGAAAGTTAGAAAACTGGCACGATACGCAAAAAAAAACTAGTTTTGTGTCGACGTAGAATGTGCAACTTTGGATATGTTGTTCAGCTTTTTTCTCTCTACAACCTTTTCTGTTACAATTTGTTTGGGGTCAAACTCTAGTTTGCCTGTACTATTATGTGAAGTTATTTTCTGAGCCTTAACACATATCAAACCGCAATATCGTTCATCGCTAAAAAATGTTGAAGAAGTCATACGTTCAGCAGTGTTAAACATTTTTCCAATATATAATTTTTGTGCAATAAAAAAAACAGGCACATCCATCTCACTAAAGTTTTTCCTTTCATTTTGGTTTAATATTTATCACCCAGCGATTGCGTTTGAATATATTCGATTGAACTAAGACGGTCGGAATTCTCTTTTATTTATGTTAGTGCAAAAAATACAATTTTGATGAAAAATAGGGCATTTCATTCTTGTAAGTATAATAAAGACAACTTTTCAACTTTGTGGCATTTTTTTATTTTAGATTTTTTGTATGTTTCTAAACGAACTCTAAAACTGTATGCTTCCATGTGTACATGTATATTGTTACCTAATAAACGAATCATCAGAAACATTTTATTAGTCTTTCAATTATATTTTATATGGGGTTGCCATGAAACTTGCAATCATAAATGGGTTCGTGAATGACAAAAGTTTAGGAAGCCCTGCTCTAGACAATTCACTCCCGGTAAAAATTTACCCCCGACAATTACTCTTAACAACACCGCGCGTAAAATTGAGACGGGAAAGACAAAGCAATGCATAGGAAAGATTTTTGTTGAGGAGTTCTGGCAAATTCCCCGAGTGTAAGATTTCCCCTGACAAGTTCACCCAGTGGAAACTTCCTTCCCCATGGAAAATTCTCCCTTGGAAAGGCCCCAGCAGAAAATTCTTCCCCTCCCCCACCGGAAAAATGTATGCATACTTCCCAATAACAAATACTAGGCGTAAACAATGGGCAAATTTTATAACTTAAAGACCTTTCCCCTGGGTCTGTGGGGGGTCATGTTATATCTAAAGGCATAGTTTTTGGGCGTTTCAACTATGATGAACAAAATGGCTATCTCAAAATTTTGATCCGACGATTTTGGAAAAAAAAGGAGGGGTAGGGGCCTAGTTTCCCTCCAATGTCTTTGTCACTTAAAAAGGGCACTAGAATTTTCATTTCCGTTCGAATTAGCCCTAGCCCTCTCCCGATATTCTAGAACCACTGGGTCGATACAATCATCCCTGGGAAAAACAAACAAATAAACACGCATCCGTGACCTTTCTTACGGCAAAAAATAGAAAATCCACGTTTTTTACAGATAAGACGCTGAAAGCTCTGAAACAAGGTTTTCTGATGCACTGAATCTGATGGTGTGATTTTCAATTCTGTTTTTTTTAGAGTTTCGGTTACTATTGAGCCGCGTCGCTCCTTACTTACAGTTCGTTACCACGAACTTTTGATAATATATCCCTTTTGTATTTCTAAGGAATTCCACAAAAGCCTTATAAATATATAGTTTTAACAAAACGGTTTAGTGATTCTAGTCATGGTTCTTTAGCTGCCTTGAATCAACACATATCTTTCGCGAACATCAAGTTTTGAACAGCTAAAGCTTGAACCTACTAGGCTATATGAAAAATGGTTGTCTCAGTTTCTTCATCAAAAGGAACTATCTAGGAAATTATCATCCTTTATCAATCGATACAGCAAAGTCGATCTTGATGGGATCATTATTCCTCTGAATTTGAAAATAGGCAGTTGAATCTTCAGGAGTATAACGAATATAATTCATGAGGCTATTAACAGGATCAGGAAGTATACTTCTTTGAGACACTCTGGGATTGGGTTCCGAAATTAACAATGTCTTACACTGAATTATGGTAAAAACAGAACCGATTCGGATATCGAAGACCCGAATTTAGTTATACCGGGTGCTCTGGTTGTCAATGAATATTTCTATATATGACTCATTGAGGACAACTCTTTAAGAACGAGGATGCACACAAAATCCTCCATTATATGATACAACTAACCTTGACGCCAAAGTCCCTTAATTTGCTCAAAGCATCCTTATATGGTAAATGTTATGAAAAGCGTGTGTAAGAAGAAGTTGAATATAACTTCATTCAGACAGAAACTATTCATTCAGACAGAAGCTATTCCTGGTCCTGCGTAATCAGACCGTCATACGTTGAGCATTTTCTATCAACCAAATATTTCTATCTATCAATTAATATGTCTATCAATATTTTAGATCACAAACTCAAAGTATTTATCAAATAGATTATTCAGTGTCCATTTAAATGCTTTCACTATGTGAGACAAAAGACTGGCAGGTCAAAATGATCAAGTGTCAGAAAAATTGGTCTCTATTTTAGTAATGTGTGGAAACAGTGTAACCTTCTCAAGTTACAACTTTGAAAAAATTCTGCAAAGCAGAGCCGAAAGGGCTGGCGGGTTTGGAAATGCAACTTCTAAGGGATAGACTTGAAATTAGATAATGTTCCAATACCGGGTAAGCCGCCTTAGATAGCTGGAACTTTTAGGATTCTTTCATTCTTTTGGTATATCAAATGGTATAGTTGAATAAAATCAAAGTTGCTGAATGTTCGATTTCTGTTCATCGTAGTTGAACTATTAATTTTCATTCGCAGTGTCAATGCTAGTGTCATGATAACACAGTTTCATTATTATTAGAGTAGAGATAAAGAAGAGAGCGTTTTGGCTCAGGTTCTGGTTTCTACATATATGAATTCCGACATAGGTATGTGAATTTTTCTTCATTTACAATGGTTTTTTGTGTTCATTATGTCAAACAACATAGTTGAAAATTATTAGATATAGTTGAATGGGCTTACTATTTAGCATAGTCAAATTGTAATAGTCATGCGGAGGGGAAGTTTGGAATATTATTTCCATTGTAAGTATTCGTTTTCGCTTCGATAGACTAATACGTAAACTCTCCCCATTTCTAGCAGTTGATCGGTTTTTTAGTTGATTTAAAGAGAACGAGAACCTCGTAACAAATCACCACCATTGCAAGCGTATGCTCAAACTTTGTTCATATTGAACCAAACTGACAGAACCTTTAAGGATATTCGTAGGTAACCCCCTGTTTCACTAGATTTGGAATTTTGTATAAAGCATCATTCAGATTCCCTTTGTATTAACTTTTAAGTAAATGCAGAATGTAAACTAAAAGGGTCTAGATAAATAGGTAAATGGGGTTTTTGTATGATTGATGGAGATTGGTCGTTATTTATGGCGATTGATGGATCAATGTAGATCGATCCTTGGATATTCATGGATCAATGGAGATTGATGCTATTTGGTTTGAGAGAAATTGAATTTTAGGCTTTGGAGATACCATGTATACTTACGTTTATTATTTTCTCGGCTAATAAATCAGTGTTGAAATTCATTTGTTAAGAAACAAAAAATCAAATGTATTTCCTCCTGAACACTCCTTAGGTATTGAATAAATGTCTCATTTATTGCTCTTAATACGTGATTGATGACATTATTTATGTCCCCTATTTAAAAAAATACTTGGTTTTTATCATTTCAGACTGAGCTGAAGCATTATGAAAAACAGAATCATAAAACTGCACTACCTGGAAGGCCAGTCGACTGCTTTGGAAGAGAAAAAAATGGATAGTATCTACAGCGATAAAGACCTGAAAGGGAAAATCAAAGACCTTGAAAAAAGAGCTGCTAAACTACATACGGATTTTGAATCGCGTATTATCCAGAAGCGGATAGAACTATGAAAATACTTGAGTAGTACCGCTTTTTTGTTATTAGATTGACTGAGCTAAACTTATCTTGAAATAATTTCTGATGATTTTAGTCTATTAGTCTAGAGTTGTTTAATCTTTGTTTAAAGAGTTTTAAAAAAATGTCCAGCTGGGAGTCAAAACCGTTGATCTTGTTGCTTTAAATTTGGGAAATCATCGTTCCTACAGTCTTATGTTGTATTTATGATTCAAAGGTATAAACCAACCTTTGAAGGTATCCGCCGTTTTTACGGCTCAGTGGTATAAATCCATCGTCGCAAATTCTTGGCCAGATTGCATACTAACACACTGGAATGGTCTTTAAAGGTATTTTGCCATTGTGTAGAAAACACTTATTTCTGACACTTTCAAGGGTCCTTGACCCGCCCCCTCAAGATACGATCTTAATATTTATTTATTTTTAATACTTGATCTTAAGAATTCAGGTAATTTCACTGGTTCTGCAGGCAATAGAACTACTTGATCAGCTTAAGAAATTTTCTATTTTAACTTCTTCGTCTTTTTATCATTTCACTTATGACTATTCGGTGTAACAATAAGAAATTTCTATAACGTCATTGTAATGAGTGTGTTATGCGTGTCAAGGTGGGGGGGGGGTATTCTCTAATCTTCCCCTCTTTCTTTATATGGAGAATGTGTTTCAGCCTAAATTCATTTTTTCTTGCGAAAATTTCTTAAACAAGGGGCCTTGCGGACATAAATTTCTCTGTTTCGCTAAGAATACTACTATCAAATTGGAATTTTTATCAACCTAAAATAACTAATTGACTGGTGAAATGAATTCTGTTAAATGGGGGGAATTTATTGGAAAGGGAACGTGGCCTTCAGTCTCTAATCTGCATACATCTTTTTCTTATAGTCTGAATTCGAATCTCATTTGAACAAGCAGAGGAGAAAAAAACGCCGTATTTTTATCGGTTTTACTTAACTTTTGTTTGTTTATGTGCCTTATCTTTCTCTTGTGCAATTATTGCAGTTTTTATTAAAATATATTTGTATGTAAATATTATTTCAATTATGCTGTAGTAATAGTATAGCATTAAAAAATATGACAGAAAAATGAGGTTCTCCTGCTGAAATAGTATTTGATTAACTACGATGAAGAACGTGGAAATTATCAACACTTTGCCAGTTTGAGAAGGTAATTGTCTCAAAAAAAAAGGAAAAACACACATGTTTTCTTGTGAAATGTCCGATTTCCTGTCAAGTCTACAGCTGGATCTTTAGATTTATTAATTTCGAAGCTGTCTATTTACCGAGCTAGAAACATGATAACACGGAGACTCTTTCTTAGAGAATGATCTGAACTTATTTTAAAAAAACTGAAAATGTTTCCACTCTATTTTTTTATCTATTATATTTCACTTTATAGTTTCACATATTTTTATTTCGAAAAAAAGCAGGCCGGATTTCAAAATTTAATTTGATAGATAAATAAAGTAGAATCGAAGCTACTGAATGATAACGAAATTGTCGTCTTACGTTTAAACATTAAAGCCATAAGCCAGGGAGAAAATAAAATTCCAAAAACCTGACACAGGAATGTAAACCTTATTGGCATTAAATAAGACCTATCAATTTAAAATAAGGATTGTCATTTAAAACTTGAATGAACGGAACTACATATATAAGGGGGGTTGCTTCCTCGTCAACTCTAAAATTTGACTTTTTGTCCCAATTTTTTAAGAATGACTGCTCAAGGAATAATAAATATTTTCAAATACAATAAAACTTTAGCGTAAAGAGCTGGGGGTTGGGGAGGGGGGCAGCTCTCCTCCCCCATGTACAGAATAAATTATTTTCGTTTTAATTTCAATGTCTGTCCTTAGTTTCATTTGAAGAAAAAACTTTTCTTTTATTTAATTTCTGATCGTTTTTTTTCAAATCATGTTGAGGTTTATCTAAGATATATGTGGGCTACACCTTCCTAGATTCATAGCGTAAAAGTTTGGCTGAGGATTACCACAGTTTCTGTGGCAACTAATTTATTTTATATAGTAATAAGTGACGAAAGCAATTGAGTGCATGACGAAAGCAATCGAAAAAAAAAATGAATGACAGAAGATCAGCTGGGGTAAATTTGAAACTGAATTCAATTCGCGAATGAAAGAACATAGTTGCGAAAGTATTTCACCCATTTTTTGTAAACAGGCCACATTTTCTCAGCGGCTCTGAACTTTTGATAGATAACTTGAAACTTAACGAATTATATATATTTAGAATTACGATTAAAAGTCGATTCTTTTAATGTATATGTTGCCGTCGATTTTTTTTTTTAAGTTCTTATTAGTATAAGCGCGAGTCGTTGCTAACTTACAGTTCGCTACCAAATAACTGATGATATCTAAAAACTAAACATAAAACCAATTTGTCCGCTTAGACGTTGAAAAAAAAATGTTCTTGGCAACACTTGCCTCCCTTTTGGGAAATTATCTGATGACGTTCAAGATGACCCTTCACTTTTGCGCTGGAAAATATACGAATGTAATCTTATATGTTACAAACGAAAACTTTTTTGAATAAGAAAGGAGATATCAACCTATAACACCTATAATAAGTATTAACCGAAATGAAGGCACATTAGAGATCAATTTTTACCCCCTTCCCTCCTTGACCCTACTCATATTTACCTGAATACTCTAGGAAATTTAGAAAATGTGGGTGTAAAAATGTGCTTTTGGGGGAATCACCCGCCCCCCCTCCCTATGCGATGACCGGTTGTCTCTGCTCCGTTATAACTGATATGAAATTAAATATCACTGTTTATAATTTTTATCAGACATCAACTGAATCAACTTGGTTAAATAAAGCTTTAAAATAAGTGTTTATATTAATCGTTTGTTTAATATGGATTACTTTACTCTTTAGGAACGAATGCTCCATCGTGCGGCACCCACTGTCTCTGAGACTGGAAGGCTTAGTATACAGTTTTTCAAAAACCTTAAATTACTTGACTTTCTCAGAATCTTCAATCGAAAGCAACTTTGCCCTCTTTGGATCAGAATTGTATTTCGATGGTACGAAATGGCAGGAAAATGCCACTTTGCTGTGGTACAATCTTTTTATCTAAATGAGCCCTCTCTCGACTTTCCAGGAAAATTGGTTCAATATGATGATATTTGCAAAAAAAAAAACAAATAGACACGAATCAATGATCTTCCTTCTCGAAAAAAAAAAAATATGCAAAATTCCACAGTTTGTGGATAGGAGCTTGAAACCTCTACGAGGGCTGTTCAGAAACTAGGGAACGTTTCCGTCTGACGCCACTAGACACGCGGCGATCACGTATGTTTTGGTATGCGCGTGCTCGTAGCTTTAGTCGGCATCTAGCCATGAAAACGAGAAAATCTTTGCACTGCCCGTTTTCCCAAGATTCCAATTTAAAATGTGCGCTGCACTTGCAAATCCCGCCAGTTGTGAAGTGCGGTCCGTAATACGGTTTTTGTTAGCAAAAAAAAAAAACGATAGAAACTCATCGACAACTGTGCGAAATGTATGGCAACGAAGTAATGAATGAAAGTTCAGTGCGAAAATGGTGTATCCGGTTTAAAAATGACCGAACCAACGTGCACGATGAAGAGAGGAGTGGACGCCCGAGCATTGTGACAGACCATCTTCTCGCCAAAGTTGATGAGAGGATTCGTGGGACTCATTCAAATGGGAGATTTTCCCACATCCACCCAACAGTCCCGACCTAGCACCGAATGATTTTCACTTTTTCCCGAAGATGAAGAACTGGCTAGCGACACAGCGTTTTGATGACGACGACGAGCTCCGAGCGTGCGTCACTGAGTGACTGAGGTCGCAGGCGGCGGATTTCTATGATGAAGAAATTTCGAAGCCAGTCCGCCACTACGATAAGTGCTTTAATTTGTTTGGTGATTATGTAGAGAAGTAGCATTTTAGTCCCTCTTTCAGATGTATATAATAAAATATTTTTCCTATACCTAGTTTTTGTCTTATAACAAAATGTAAAATGTTCCCTACTTTCTGAATAGCCCTCGTACATCAGGGTTCTCTATGATGCAATAAATTTGATGTAATTTTCATTAAGATGATGTGCTCTTTCAGGGTTGTTTTCACCCTCCCGGTAAAATCAGTCAAATTTTCTTTGGCTCGTAGCATTTGATAAATAATTTTCAAAACTCTTTTCTTGAATGTGTCATTTACTATTGGCTCTGGTTGCTCCTTGCACACGCTTAGTTACATTAACTATTTGGTATTCAATTGACTAAATAAACGAACCTGCTCAAATGAGCAAATCAAAACAAAGTAACATATCTAAGATTCGAAATTAAATGCAACCACTACCTAAAAAGTCAGAAACAAAAATATGAGATATTAATATTTGCAAAATCTTCAGCGTTTTTACATTGAACTGAAAAGGTATATAAAGAATTTTCCTGTTTAATTGGAATCAGTTTAATAGGAAGCGCTTTTGACAGTGCATTGTCACACAGCAGAACCAGGTGAATTCAAAACAAGGGTGATCTATTAGAATTTTGACATCAGTGAAGAATCAAAGTTTATTTGGATCAAAACTTTCTGAAAGTTGGCTTATTCTTATGTTTTGAGGTTTATGCTCTCTTTGAAGGCTTTAGTATGTGATTTTTTGGTATGTATGTTATGTATTTCAGTATTGATGTATTTGTATCTTGGTATATATTTCAGTATATTGTTATGTTGTTTTCCTACTGTTTGGATGTTTCAACGTAATACGGTAAATCTGCTAGCTGATAGCTGAGATTTAGTTTTATCAAGCTACCAAAGGATATTTTTTGAAAGTAGGTTCGGAATTATATATATATATATATATTATTTATGTATATATATATATATATATATATATATATATATATATATATATATATATATATATATATATATATATATATATATATATATATATATATATATATATATATATATATATATATATATATATATATATATATATATATATATATTTGGTTTGGTGAATGGATAGATCTGAAACTAACGAATCTAATGATAGAAGTATCTTTTGCTTTCGCTGTAAGTTATAGCTGTGGACTGGTGGTATATTCGTATGTTTCAGAGGGAACATAACCTTTAAAAACTATTTTTCATTGGTTTTGCCGTAGCTAGAGCTATGTTTGTATCCAGATTATAAGTTAATATACAAATCTACCTATTGAGTATTTTTGGCAAAAGTGGTTTTGTTATTTTGGTCCATTTTAAAATAAGGTAAAAAAAAGAGACTGAAGGAACAAATAAAGCAAATATTTAAACTCAGTTTGTTTGCTTACTTTATGATGATATTGAGTAATGATACATGGCTCTTGTTCCCGTACCAATCTTTAGATGCGCTAAAAAAACAACCGGTTAACCGGTTAAAAAACAGCGCATAAATACGCGCTGTACTTTAAGACGTTATATTTTTAATTATGTCTTGGAGATTTTGTTGCACCATTGGAAACTATAAACACACTTTCCCCAAAGTATCAGAGGCAAGGTATGCACGTGAGTGCAACAATTTTGAGGCCGCTATGCCCAAACGTTGTAGATTATTTGTACGAAGGCTATTTTGTACTTAACAAGTTCAGTTACCGGTCTTAGTACACTCAACCATGGCTTTTTCCCCTTCGTTAACTGTGCCATCCATGCAACTGCTTCTACTACCCGTGAATTTTTCAGTGTCCCAAAATGAAAATTAGGCTCTCGGAAATCTTCCTGAAAATTAACTTTTGTTGGTACACAATTGTTAACATGAAGCATCGTTAACCCTTTGGAGCGTTAACCAATCATAAGATACATTCTGCTCTTATTTGTAATTTACTATATTTATTTGACTTGATTGACACTTTTTAAATTACGAATCATAGTTTGAGACTATCCCATAATCAAAATTCAGTAATGCATAGCTAAACAAGCGTTAATTTTGTTAACGTTAATTTATGGGAAGATCTCAGAGAGCCCAGTTTTTCTCTGGGACAGTTGAAAGCATTGATACATTGCGTTCTGTGTTTTTTTTTTTTGTGTGTGTTTGCAGGGTTGTTAAGGATTAGGACTTTCTACTACATGAAGTCGTTTAGATAAAAAAAAAAGTTAATGTTTACAAAAAAAAACTAATAATTTAAATAGAAAAATGATAATCGAGTAAAATCGTGACTGAAAAGGTTAATGACGTGTGTTTTGTTAAACCCCATACTCTGGATTGATTTTAATAAAGTTTTACGAATCTGTTTTACCACTTAGATTGTTTTCAAAGCAAACCGATTTAACTGGATAGCAAATAATTAAAAAGGAAAACAATAGCCAGGAAAAAAGTGGGATGTATTCGAATATCCAGGTAGTATCGAAAGGCAATAAGCAGCGTTCAGCGGAACATTAATATATTGAAATTAATTCCTGGAAGTCCTGGGGTATAGATAGATAGATAGATTATGTATTTAAAAGCCAAAGGCCATATACATGAGTATTCAATCAACTAAACAAAAATAATAAACTTCAACTAAACTATTAAAACAAAGAAAACAAATTTATACAAACAACTAAAAGTTTCTTCTCGTTATTTTAACTACATACTTTTCCTTAAATTCAAAAACTTCCTCAAGGTAGATGCAAACTGCCTCTATTACTGGTTTTGCCTCGACTCAAGAATACCAGGAAGAGAAGGGACGTCTTAGAATACCAGGGAGAGAAGGGACGTCTTAGGCTTGAAAGCTCCCGGCACCGTTTCAGAAGATGGTTTACATCCTCAACACCCTAATTACAAAAGGGGCAAGAGTACTCCGAATCCGTTAAACCCTATTTATATCAAATACTTTTCTACGACCACGCAATGGAAGGCTATTCGCTCTGAGCTGGAACCACATCCCAAGGCATTTAGCTGGTAAATCTATCTGGAAATAAATTTCAAGACCAAAAACTAGTTTTATTTCCTTATAGAACCTAAAGCTTTCTGATGACTCGACAGAAGAGAACACAGCTGTACTTCTTGGTGTTCTATAATTTTGCTAACCTGCTCTGCTATATCTGTAGGCAGGCCCGGTGTACCTAATCCTTCATTCCACAGGTAGGATAGGCCTACTTCATTTAATATGCGGTTTTATCTGAAAAGGTCATGCTTTTTTTCCTCCCTAACTTAGCTAATTCTAAATATGCTAGCTTTTCTAGTCTATCATCCGGCAGCTCTAGTACCTTCCTCCAGAACTGGAACATCTGCCCTATTCTATATTTTTTTAGAGAAAATAGCCCTATGTTCCCTCTTATGGCTTGCGTGTTAGTTGTCTGATGAACTGCGATTACTCTTTTATAATACTGAACCTGGATACTCTCGAACTGCTTGGCAGCTTTGTAACCCCACAGCCCCACGCCCATAATGCATTACTTTCAAAAACTTTAGTGTTGAAAATCTGCTTATGCATTTTTATATCTTTAGCACTTATCAAGGTTTTTATTCCTTGGTAGTGCCGATGAGCCAGCCTTTCCTCTCCTTATCATTTGTTTTATATGCTCTGTCCAACTGCCATTCTCCATCAGAGTTGCTCCTAGATACTTAAAACTTGATTTTTGTTGAAATTTCCTTTCCTCTATAATAAAACTTCTGGTCCGTCTGACAACTCTTATTACCCTTTCCAAATAATACTATTTCTGTTTTCTTAACATTTAAAGTTATTTTCTTTTCCTCAACATAATCACTTAGAATATCTATTAGCACCTGAAGCTCACTGGGGGCTTAGCTACCAAGACCGAGTCATCCGCAAAAAGCAGTACTGATAAAGCATACGTTCCCAACATCACCGTTGGTGCCCAGTTCTTTCTAAAATATTCTACTATATCATTAATATATACACAAAATAATCCTGGAGACAAAGTATACCTTGCTTGACTCCTCTTTTAAATTTAAACCTTTCTGACAAACCCTTAAACCCTTACTTTAACTATCCCTTTTGTACCTAGATACATTTCCCTTACTATCTTAACAAATGTTTTCGGTAGGCCTGCTTTTAATAATTCTAGACATAGTAAGACTCTATCAAACACTATCGAGCGTTCTCTCAAAGTCTAGAAAAGCTACATAAAGTCATCTTTTCCTCTAGCATATTTCTCTATCAACCCTTGTAGTATTAATACTCTATCTGTTGTTCCATATACCTCTCGAAATCCCCCCTGCTCCTCCACTATCAATTTATATCTTTCAAGCCACCTAACCAATCTATTATCTTATATCCTCTCTAAAATCTTGCTTGCTTTTGAAATTAGCAAAATTAGACGATAATTTTCATGGCGGAAATATTTTCACAGGAGAGTATTCCTCCTTTTTTTAAAAGAGGCACTATTAGCGATTTCTTCCATACCTAAGGCCACTGATGAAGAGAAAGAATCCGACTGAAACAGTACTAAAAAATCCTTTTCCTTTTCCCTTTAAGGCACAGGTAGGATCCTTAATATAAATCTTTATAATATACTTTAGTTGGAATCCCATCAATTCCTGGTTCCGATCCTTCTTCCATTTTTTTAGACACTCTAACCTCTCTTTCCGATATATCCTCTAATAATCATAATCATACTCTATTGGTAGGACAACCTCTCCGTCATCTAATATCTCTCTATCTAACTCTTGCAGATCATTGCAGTTAACTTCTCTTTCCCTGAAATATGCTGGCTATGAACCAGGCTCTGGTGTTTCTTGGCTTGTTAGTCCCCCTGTCTTACCTTCCTCTTTCACAGTCCTCCTGAATTCTTTAATTCTACTATCTCTATATGACAAGACCAATGCCTGCCTTTGCTTTTCTCAATCACTTCTTTTTTTTCTTTCAATTAGCCTCTTATATTCTCTTCTACCTGTTCTAAATTGTAGGAAAAGGTGGTCCTTCTTACTTGGGTCATTTTCTAAATTCACTAAATCTAACATATTCTGTAGTTCCACTTTCCTCTGTTGACACTCCTCGTCGAAAAACCCTACTTCCTTTTTCCTCTTTTTAACTAATTTTCCTTTACATATATTATATACTAAGTCCCCTAAACCTTCTGCTAACTTATCAACCGAGCACTCCGCCTCCTTTAACCTCACTAATTCTATCTGAATACTCTCCTGTGAAAATATTTCCGCTATTCCTAGGTTTTCCTCAGCACTCCATTCCCTAACAAGCTGCTTCTAATCTTCCGGCCACTATTTCCTTCCTTTTGACCACTTATTACCTCTATTTTACCTACATCTGGTGGACGATTAGCTTCTAACTTAATACCCAACTTCTGTGGCAAATGATATGAACTAGCCCTGTTCAAAACCTGTAGGCATAGCTGCTACATCCCAAAACGAACATCCAGCAGAGCGTAGTCGACCAGACTAGGCCGGGCCCCGGAGACGCAAGTAAACTTACCCCTTTCCCTATCCTTACCAATCCTCCCATTTCCGCACACAGTGTCAGCAGCTTTCACCCATAAACATTCAACTTCCTTTTAGCATCTTTGCTGCTCCGTGGCAATCCATAAGCTGGAGGTACTAAATCCTCCTCTCCTCTAGCCACCAAATTACTCAGTTCTCGTTCAGCTCCCGTATATGCATTTAAATCACCAACTAACACAAAACAATCATCAGGGAATTTAATACGGTACTCCGATATTTCACTTTCTAATATATACCAAGTATCTTCTGACCTATAAGAACTATTCTGTGGGGGGATATAAAGGGCTCCTAAAAGTAGATTCACTTCTTCAGTAATCACTAATCTAACCCAAATAATATTCTCTGATTTGCTTATGAGCCTAGTATATCTTCTAAAAATACTTTCTTTTATAAGCACCAGGACCCCTCTATATGACCGATTGTTCGACGCTAAATCACGCGAAACCTCTAATATATGAAAACCACGAAAAGTTGGTACGTTTGAAGAAGAATGCCAGGTCGCTATGAACACAGATACGTCAAACTCACTTACATCCAATCGTAGATGTTCTAGTGATTTCAATATTTCTTGCACGTTCCACGAAATGAAGCGCAAGAGCTGTACATGGCCTGACGCTCCCTATGCTGTTTTTTTTTTTTTTTCATTTTCGGTTTCACTTTACACAAATGGTTTTCGTTCAGTCTCCACTTCACGATGTCTATCCGTTCTACCCCATTCAGATGCTTCTCCCTGCTCACACTCATAGTTTAGCCTGTAATAACTTCTAGTCATGACGCGAGGTGGCATATCCGAGGATGCTCTTGCTTGGAACGATGGTCGGCCTCGTACGTTGCGGTAACCAGCGCGACTTTTGTCGTTCGGGCTTATAATCTCGCTGCTTTTCCTCTTAGCTCGCGTTCTGGAACTGTTTCCCCTACTGAAAAGCGATGGCGAAGCTTCGACGACTGTGTCAAGGCTATCGTCACTTTCGGTTTCGGAACCTGTGCATGACTTTCGTAGCTTGGCCGCACTGGAGTCGGAGGGTTTAAATGTTCATTCCGGACCCCGGAAGGCACGTTGGGTATTGGTTGTTGCTTGACGGCTTTAACTGACTTCACTCTTTTGTCCTCTGGATCAAAAACGAGGAGCAAGCTCTCGATGTACAATTTATCACCTCGTAATTTGACGCTTTTACCTTCTTCGATTGCTTTTTTCATGATCGGTTTCAGGTGTTCCTGTGCCTCGTGCTGAGCTCGTGTCTAGTCGGGAGCAGTGGAAACTCCGAATCTTTTCAATTGCCTGTTTTTTCTTAAAATCCAGTCTTATGTTTCCATGTCGCACAACTTGACGATAGTGGAGCCTGATCGAAATCTTTGCACATCTCTTATCTGTGTCCTTTCGAGCTGAAGGACAGGTAGGGCGTCATTCAAGAAAGCCAGAACTTCATCTTTTAAGCTCTGCAGTGGGGGGCTCCTGTGTGCCAAATTGTAGAGAATAATGTTTGGCTCTCTTCAGCTCCGCTTCAAATTCGTTCCCTCTTAGGTTCTAAAGAGGTAGCTGCTGTCGGAGATCGCTAACCTCCGAGGACAAGGATGTATGTGCAGCACCGTAACCCGAGATATTTCCTTGAACTTTTTTCAGCTGCTACTGAATGGCTGACACGTTCAAGACAAGCCCGGGTATTGAATCAAGATTTGGCAACTTTGCATGAATGTCTTTTATAACTTGAGCCAGATATATCTGGTTAACTTTCGTAGATTCCTCGGTTAGTTGCATGTCATTTGACTTCATATTTTTCTGCGTTTATTTTGCCGTATTGTATATTGTCACAATCGATCACTCTCTCATACGATTCTTCTTTTTTTAACGCAAAAGTCACTTGCGTGTCAAAGCCTTTTCCGTAATCCAAAATCAGTCCACTATCGTTCAGACTTTTTCAGGCAAAATGCCGACGCACCAAATCTTTTTCGTAATCCAAAATGAGTCCACTGTCGTTCGGTCGTTTCAAAGCAAAATTACTGTCCTACTTGAGGCTTTTGTAATAATTGTACTCCGTTTGATGTTCACTGCTTGAGCGCTGAATGAATACTCTTTCAAATTTCTGCTTAACAAAAAACAAACTTAAATCACAATAGATGTGGTAATCCAGAAGGGTCTATGTAATAAAACATATGATAAACAGTCATTTTCTGGGATGTTCTGCTGTTCTGAAATTTGAAATGTTCTCAAATTCCTCTTAGAAGTAACAGTTTTTTTTTCTTAGCAGTAGCAAATTTCTATCAAATTACTCCTAGAAGTAACAGGTTTTTTTTTCTTATTAGTCACAAATTTTTTCTAATAACACCTAGTTTTCCGTCAAAGATAACAAATTTCTCCTAGAAGTAACAATTTTTCGTCAGTGATAACAAGTTTTCTGTCAGAAGTAACAAGTTTTCTGTCAAAATTAGATTTCTGCACGTTTAAGTCAGATGAACCTAACTTAAACGTGCAGAATTTGACAGAAAATTGCATTTTGGTCAGTTGAACATCCCTCTCCTATGGTCCTGGAAGTTTCAACTTAATACAATTAGCTAGGAGTGCTAGAAATAAACCTCGGAGATATCTTGCCTAAACCATACAATATTGACATATAGTTAACCATATAGTTAGAATCCTGGAAGTAGCCTACCCTTCATAAATCAATTATCCTTTTTGTTGTCCCATTATACATGGAAAGTATGTTCCTTATTATTTTGATATTTGATACTAGTTTAACTGAAATCCGTAACATTAGCCTCCCATCTACACTATCAGACCCTTTATTCAAAACTATAAATCTTTAAAATAAACAATTTTGCCCTAAATATACCAATTTAATTATAAAATAAATGAATATACAGTATTCATTCGGCGCTCAAGCATTGATCATTAAACGGATTATAGTTATTGCAATAGCCTCAAGGCATGACAGTAATTTTGCTTTGAAACGACCGAACGATAGTGGGACTGATTTTGGATAACGAAATAGATTTGATGCATCGGTATTTTTCCTGAAAAAAGACTGTACGATAGTGGACTAATTTTGGATCAGAGGCAATGCTATAGCGTTGCCTATAGTAAAGGCCATACGGCTCCAATGTCTTATTATTATTATTATTTTTTTTCCCCCAGAGGCACTTCATATGGAAGAGGTCGTCGTAAAAACTTCAAAGGGGGCTCATTCGATTGAAAATCGAGAGTTCTAGTGCTGTTTTTCAGGGTCAAAAAGGATTGGAAGACAACAAACACCTCTCCCACGCCCACCATTTCCCCCAACACATCCAATCAAAATTTTGAGATAGCCATTTTATTCTACGCAGTTGATTTCCTGATAGAAATTATGTTTTTGAAGAGGACACTCCCCCACAGACCTCAGGGCAAAGGTTGTAAGTTATGCCCTGTGGGCATATAGGCAGTTTTGTCGTAGAAAACTTCAAAAAGGGCTCATTCGATTGGAAATTCAAATGGCTAGTGCTCTTTTTTAATAGTCGAAAGCGATTGGAGGGCAACTATCCCCCCTTTCACGCCCACCTTTTCCCCAAACTCATCCAATAAAATTTGAGATAGTCATTTTGTTCAACGTGGTTGAAAATACTGGAAATTAGGTCTTTGAGGATGAACCCCCCCCCCCCCACACACACACACACAGCCCTCAGGGCAAGGGTTGTAAGTTATGCCCTGAGGACATATAAGGTCTTCATAGAAAGCGTTGTCGTGGAAACTTCAAAAAGGGCTCATTCGATTGGAAATTCAAATGGCTAGTGCTCTTTTTAATAGTCGAAAGCGATTGGAGGGCAACTATCCCCCCTTCACGCCCACCTTTTCCCCAAACTCATCCAATAAAATTTTGAGATAGCCATTTTGTTCAACGTGGTTGAAAATACTGGAAATTAGGTCTTTGAGGATGAACCCCCCCCCCCCCCCCCACACACACACACACAGCCCTCAGGGCAAGGGTTGTAAGTTATGCCCTGAGGACATATAAGGTCTTCATAGAAAGCGTTGTCGTGGAATCTTCAAAAAGGGCTCATTCGATTGAAAGTTTAAATGGTTAGTGCCCTTTTTAATAGTCGAAAGTGATTGGAAGGCAACTAACACCCCTTCACGCTCACCATTTTCCCCAAACCCATCCAATCAAAATTTTGAGATAGCCATTTTGTTCAACGTATCTGAAAGTTCTGGAAATTATATCTTTGAGCATGACGCTCCTTCTTCATAGCAAGGGTTATAAGTTATGCCCTGGGGTCATATATGTTCTTATGGAAGGAGTGTTCGTATAAACTTCAGAGAGGGCTCATTTGATTCGAAATTGAAAGTTCTAGTTCGCTTTTAAAGCGTCAAAAGATATCGGAGGGTAACCAGCCTCCCCACATCCTTTTTTTTCCAAATGCATCCGATAAAAATTTTAGATAGATATTTTGTTAAAAATAGTTCAAAGGTCATATAACAAAAACTCCGATGTCGACACAACCCCCCAGGGCCGGGGGCAGGTATTGTAAGTTATGCGCTGGGGGCATATATGGTTCTTATGGAGGTGATGCTCGTGTAAACTTTAAAGATTGCTTATTTGATTGGAAATTTAAAGTTCTAGTTCACTTTTTAAGAGTCAAAAGAGACTGGAAAGCACCTATCCCCCTCCTCCACGCCCTTTTTTCTCAAACCCATCTGATAAGAACTTTGAGATAGCCATTTTTTTAAAAAATAGTTCAAAGACCATATAACGAAAACTCCGGGGTCGACACAGCCCCTCAGGGCCCGGAGACAGGCGTTGTAAGTTATGCCCTTTTTTTCCCGAATGCATCCTATAAAATTTTGAGATAGCCATTAAGTTAAACATTGTTCCAAAATCAAATAACAAAAACTCTGGCGTCGACACAACCCCCCCCCCGGGGCCCGGGGTCAGGCTTTGTAAGGGGCATGCATGGTTCTTATGAAACGGATACTCGTATAAACTTCAGAGAGGGCTCTTTTGATTGGAAATTGAATGTTCGAGTTTACTTTTTAAATATTCAAAAGAGATCCAAGGGCAACTAGCCCCCCCCACGACTTCTTTTTCAAAACCCATCTGATGAAAACTTTTGAGATTGCCATTTTGTTTAAATAAAAATAGTTCAAAGGTCGGCTAAGAAAAACTTCGGTGTCAATAACCCCCCTCCCCCAGGGCCCAGGGGGTAGGCGTTGTAAGTGTTGTCCTGGGGGTGTATTTGTTTCTTATGAAAGGGATGCTCGTATAAACTTCAGAGAGGGCTCATTTGATTTGAAATTGAAAGTTCTAGTTCACTTTTTAAGAGTTAAAAGGTATCCGAATGACGCTAAGGGTACTAAGGTGAAACTTTTAAGGAGGGTTTTCAAGTAAACGAAACAACTATATGCTTGCAGGTTTTCAAAAGGGCATATTTGCAATATGATAGAGAGCGCCACCCTATCATAGCTAGCAATATCATTGAAACTTCTAAACGAGCTAATTTGATTGGAAACTAAAAGTTCTAATGCCCTTTTTAACAGTCAAAAATGATTGGAGGGCAAGCAGCCCTCCTCCCAAGCCCATTAATTTTCTAGACACATCGAATCAAAATTTTGTGACATCTATTTTGTTCAGCTTAGTTGAACGGACCAATAACTATGTCCCTAGGGATATTGGGTATGTTTACCACTCCAACCCCCCCCCCCCCACCCATGGTCGTGTAATTTCTCCTTATATTTTAAAACTAATTGTTGCTTTAAAACTAAATCAAAAGGCAATGTGTGTATGCTGGTTGCCAATCAGACATCTCAGCAATATCCCACGAACGGCTGAGGGTGCTAAGTTGAAATTTTCAGGGCTACTACTGTTACTATTTCTGGTCCTATAATCTAACTCAATCAAAAGAGTGTAAGTGTATCCTGGTTGTCAAAGAGCATAGATTTAATTTTTTGGGAATAGTAGTAATTTTTATTCTTCAGGTCCACTTGAAGAGGTACAAAACTAAATCAAACAATAGTATTTGTGTCAAGATTTTCAAAAGAGTATATGTTTTTGAAAATTGTCGAAAAAGTCTCTCCGACATACAAATAGCAAAACCAAACTATGGATTCTTATAGAAAAAAACGAAAATATATAAAATATTGTTTTCACTTATCATGAAAAACACTACGTCAATAAAAAACGAACAGAAATTAATTTTAAAAACTTTTTCCACAAAATAAGTTTCCCATAACAATTACGTTATTAAGGCTAAGCTTATGAAGGTGAAAATTTGGCTGAATTTTGAGGGGGGATTTGAACTAAATCGAAACACGCCAAGTACATGCAGACCGTCAAAAGGGCGTATCTCAAGAATGGATTTAGGTATTAAGTTAGAACTTTCAGAGAATGCTTAAGGGGGAAGATCAATTGACCAAAAGGTCATATGGGCATGCTGCTACTAACACTGCTACGTTTACTGCTAATACTAATGCGTCATCTGCTACTAAACTACTCCAACTACTACTTCAATTGCAATGACTTCTAATTCGAAGATTATTATCATTTTAATACTCTTAATTTGACTGGAAACTGGAAGCTCTGGTGCCCTTTTTAAGAGTTAAAAGTAAAAAAGTGTTTGGAGACACTACAACAACTAATACCACTTCTACTACTACGACTACTGCCACTACAACTACTGTTTTTGTAGCGAGTACTTGCAGTGCTGAAGATATTGAAGTTTTAATTTACGGAAATTTTGAGGGGAAAGTTGAACTAAGTCAGAACATATTATGCCCATACAGATTTTCAAACGGCGTATCAGTAATATCTTAGGAACTGCTTACAGTATCAAGCTGAAAGTTCTAGGCATCGCGAGAGGGGTTTTCTACTGCCCAGAAGGCAGCATGTTTTTACTACTACTGCTATTAAGACTGTGGCTACTACTGTTACTACTGCTACTAATACAACGCTACTACTGCTTCTACTACTACCACTACTGCTATAGTACTGTTGCTCTTAATACTAAGGGTATGAAGGTGAAAGTTTGAGAGAATATAGAGGGGAAAAGCATCGCCATTAGGCTTCCGAAGACATCCCTAGGCATGGGATTTCTGCAACATGCCCAGATTTCTACGATATGCCCTGGCAAGATTCTGAGCATATGTCCTAGCAAGATTCCAGGGATTCCTGGTGTCCCATTGTTTTTTTTTTATATGATTAATCGGAGTGTGATCACTATAATATTCAAGTAGCAACAATTGGAGCTCCTAGTCCCTCGCACCTGGGCAATGTGGTCACCTGTTTCCTGTTGGGCAAGATTCCCGGGATTCCAGGTGTCCCAGTATTTTTTTTTATATGATTAATCGGAGTCTGCTCGGTATAACACACAAGTACCAATAAGTGGAGTCCCTCGCACCTGTGCAATGCAGTCCCTGTTTCTACTGGCCAGCTGGCAAGAATCCCACGGCACACCTTCGTGCTTTCAAGCGCATCCCTAGGAAAATAACACGGTATTTTAAACGCACAGATAGTAAATTATTATAGGATTTCCAAAAGGGTCCTGTTTCTAGCTGATAGACTTCCCATGGCACTCCCAGGTGTTCCATTTTCCCCTAGTAACCACCATTTTTTCGCAATTCTTAGCCATTTTTGGCACGTCCATTATTTTCTGGAAGACACCAGGATTCCCATTACCATGTGCAGTATAGATGACGCCATCGTATGTGACAAGCTAGAGGGGTTTTTTTCCGCCGTCCAACAGAAAAATGTTAGCTAACATTTTTCCCAACAATCGTTTTTTCCGCCATCCAACTAAAAATTGTTAGCTAACATTGTTAGGAGATTTCTCTAACAAATCGAATGCTTGTTGAAGGAAATTGTTGGGGAATTTAAAGCAAAATATTCAAAAAAAGCAAGATGGGTACTTTTATGCTCACAATATTGATAGAGAATCGAGGACTACTACTATTTTTTTTCCTTTCCCCTTTTATTTTATTAGAAATATCTTTTCTGGTAATCTCATTGAAAAAAAAAAATCAATTCTTCCGTTGAAAAAAATAGAAAAACAACGAGATTGTCACGTAGTCATAGCAATTTGATATGATCAAAAATCTAACGATTTCACTTAAGCAATCAAATTATATTTTTTACTAGGTTGATCCACTTCCTCCATTCATGGGATAATTTATGTAAATGCACTAAACAGTTAATTTAGGAAAGCTTAAGCACTGGTATTTTAATTTTCGCCTAAATTCAATGTACTTTGCCAAATAATAAAATGTTTTGTGTCTGTTTCACTTGCTGGCATTAATAGTTATATTTTTTTTTCTATAAGAAATGAACGCTTTGAAATATTCTATTAATTGAATTTCAAAGCTTTGGTATCAGTTGGGGTATTATCAAGCTGAGATAAACTCACAGCAACACTGTCTTGGTCAGAATTTTTCTTTGAATTTCCTGCCCAATATCATGTTTCTGCGAATTGTTGGCTAACTATTTCTGTTAGCTAACAATTCTGTTTCCGCCGTCCAAACAAATTTTTGTTAGCTAACATTGTTAGCTAACAATTGGATGGCGGAAAAACCCCTTAGATCTAAGGACCCATGGGGAACCCCCGCTTGTAACTTAACGACAGCAAACACCTTACGCAATGACAGTTCACATATCTTATGCAAGGACGGCGCATATCTTACGTAATGACAGTGCACACATCACTTACACATAATACTTTTTTGACATTTAAATTTTTTTTCGCCGAAATGTTCAAAACATTTTTTCTTTCTTTTAACTTAATGGCGGCGCATACTTTATGCAAGGTCAGCACACGTTTCGTAATGACGGGGCACTTGTTGCGTAATGACAAAACGCACATCACTTTCACATAATAGGCCTACTTCTTTGCCATTTTATTTTTCGTCCAAAAGTACAAAGTGTTTTTTTTTCTTTGACCTCGCTAGGACTTGAAAGGTGAATTTCCTTCAATTGGAATAACGCTCCAAGCAACAGGACTAAACTCCTATTTCAAAAATTCTGTGTTGAGAGCTACATTCTAAAAATAACCTATTGCGTGACACTTGAGATTTCCCATTTTTCGCACACACTAGTAGAGCGTTTTTACTGCCAAAATTTGGCACGCACTCGGAGAATATATATCTCCAGAGACAATTGCTCTCAAGGTATTTTTAGTAATTAATTAAAAAGAAAAATTTCCACGAAATTAGTTTTTCAAAGAAAAGTAAAGAACCCCATTAAACCAAAAATGAACAAAAATAAAATCAAATAATCTACCAAGCGCGAAACTACCACAAATCAGCATAGATAAATAAATGAAACCCAAAACGAACAGAAATTACAATAAATAACCGAGTCAAACTCAAAACGAGCAGAAATTAATATGAGTAGGTTTAGAAACCCCTATGCCTTCCCAAGGCCAGAACATAATTTGCTCTTTACTAAAAAAATAAATGTTTTTACTTCTATAACTTTAATAAATAAAATAATATTAACATTTTAATTACTAAATATCAGTACATGTATATTAAACTGACAATGCACATTCATTTGTATTTTTTCAGTAAAGTGAACACTATGTTCTGGCCTTGGGAAGGCATAGGGGTTTTGAGCCCTACTCATGTTAATCTCTGCTCGTAATGAGTTTGACTCGGTTATTTGTTGTAATTTCTGTTCGTTTTTGGTTCATTTATATATCGATGCTGATTTGTGGTAGTTTGAGGCTTGGTAGATTAATTGATTTTATTTTTGCTAATTTTTGGTTTAATGAAGTTCTTTACTTTTCTTTGAAAAACTTATTTTGTGGAAAAAGTTTTTTTTAATTAATTTCTGTTCGTTTTATATTGACATAGTCTTTCAGGGGAAAAGACAATAATTCTTTAAATCTTTTCGCTTTTTTAGGACTTAATAGTTTGGCCTGCTATTTGTATGCTGGAGAAAAAATTTTCAGCAATTTTTAACAACATACACCCTTTTAAAAGTGTGGACGCAAATAGTAGTGTTTAATTTAGTTTCATACCTCCTCTAGTTGACCTGAAATAGAAAACTTGATACCATTCGAAATAAAAATCTGTTTACTTTCTTTGATAGCTTGTATACACTTAAGCTATTTTGATTTGGTTAAATTTTAAGAGCAGAAATAGCCCCGAAATATAGAACACAATACCTTCAGTCGTTCTTGGGATACTGCTGAGATGCCTTATTGGAAATTAGCATTAACACAGTCCATTTTGATTTAATCTTAAGGCAACATTTAGTTTTTGAACATAATGGGCAAAAGGGAGGGTTGGCGTGGAAGGGGAACGGTTGCCCTCCAATCACTTTTGACTGTTAAAAAGTGCACTAGCCCTTTCTATTTTCAATCGAATGAGCCCTTTTCGAAGTTCCTAAGACAGCTCCTACGATACGAAGTGCCCTGGTTTAAACAAGATAAAAGAAGAAATAATAATACATTGTATCCACATCAATCTTTACTATAATTAAATAAAAAAAAACAAGTTTTTTAAACTGAAAGTAAGGAGCGACATTAAAACTTAAAACGAACAGAAATTATTCTGTATATGAAAGAGACTGTCCCCTCCTTAACGCCTCGCTCTTTACGCTAAAGTTTTTTATTGTTTTAAAAAATAAAGTTGTGAGACAGAGTCAAACTTTAGCGTAAAGAGCAAGGCGTTGAGGAGGGGACAGTCTCTTTCATATACAGAATAATTTCTGTTCGTTTTAAGTTTTATTGTCGCTCCTTACTTTCAGTTTAAAAAACTTGTTTTTTTTATATTTAATTTTTGAACGTTTTTGAATAAATGCAGGTTTTGATCTTGGCTCACCGTACATGAATAATTAAAACAAAATTTTCATGTTAATTTACTTTTATTTAGTTAGATGGCTTTCTCGAAACTTCTTTAATTTTATTTACGAACGTTTTTATTAGTAATAAATATACGTAACTTACGAATTAACTTACGTTACGAACTTCTATATTCATATATTTTTAATACGTTTATTAGGGGGGTCGCCCCCTAGTCAATACCTTGCTCTTTAAGCGAAAGTTCAAATTTTGTTCCAATTCTTTAGAAATGACCACTTATTCACAAAGGCCGTTAATTAGAATAAATAGCTCTTATGAAAGTACTAAAAAATTTTTGGCTTAAAGAGCGAGGCATTGACTACGGGGTGAACCCAATTATATATGTAATATTTTCTGTTCGTTTAAAGTTTCGATGTTGCTGCTGTTGCAGTTGAAATACTTGTTTTTTTTATTAAATTTATGATCTTTTTTTAAATAATGCTGGGAAGTCCGGCGTCCCCTTCATAGCAATGTCCCTTCCCCCATGAAAACTTCCTTCATGGAAAGATCCTCCCACATAACCCCTGACCCACCCGCCCCCCCCCCTACCAGGAAAAATCTCCCCTGAAAACGTCTGTATACTTCCAAATAACCAATACTATATGTTAACATTGGGTAAAGTTCATAACTTTCAGCCCTCCCCCGGGAACTTCGGGGGATTAAGCCATCCTAAAAGACATACTTATAATATTTTCGAACATGCTGAACAAAATGGCTACCTCAAAATTTTGATCAGGTGACTTGGGAAAAAAATGAGCGTGGAAGGGGGCCTAGTTGCCCTCCATTTTTTTGGTCACTTAAAAAGGGCACTAGAACTTTCAATTTCCATTCCAATGAGCCCTCCTAAGATATTCTAGGACAACTGGTTCGATACGATCACCCCTGGGAAAAAAAAAAACAAACAAACAAACAAACAAATAAACACGCACCCGTGATCTTTCTTCTGGCAAAAAATGCAAAATTCCACATTTTTGTAGATGGGAGCTTGAAACCTCTACAGTAGGGTTCTCTGATACGCGGAAGATGATGGTGTGATTTTCATTAAGATTCTATAACTTTTAGGGGGTCTTTCCTCCTTTTTTCGAAAATCAGCCAAATTTTCTCAGGCGCCTAACTTTTGATGGGTATGATTAAACTTGATGAAATTTATATATTTGAAATCAGCACTAAAATGTGATTCTTTTGATGTATCTATTTGTATCAAAATACCGTTTTCTAGAGTTTCGGTTACCATTGAGCCGGGTCGCTCCTTACTTACAGTTCGTTACCACGAACTGTTTGAAAATCTCAAGCCTTCCAACCACTTTCGACTATTAAAAAGGGCACTAGGCCTTTCGATTTCCAATCGAATGAGCGCTTTTTGAGTTTCTACGACAACACTTTCTATCAACACCTTATATGCCCCCAGGGAATAAATTATAACCCTTACTCTAAGGTCTTCGAGGTGGGTTGTCATCCTCAAAGACCTAATTTCCAGAACTTTCAACTACATCAAACAAAATGGCTATCTCAAAATTTTGATTGGATGTGTTTGGGGAAATGGTGGGCGTGAAAGGGGCGTTAGTTGCTCTCCAGTCCCTTTCAACTATTAAAAACGGCACTAGCCCTTTCAATTTCCAATCATATGAGCCCTTTTGAAGTTTCTACGACAACACTTTCTATATAGACCTTATATGCCACCAGGGTATAACTTACAAGCCTTGCCCTGAAGACTGGGGGGATGTCCTCCTCAAAGACCCAATTTCCAGAACTTTTTACTACGTTGAACGAAATGGCTATCTGAAAATTTTGATTGGATATCTTTTAGGGAATGGTGGGCGTGAGAGAGGGGTTAGCAACCCTCCAATCGCTTTCGACTATTAAAAAGGGCACTAGCCCTCCCAATTTCCAATTGAATGAGCCCCTTTTGAAGTTTTTACGACAACACTATCTATAAAAACTTTATATACCCCCAGGGCATAACTTACAACCTTGATCCTGGGGGCTATGGGGGGTTCGTCATCCTCAAATACATAATTTCCAGAGCTTTCAACTACGTTGAACAAAACGGCTATCTCTAAACTTTGATTAAATGTGTTTGGGGAAATGGTGGGCGTGAGAGGGGGTTTGATTACTTTCCACTCGCTTTCGACTATTAGAAAGGGCAGTAGGCTAGCACTTTCAATTTGCAATCAAATGAGCCCTTTTTGAAAATTTTACTACAACTTTCTATATAAATCTTATATGCCCACAGGGCATAACTTACAGCCCTTGCACTAAGGGCTCCGAGGGGGTTATCATCCTAAAAGTTTTCCAGAACTTTCAACTACGTTGAACAAAATGGATATGTCAAAATTTTGATTGGATGTGTTTGGGGAAATGGTGGGAGAGAGAAGGGAGTTAGTTGCCCTTCAATCCTTTTCGACTATTAAAAAGGGCACTAGCCCTTTCAATTTCCAATTGAATGAGCCCTTTTTGAAGTTTCTACAACATCGCCCTATGTGCCCCTAATAAAAACCTTATAACCCCCAGGGCATAACTTACAACCCTTGCCCTGAGGGCTGTGGGGGAAGTGTCCTCCTCAAAAACATAATTTCTATCTGGAAATCAACTACGTTGAATAAAATGGCTATCTAAAAATTTTGATTGGATGGGTTCGAGGAAAAGGTGGGCGTGAGAGGAGGGTTAGTTACCCTCAAATCACTTTCGACTACTAAAAAACAGCATTAGTACTTTGAATTTCCAATCGAATGAGCCTTTTTCAAGTTTTTACGACAAAAATTTCAATAAAAACCTTATATGCCCCAAGGCTTAACTTATACCCCATGCCCTGAAAACTGTGGGGCGAGTGTCCTGCTCAAAAGTATAATTTCCAGAACTTTCAACTGCGTAGAACAAAATGATTGTCTCAAAATTTTGATTGGATGTGTTTGGGGAAATGGCTGGCGTGGAAGGGGTGTTAGTTGCCTTCCAATCACTTTTGATTATTAAAAAGGGCACTAGCCATTTCAATTTCCAATCGAATGAGCCCTTTTTAAAGTTTCTACGACAACGTTTTCTACAAAAACCTTATATGCCCACAGGGCATAACTTACAACCCTTGCCCTGAGGGCTGTGGGGGGTTATCATCCTAAGACCTGATTTCCAGAACTTTCAACTACGTTGAACAAAATAGATTATCTCAAAATTTTGATTGGATGTGTTTGGGGGAAATGGTGGGCGGGAGAGGGGGTTAGTTGCCCTTCAATCACTTTCGACTATTAAAAAGGGCACCAGCCCTTTCAATTTTCAATTGAATGAGCTACTTACAACCCTTGCCCTGAGGGCTCCTTTCCTGAAGCCCCTGCTGATTCCAGGTGGGAATCAAAGGTCAAGCTAAGCTTGTATACCTCCATGGCAGTGATGGTAGTTACAGGCAATGAGGCTCTATCTTCCGTCCCTGGAAAGCAGAGGAAATCCGTCAGTGCACCTCAAAGTGGTGAAAGGGTGTAAACACCACTGAGCTCCACGCCGAGCGATTTGGTGGCCAACGCGCTCCGGGTGAACCGCAAGACTGGGAACCTTGCGGTCAAGTCTATTCTCAAGAAACATCGATGGATCTGAGACCTAGAAGAAAAGTTGAAAAAATCCTTTTCACGCCATAAATCTAGGAAAACCTACTACAGTCATTAAACAGGCAAAATCTAGAATTAATGTGGGATGCTGGAATGTAAGATCCGTCAAACAAGAAGCCATGCAAGCTTTTCTTGTCCATGAGATGGAGAAGTGCAACATAGAAATACTTTGCATATCCGAGACCAGAATTCCCGGTTCTGGCTCCATAGTTATTACGGCTCCTGAAACGCTACATCAGTTCCATTTTTTCTACTCCGGAGTAGAGGATAATTCGGGACTCCACGGAGTTTGTTTCATCATGAACCAAAGAACCAGAAATGCTCTCCTAGAATGGGAACCAGTCTCTTGTAGACTTGCCAGAATCAGACTAAAAGGAAACCCCGCAAATGTGTCGATAACTTCTACCTATACCCCCACCCGTGACGCTGCTGATACGACCAAGGATGATTTCTTCGGCGAGCTGCAACAGCTGTCTTCTTTTGTTGCCGCACGTGATTACTTGATTGTTGCTGGACACTTCAACGCAAGAGTTGGTTCGTCTGACCAAACCACAAGACAGGTCCTGGGAAATTTGGACAAGGTCACAGATGCGAGAATGGGCAAAGGTTGGTAAACTACGCCTTGATTAACCACCTTGTTGTCACCAATACCATATTTCAGCACAAACCTAGCCACCTTTTAACTTGGCATTCAAATGACGGTGTCACTAAGGCTCAAATAGACTTCATTCTCGTACGCCAGCGCTGAAGAAGCTCCGTACTGGACTCTCGCTCTTACAACGGTGCGGACACAGGCTCGCAGTCTGGGTCTGACCACAGGCTTGTTGCTGCAAAAATTTTGCTACGTCTTGCAACTCGGAGAAAAAAACAAGCCCTAAACCGGATTCGACATTGGTAAGCTCCAAGACAAAGAAGTTTGGCAGGCCCTCAATTTGGAACTGACAACCGATTTGACGCCCTCAGTTCTGATGAAAACCCAACCCCCGAGAAGAGATGGGAGACCTTTAAAACAGTGATGACAGAGACTGCCGATGAGATCCTAGGCCGAGCAAAAATCAAACGACGGCACTGGATTACCGCTAGGACCCTGTCAATAGTCGGTGAGCGAAGACAAAAGATGGGCGGCCCTAAAGAAGAAACAAAAGAGCTGCGCAGACAGGTAAAACGCTCTGTTCGTCTGGACCGCCACCAAATGTGGGAAGATGCTGCCGTGTCGTTAGAGAAAGCAGCACGCTCACATGAAACCCGCAAGCTTTCCAGATCCTGAAAGAATCCGTTGGTAAGAAAGCTGCTGTCTCAGAAATAGTCAAAGACAGATCAGGAAGAATCATCAGTTTGTCAGAAGGAGCGATCAGCAAGATGGGAGGATCACTTTCAGATCTTCCTAAACCCATCCCCATCATCTGCTCCTGATGCTTTCCCATCTGCCGTCCCTAAAGAACCTTACGATGTCGAGCTGGATACACCGACCAGAGCCGAAATACTAAAAGAGATCAAGACCCTGAAGAACCACAAAGCCCCAGGTGAAGACGGCCTCCCCCCGGAAGTGTACAAACAATGCCCTGAGGTCACTGCTGAACAGCTCCATGGCATTCTCGAAGAAGTGTGGAGGACCAATTCTTTCCCAAAAGATTGGAAGACATCAGTCATTCTCCCTTTCTATAAGAAAGGACATAAAACCGAATTCAAAAATTACCGCGGAATCAGTCTTATAGACATTGCGGTCAAAATATTCGGGATCATACTCTTGAACCGCTTCAAAGGGGCAAAGGAGGAAAGAACCCGAGGAAATCAAGCCGGCTTTCGGCCAGGTAGAGGCTGTACTGATAATATCTTCGTCTTTCGCCTCATTATCCAGCAGTTTGAAAGGTACAATCTACCCCTGATGTTGATGTTCCTGGACTTCATTGCCGCCTTCGACTCTGTCACTCGCCAGAAACTTTGGAAGGTCCTAGAGAATGACGGAATACCGCTGAAGTTTGTTGAACTGATGAAGGCATACTATGACGTGTCAGTGATCCGAGTTCGAGTCTATGGCGAAGAAACTGAAGAATTCCTGGTTGAGTTCGGAGTAAAACAAGGGTGCGTCCTCTCTCCGACTCTCTTCAATTACTGCGTCGATTGGGTGTTTGAAAATGCACTGTCGTCCTATCCAGGAGTTCAGATCGGACAAAATCTTTCACTGACTGACCTCGATTATGCGGATGATGTTGGCCTCCTGTCAGACCCCGTAGAAGCTCGAAGCATGCTTGACAACGTGGTGGCCTGGGCAGACCTGATCAGCTTGAAAGTCAGCACAGAGAAAACAAAATTCATGGCTATTAACCACGACACAGGACCATTCACACTAACTGTCAATCAAGTTCAGCTGGAAAAAGTCAACCGTTTCACATACCTAGGCTCCCAGATATGTACTGACGGATCTTCCGACGATGATATCCAACAGAGAATACAGAAAGCGCAGACAGTCTTTGCCTCCCTTCGGAAACCCTTATGGAATCGCCGCAAAGTCAGTGTCCGAACGAAAGTTCGAATCTACATGGTACTAGTCCGCACCGTTCTCCTTTACGGATGCGAAACATGGTCAGTAAAACTACAGCATGAGAATACACTGAAGGTGTTTGAGCATACCTGTCTGCGAAGGATTCTCAGAATACAGCTACATGACCGTATCTCCAACGCGGATCTACGTCGAATGTGCAATATTCAGAGAGATGTTGCGCTCATTATTAAAGAACACCATTTGAAATGGTTGGGCCATGTGTTACGGAAGCCGCCAGAGTACCTGCCTCGCCAAATACTTCTAGTCGAGCCTATTAGCTCCTGGAAGAGACGACAAGGAGGACAAAGGAAGAACTGGTGGAACCTGGCCAAGTCAGACCTTGAACCTATCGGGGGTTTCAGGAAGTTCGGAAACAGATGGTCAACTCAGTGGCTCGCTTTTGTAGAGCAGCTGGCAGAAGATCGCTCAACATGGTCCAAGAAGGTCTCCAAGATCATCGATGCCGGACGAGGTGGAAACGCCTGATTCCAGCCACAAGTACAAGTACAAGTAAGTAAGTTTGAGGAAAAGGTGTGCGTGAGATGAGGGTCAGTATGGTGGGGGGGTGTAATGCTCAAAGGTATAATGTCAAGAATTTTCAACTGCGTGGAACAAAATGGCCATCTCAAAATTTTGATTGGATGTGTTTGGGGAAATAGTCGGGATGGAAGGGGTGTTAGTTGCCTTCCAATCACTTTCAATTATTAAAAAGGGCACTAGCCATTTCAATTTCCAATCGACTGAGCCCTTTTTGCAGTTTTTACGACACGTTTTTGTAAAAACCTTATATGCCCCCAGGGCATAACTTAGAACCCTTGCCCTGAGGACTGTGGGGAAGTGTCTTCCTCAAAGCGAAATCTCTATCTGGATATCAACTTCGCTGAACAAAATGGCTATTTCAAAATTTTGATTGGATGTGTTTAGAGATATGGTTGGCGTCGAAGGGGTGTTAGTTGCCTTCCAATCACTTTCGACTATTAGGAAGGGTGCTAGCTATTTCAATTTCCAATCGAATGACCCCTACAACAACACTTTCTATAAAAACCTTATATGACCCCAGAGCATAACTTACAACCCTTGCCCTGAGGGCTGTGGGGGTTGTTATCCTCAAAGACCTAATTTCCAGAACTTTTTACTACGTTGAACAAAATGGCTGTCTCAAATTTTGATTGGATGTGTTTGAGGAAAAGGTGGGCGTGAGAGGGGGGCTAGTTACCCTCCGATCACTTTCGACTGTTAAAAAGGGCAGTAGCTCTTTGAATTTTCAATTGAATGAGCCTTTTTTGAAGTTTCTACGACAACGCTTTCTACTAAAACCTTATATGCCCCCAGGGCATAACTTACAACCCTTGCCCTGATGGATGTAGGGGAGTGTCCTCCTCAAAAATATAGTTTATATCTGGAAATCAACTACGCTGAACAAAATGGCTATCTCAGAATTTTAATTGGTTGTGTTTCCGGAAATGGTGTTCGTGGAAGGGGTGTTAGTTGCCTTCCGATCACTTTGGACTGTTAAAAAGGGCACAAGCCACTCCAATTTCCAATCGAATGAGCCCTTTTCGAAGTTTCTATGACAACTTCTTCGATACGAAGTGCCCTGGTCTCAAAGAAAAAAATAATAAATAATACATTGTGCCAACATCGTTCTAATATGCCCCCATGACATAACTTAAAACCCTTGCCCTGAGGGCTGTGGGGGAGTGTCCTTCTCAAAAATATATTTTTTATCTGGAAATCAACTACGCTGAACAAAATGGCTATCTCAAAATTTTGATTGGATGTGTTTGGAGAAATGGTGGGCGTGGAAGGGGTGTTAGCTGCCTTCCAATCACTTTCGAATATTAAAAAGGCAGAAACCACTCCAATTTCCAAACGAATGAGCCCTTTTCTAAGTTTCTACGATAACTCCTTCAATACGAAGTACCCTGGTCTAAAGGAAAAAAATAAATAATACATTGTGCCAACATCGTTCTTTACTTAGGCAGCGCTATTGCGCTGCCTATGATATTTATCTTATTGTATGAATGGATATGTGTCTTGTTTTATGGACGGATGTGTCTTGTTGTGGGGATGGATTTGCGTCTTGTTGTGTGGATGGACATGTCTCTTGTTGTAATATGTGTCTTGTTGTATGGATGGATATGTGTCTTTGTATGGATGGATATTTGTCTGCTTATAATGTGTGTTTTGTTGCATGGATGTAATATGTGTTTTGTTGCATGCCAATATCGTTCTTTGCTTAGGCAGCGATATTGCGCTGCCTATGATATGTGTCTTATTGTATGGATGGATATGTGTCTTGTTGTATGGATGTGTGTGTCTTGTTGTATGAATGGATATGCGTCTTGTTGTATGGATGGACATGTGTCTTGATGTAATATGTGTCTTTGTTGTAAGGATGGATAACTGCCTTTTGTTATATGTTTGTTGTTACTCGGTGGGGGTACTGTCTGGTTGTATGTGTCTTGTTTTACGGTTGGGGTACTGTCTGCTTGTAATATGTTGTTTGTTGTATGGATGGATGTGTGTCTTGTTGTTATATGTGTCTTGTTGTATGATGGGATATACAAAAGGTGTGCTTGTAACATGTGTCTTGTTGTATGGATGGATATGTGTCTTGTTGTAAAATGTGTATTGTTGTATGGATGGATATATGTCTTGTTGTATGGATCGATATGTGTCTTGTTTTATGATGGGAGTATTGGTGTCCTGCAATCTAGGGCCTCTTGTATGTTGGGGGGACAGGGCACCACTTGTACTCACTGTATTGTTTAACCGAGAACATGAATGATTACGCAATATTAGGTAGGGTATAATTCTTGAAATTCGCGATATTCTCGGAAACCGATGTGCAAAAAGGAAAGGGCACCCCTCATTCTGCATACAGTATATATTGATGGAAAAGAAAATATCTCACCATCTATAACTGCAGTTAACAATAGCGTCATCTATGACTTTAATTATGTAGATGGCAGCATTGGGGGGATCGCGGTTAAATCCTTCTTTATGATTTTGAACCTCTAAGGAAGAAAAGAATAGTCCTATGGGCCTGCTCGGAGTCATTAATACAACGCAACTGACAATACGTCACCGTTTTTTAAAGTACTTGGCACCAAAAGTGTTCATAGTTGGTGTGTCAGCCCTTCAAAAAGGTGCATTTTGTTCACACTGCTTCCTATTTGTCGAACCTGAGACCAGTAAAGGCTGACATTAGACGCTTGGATGCTTAGGTTCGAAGCCGAAACTAAGATTATCTCGCGGACTTCAAGTATCCTGACGGAAGGCAGTTTCATAATATCATTGAGATTGCCAATTGGTTCAGCGTAGTTGAAAGGTCCAGCAATTATGTCTTTAAGGATGATACCCCCCCCCCCCAACGCTCTCAGGGCAAGGACTGTAGGCTACCCCCCGGGGGCATATAAGGTTTTAATGAAAATGGAGGTCGTATAAACTTCGAAGGGGGCTCATTGGATTGAAAATCAGAAGTTCTATTCTCCTGTTAAAAGTCAAAGTGATCAGTGAGCAATTGCCCCCCCCCCCCTTCACGTTCTGTTTTCCCAAAATGCATCTGATAGAAATTTTGAAAAAGCGTGCTAAAAAACAGTCCAAAGATCATATAACAAGTTTCCCTCCAACAGGTTGTCAAAAGGGAGCAAAGCAATCTCTTAGGAATAGTTTGGTGTGTGAAGTCGAAACTAGCAGGGCTTGGTGTGGGGATGCTGAACTAACCAAAAGGAAATAATTGCATCCTATTGCTATCACTTCTACTCATACTACTACCACTGCTACTATTATTGCTACTATTACAATTACTACTTCTACCACTACTACTGCTAGAAAAGCTAAGGCTACTACATTTAAATCTACTGCTACTACTTCTACTGCTGCTACTAAGACTAGGAGTATTAAGACGGAAAATTTCGGAAATATTGCAACTGTATGGAACTAAATCAACAAACACTACACCCACACAGGTTGTCAAGAGCACATATCAGAAATGCTTCTATACCGGTTGATGGTATTAAGTTTAGACTTTCAGAGTGTGTTGAAGGGGATGTTGAAGAAACCAATTGTGCTATGCGCATACTGCTAGTAGTCCAGTAAATTTACGGAAAAAATCAACGATCTGGGACACAATTGCAATATAATACACCATTATAATACACCATTTTTTAGAGAAAAAATTATGTACAACATACCAAAAGTCCCCAAAAATCCCCTAGCGGGACAGGGTGAAAAAGGGGGGAAGGGAAAAATCCAGAGGAAAACTTGAAAATCTACGACTGGTGATGCTGAGAATGACCTTCCTGATGCTCTTGGGTCCAAGAAGATCGAATATGCGTTTTTATTTCTGTGTGATAATTTGTTCCCCCGTTTCTTCAATTACAGAGGGAAACGAGGGGGAAATAAAGATCCTATACAGCAGTCTACATGACTTGTTTTTCTGGGGTTTCCAAGTGCGAGAAGAATGAATATGTTGCTTTGATTACTTTTTCATTAGCCTTTACCCCGTTTTCCAGTTACAAGGGAAAAAGAGGAGGAAATCAGGATATCATCTAAAGGGAAAAGATAGACAGACGACTATACAGAATTTAGAGAGGACACAAAGGTCTATAAACTCGTTTTTAAAAAACCTCTAACACGGTTTTGACGAAAGATTAATATCCTATTCCCTGGTGCTTCTCTTTTCCTGTCTGATAGAGATTCACTAATGGTGCAGGTACACATAGTGGAAATCCGAGCGCATTGTGAATACCGAGCCGATTTTCTAACCGGTTTTCATAATCAGCTCAGATTTCCGCTATGTATGAATGCGCCATAAGTCTAAGTGCATACACATGCTGCCACCTAGTGAAAGCTTTAACATAAGCATTGGACATGTTTTACTGATCATAAAGGTAAGACAGTTTTGTTTTTATAATTATCAATAAAAAAATATCCGGAAGAAAGTGAAGGTTGAAAGCTAGAAAAGGGAAGACTTGTGGGAAAAGAGTTCCAAACACGCTGACAAAGTCAGTAAGGGGTTTTTCCTTTACCTAATTTTGCAACAGCATGAGGTGAAAAAAAAATTCAATGCTTTTGGTAGATAGTATTAAGATTCTTCGTAATTAAGACGACGATTTGCAATTTACCGTGAGATGGCTAATGTACTAACGCCCGAGCCACATTTTAGTCGCGCTTGTGGCTAAACCAAATGTCTTGGATACGAATACAACGTCAGACTAGTGACCTAGTTTTTGAAATTCGGGCTAGCCCATCCCTTACCGATCGCTACATCTTCAAACGTAAAAGTAAAGTGATTACGATGGCCCATCAAGACAACAATTCTGAAGCTGACAGTAAAGACATACAAATTGACCCAAGTCTTTTGTTCGAACGTCTTGCAGCAGTGGCAACTACAGCCGGAAGGGGTTTGGAAGAAACTCTCAGATTCGAACTCTCAAGCTATCCTACTGCCCTTTTCAAATCACCAAGCCTGCCGCGACAGCCAGGAAAGGCGGAGATAGCGAAAGCTATTTGGAAATTAGCCAAGGCAGACCTATGAACCCTCTATCAAAAAGCCGGAAAAATACGTGATCGATGGAGGATGTCTGCTCCAGCATATTCCATGGAAAACAGGAAATACTTTCGAACAGATTTGCAACATTTACGTCTCATTCGTGACACAGAATTATTCCAATGCTTCAGTCGTCTTTGATGGTTACACTTCAGGTCCGTCTACCAAAGATGTCACCCAGGTTAGACGAACGAAAGGTATCCAGTGTCTGACCGTCGATTTCACACTGAATATGAAGCTGCAAAGGAAGAAGAAGGACTTCTTGCGGAATCCCAACAATAAGCAGAACATTATTCAAGCTATTTGTTAAAAGCTTGTCCAAGCCGGCCTCAGTGTCCTTCATGCAGAGAGAGATGCGGACGTTCTGATTGCATTGACACGTGTTGATGCGGCCAAGGAAAGGGTAACAGCAGTAGTCGGAAACAACACTGATTTATTGATCCTTCTCCTCCATCACCTGCCTCCGGAAGCCATGGATCTCTACTTCGAAACCAGTACCAAGTCAAGAGCGTTGTCAACTAAATACTGGCACATCAACTTTATCAAAAGATCGCTGGGACAGGTTTGTCACTATATTCTTGTTGGCCATGCTCTTCTTGGTTGCGACACGACGTCCCGTTTGCTCGGGATAGGAAAGCAGGCTGTCCTGCCATTCTTGAAAAGCTATGAAGAATTTAGGAATAACTGTGAAGTATTCTTTAATCCGCGCTCTACGAAGGAAGAAGTCCAGCAAGCCGGCGAAAATATTTTGCTATGTTTCTACAAGGTTAAGAAAGGGAAGGATCTCAGCAAAGCTAGGTACAGGGTTTTTCTTGAAAAACTGAACAGCTCAAAGACTTCAACTTTTATAAACCCAGCGAGACTTCCACTAACTCCATCGGTGCGAAACTTCATTCTTATATAGTCTTCTATTAGGTAATGGAATGGCGTAATACTACGTCAGAACTCCACCCGAAAGAATAGGGTGGACGATGCGTATCGGACGCCTCACTCCGATCATGACAGACATCGGACCTGCTCCACCTCATCTGCTAAATGTTATTCGTTGCAGCTGCACGCGTTCCAACTATGAAAGTTCACGCTGTAATTGCCGAAGAAATAGATTGCCTTGCACACTTGCTTGCAAAGGCTGCCAGGGGATTGCGCATTCCAATAAAGATGTTTTTGTTGATAACGATGAAGAAGACGATGTTTAGTAGAAATCCTTGATCTTATGATTTTAATTTCAATCAAAACCGTAATTATCTTTTGCTATGATTACCGAACTTCCTTGATTTGTTTCATTTTTTACATTTAGTTTTGTCTTATGTTTCTATTATATAGTCGAAAAAAATCTGCCCACGTACTTTCAAGGCCCGATGCATTGTCTCCCCTGCGGTGAAAAACACCGCAGAAAAGCAAGATACAAATTTAATACCATGTTTTTTGGAATCATCGAGTCAAAAAACCTCGGGGGTAACATTTTGACCGGCCATATCGCACAATCCTCGAGGATACTGTTTTCCCCCTCTTCTTCCCCCGTTAAGGGGGGAATCGAACCAAATCCAGTGACAAAACAGCATAACGTTTTTTTTTGATTTCTCCGCGCAGAAAAGAGCAAACGTGAAGTTCGAGCGCACAATAAATCTGCCCCTGAATTTCCACAATTTTCCCCCTTTTCTCCCGTTTTTTTACTCTGTTCCGCCCAGGGGATTTTTGGGGACTTTTTGATATGTTGTACAAAACTTTTATCTCTACAAGACAGTTAAAAATCTTTTTATATTGCAATTTTTGTCCCAGAGTTTCGTAGATTTACTTGACTACTAATGTTACTACAACTATTGCTACTGCGCAAGCAAAGATTATTAAGGTGAGCTTTTCAAGGAATATTTTCATATTTAGGTGGATGTTGAACTAAATCGAAAAGTTCTAGTTCCCTTTTTAAGAGTCAAAAGAGATTGAAGGGCAAGCAGGCGTCATCCCAAGCCCACTCATTTTCTAAACTCATCCAGTCCAAATTTTGAGACAGCCATTTTGTTCAGCATTGTAGAACGGTCCAGTTACTAAGTTTTAGGGATACTGGGTACCTCAACCAGGGGTGCTGCGAGGGGAGGGGGTTTGAGGGGCACATCGCTCTCCCCTAATTTTTTGACATTCGGTAAAAATTTCACCGAAGGCGAAAATTTCAGCAGAAATTTAGCAAAATCGGCCGAAATTTAGCAAAATTCTTGATTTCTGCTGAAAATTCGGCATAAATCAGGTAGGAATTCGGTAAAATTTACAAAGATCGCCCCCCGAATAAAACGAGCCTCGGGACGCCCCTGATTTCAACACCCTAAAATTATGTTATTGGTCCCATTATGCTTTAAATCTAAATTTTGGTTAAAAAATAAATCAAAAGACACTGTGTGTATTGTTGCCAATAAGTAACCTCAGCAATAAATCGAGAACGAAAGGAGTATTAAGTTGAAACTTTCAGGGCTCACTACTATTACTATTTCTCCCTCCTACAATTTAAATAAATCGAAAGAGCGTAAGTGTATGCAGGTTGTCAAAGAGCACAGATACAATTTTTTGGGAATGATATGTAGTTTTTTGTTTTTTAGGTCAGCTTGAGGAGGTTTAAAATTAAATTAAACAATACTATTTGTGCCAGAATTAAACAGTGGTGAAAAATTTTCTCCATCATACAAATAGCAATCCAAACTATGGATTCTTATTGAAAAAAACCGAAAAGATATAAATTATTATTTTTCCCCGGAAAAGTCAATAAAAAACGAACAACAATTAATTTTAAAAAACTTTTTCCTAAAAAAAAAATGCCTAAGGGTATGAAGGTGAAATTTTCAAAGATTTTTGAGGGAAAGGAAAGGGGGAGGGTAGGCAAATTAAATCACAACGGACCATCTGTATGCAGGTTGTCGAAAGAGCATGAAAGCAATATCTTAGCAATAGCTTGGTGAGTGAGGTTGAAACTAACAGGGCTTGTTGTGGGGATGATAAACTAACCCAAAAAAAAAATCTTTGCATCCTAATAATACTGCTTCCACTCATACTACTTTCTACTCAAACTTTTTCCACGAAAAACAAACTATTACCCTTGGGTTTGAAGGTAAAATTTTCAGGGATTTTTTCTTTTTTTTTGAGGGGGGGGCTTAATCTCAACACGCCGTTGGTAAGCAGGTTGTCAAAAGTTTTTACTGCAAAAGCACATAACAATATTATCCATCCACCTAAATATCCCTTGCGCAGTAGCAATAGTTGTAGTAAAACTAATATTCAAGTAAATCTACGAAACTCTGGGACAAAATTGCAATACAAAAGATTTTTAACTGTCTTGTAGAGATAAAAGTTTTGTACAACATATCTAAAGTCCCCAAAAATCCCCTGGGCTGAATAGAGTAGACAAAACGGGGAAAAGGGGGAAAATTGTAAAAATTTCAGGGGCAGATTTATTGTGTGCTCGAACTTCACGTTAGCTCTTTTTCTGCGCGGAGAAATCGAAAAAAGAAAGTTATGCTGTTTTGTCACTGGATTTGGTTCGATTTCCCCCTTAACGAGGGAGGAGGAGGGGGAAAACAGTATCCTCGAGGATTGTGCGATATGGCCGGTCAAAATGTTGCCCACGAGGTTTTTTGACTCGATGATTTAAAAAAACATGGTATTAAATTCGTATCTTGCTTTTCTGCAGTGTTTTCACAACAGGGGAGACAATGCATCGGGCCTTCAGAGTACGTGGGCAAATTTACTTCAACTACATAATAGAAACATAAGACAAAACTAAATGTAAAAAATGAAACAAATCAAGGAAGTTCGGTAATAGCAGCAAAACATAATTACGGTTTTGATTGAAATAAAAAGGTTAAGATCAACAAAAACTCCGGTGTCGACGCAACCGCCAAGGGTCCGGGGGCAGGCGTTGTAAGTTATGCCCTGGGGGCATATATGGTTCCTATAGAAGGACTGCTCTTACAAACTTCATAGACGGCTCATTTCATTGGAAATTGAAAGTTCTAGTTCATTTTCTAAGAGTCAAAAGATACTGGAGGGTAACCAGCCCCCCCCCCACGACCTTTTTTTCCAAAATGCATCCGATAAAAATGTTTAGAAAGCCCTTTTGTTAAAAATAGTTCAATGATCGCATTATAAAAACTCTGGTGTCGACACAACCCCCAAGGGCCCGAGGCAGGTGTTGTAAGTTATGACCTGGGGGCATATATGGTTCTTATGGAAGGAATGCTCCTATAAACTTCAGAGAGGGCTCATTTGATTGGTAATTGAAAGTTCTAGTTCACTTTATAAGAGTCTAAAGATATGGGAGGGTATCCAGCCCCCCCCCCCCATGCCCTTTTTTTCATGCATCCAATAAAAATTTTGAGATGTCCGTTTTGTCAAAAATAGTTCAAAGATCATATAACAAAAACTCCGGTGTCGACAGAACCCCCAGGGCCCGGGGGCAGGCGTTGTAAGTTATGCCCTGAGGGCATATATGATTCTTATGGAAGGAATGCTCGTATAAGCCTCAGAGACGTCTCATTTGATTGGAAATAGAAAGTTCTAGTCCACTTTTTCAGAGTCAAAAGATATCGGACGGTAACCAGCACCCCCCCACGCCATTTTTTTTCCAAATGCATCTGATAAAAACTTTGGGATAGCCATTTTGTTAAAAATAGTTCAATGATCACATAACAAAAATTCAGGTGTCGACATAACCTCTCCCAAGGACCCGGGAGCAGGTGTTGTAAATTATGTCCTGGGGCATATATGGTTCTTATGGAAGGAATACTCGTATAAACTTCAGAGAGGGCTCATGTGATTGGAAATTTAAAGTTCTAGTTCACTTTTTAAAAGTCAAAAGATATCGGAGGGTAACCAACTCCCCTCCCCACCCGCGCAGTTTTTCGCAAATGCATCCGATAACAAGCCATTTTGTTCAACAAGCCATTTTGTTCAAAATAGTTAAAAGATTATATAATAAAACGTTCGATGTCGACATAACCCCCCAGGGCCAGGGGGCAGATGTTGTAAGTTATGCTCTTGGGGCATATATGGTTCTTATGGATGGGATGCTCGTATAAACTTCAAATAGGGCTCATTTGATTGTAAATTTAAAGTTCTAGTTCATTTTTTAAGAGTCAAAAGAGATCGGAGGGCAGCTAGCCCCCCCCCCCCTCCCCCCATCTGCGCCCTTTTTTCCTCAAAACCATCTGATAAGAACTTTGAGATAGCCATTTTTTTTTTTAAATAGATCAAAGACCATATAACGAAAACTCCGGGGTCGACACATCCCCCCACGGTCCGAGGGCAAGTGTTGTAAGTTATACCCTGGGAGAATGTATGTTTCTTATGGAAGAGGTGCTCGTAAAAAGTTTATAGAGGGCTCATTTGATTGTAAATTGAGAGTTCTAGTTCAGTTTCTGAGAGTCGAAAGAGATTGGAGGACAACTAACCCCCCCCCCCCCACACGCCTTCTTTTTCCAAACCCAGCTGATGAAAATTTTGAGATACACATTTTGTTAAATAGCTCAAAGGTCAGATAAGAAAAACTCCGGTGTCAATAAAACCCCCCAGGACCCGGGGGAAAGTCGTTCCAAGTTATGGCCTGAAGGCATGTATGGTTCTTATGAAAAGAATGCTCGTATAAAACTTCATAGAGGGCTCATTAGATTTCAAATTGAAAGTCCTAGTTCATTTTTTAAGAGTCAAGAGATTGAAGGACAACTAGCCCCCTTCTCACGCCCTTTTTTCCTCCAACCCATCCGCTACAAATTTTGAGATAGCCATTTTTTTTTATTTATTCAAAAATTAGATTTCAAAAACTCCGGGTTTGACACAACCCCCAAGGGCCGGGGGCAGGTGTTGTAAGCTATGACCCGGAGCATATATGGTTCTTATGGAAGGAATGCTCCTATAACTTCAGAGAGGGCTAATTTGATTGGGAATTGAAAGTTCTAGTTCACTTTATAAGAGTCTAAAGATATGGGAGGGTATCCAGCCCCCCCCCATGCCCTTTTTTTTCATGCATCCAATAAAAATTTTGAGATATCCGTTTTTGTCAAAAATAGTTCAAAGATCATATAACAAAAACTCCGGTGTCGACAGAACCCCCATGGCCCAGGGGCAGGAGTTGTAAGTTATGCCCTGGGGGCTAATATGGTTCTTATGGAAGGGACGTTCGCATAAAATTATAAGAGGGCTCATTTAATTTGCAACTGAAAGTTCTAATTCAGTTTTTAACAGTCAAAAGAGATCGGAGGGCACCTAGCCCCCCGTCCCCTCCACGCCCCTTTTACCTCAAATCCACCTGATAAGAACTTTGATATAGCAATTTTTTAAATAGTTCAAAGACCATATAGCGAAAGCTCTGGGGTCGGCAGTAGAGATGCCATAATATCTCCCACGGGGAGTCCATATATGGGCATAGAACCACGTGGTTTATGGTTTTTTGTCAGTGAGAATTTGAAAAACAGGAATTTTGTCACATTTATGTCTGTTTTCATGGATGGTTATGTGTATTGGTCGATTTATTTGATGTTTTTATGGTTTTTGTCAGTGAGAATTTGAAAAACAGGAATTTTGTCACATTTATGGATGGTTTTATGGATTTTCTCAGTGAGAATGAAAAAACAGGAATTTTGTCACATTTACGTCTGTTTTCATGGATGGTTATGTGTGTTGATTATTTGACGGTTTTATGGATTTTGTCAGTGAGAATGGAAAAACAGGAACTTTGTCACTCCCTTCTTGTTGTTGTTCAATGCAGATGTTATGAGTTTCCGGGAGATCGCGTGTTTTCCAATATTTGTTGTTCAAGCCAGATGTTATGAGTTTCCGGGAAACAGTATTTGTTATTGTTGTTCAAGCCAAATGCTATGAGTTTCTGGGGAACACCTGTGCTGTCAGTCATTAATCAAATTGTTTCCAGGGAATGTCTGACAGATGACGTCAAGTTTATTAATGTCTGGAGTTCTTCCAGAAGAATCGTTTCCGAGCAAATGTTTTGATCTTAGCGCGCGAAAAGGTTTCCAAATAATTGAAATAAGCCAGCGCAGGGATGCCAAACAAAAGGAACATGCCGAAATTCCGTTTGGGGATAATTTTGGCAAAACCGTTTTAGCTATTTTATGGAACTATTTCGACGAAACAGTTAGAGACATTATAAAATATGATTTTTGAAGAGAATCGTTTCCGAGGCAAAGTTTAGATCTTAGCGATGAATTGTTTTAGCGCGGGAATCAGGTTTCCAAATAATTGAAATGTGCCAGCCCAGGGATGCCAAACAAAAGGAACACGCTGAATTACGTTTAGGGATTATTTGGGCGAAACCCTTTTAGGCATTTTATGGAATTATTTCGACGAAACAGTTAGAGACGTTATAAAATATGATTCTTGAAGAGATTTTAGAAGAGAATTTAATGGTGAAACTCTGTGGTCGTTATAATACACAAGTTCCATTTGAACAGTGTTGTGAGATCCTCTACCACAACCCCAAAGGTCTCCGATCCCCCTACCCCAACCCCAAAGGGTTCCGATCCCTCTACCCCAACCCCAAAGGCCCGACGGGCTCCCAAAGGACCAATCGGCCCTCAAGTGCCGCCCAGACCCCTAAACACCCTCCCCAGGCTTCCAAAGGCCCTCCCTCGGTCCACAAACGTCCCCCGGGCTCCCAAAAACACCAATCGGTGCTCAAGGGCCCCCTCAGACCCCCAAACGCCCTCCCTGGGCCCCAAAGGCCCTCCCCCGGTCCCCAAAGGTCCCCTGGGCTCCCAAAAGACCAATCGGCCCTCAAGTACCGCCCAGACCCCCAAAGGTCCACCGGCTTCCAAAGGCCCTCCCCCGGTCCCCAAAGGTCCACTGGGCTCCCAAAGGACCAATCGGTGCTCAAGGACCCCCTCAGACCCCCAAACGCCCTCCCTGGGCCCCAAAGGCCCTCACCCGGTCCCCAAAGGTCCCCTGGGCTCCCAAAAGACCAATCGGCCCTCAAGTGCCACCTAGACCCCTAAACACCCTCCCCAGGCTCCCAAAGGCCCTCCCCCGGTCCCCAAAGGTCCCCCGGGCTCCCAAAAGACCAATCGGTGCTCAAGGGCCCCCGGATCCCCAAAGACCTCCCCGGGCCCCCCCCCCCCCAAAAGAGTCCCCTCTCCATTTTTTTTAATACTTTTTTATGGCTTTATTATATCTTTTCTGAACAAGTTCCTTTCATAATTTCATCCCTAAACCATTTTCCAACCTCAAAGAGTCCCCTCCCCATTTCGTAAATACTTTCTTGAATTTTTTTAACATGTTTTTTTTTTTTTACTTTTTTACGGATCTTGAAATGACATGAACACAAAAAAAACTCACACACACACACACGCACAAAAAACTTACACACACACACAAAACTTACACACACACACGAAAACTTACACACACACGCCAAAACTTACACACACAAAAACTTACACACACACACACACACACACAAACTTACACACACACAAAAAAACTTACACACACAAAAACTTACACACACACACAAACTTACACACACACACACAAAAAACTTACACCCACAAAAAAGCTTACACACACAAAAACTTACACACACACACAAAAACTTACACCCACATGCAAATACTTACATGCACACAAAAACTTACATGCACACAAAAACTTACACACACACAAAAACTTACACACACGCACAAAAACTTACACACACACACACAAAAACTTACACACACACATGAAAACTTACACACACACACGAAAACTTACACACACACGCCAAAACTTACACACACACAAAAACTTACACACACACACACAAAAACTTACACACACACACACAAAACTTACACCCACACGCAAAAAACTTACATGCACACAAAAACTTACATGCACACAAAAACTTACACACACACACACAAAAACTTACACACACGCACAAAAACTTACACACACACACACACACAAAAAAAAACTTACACACACACGCGAAAAACTTACACACACACACACGAAAACTTACACACACACACACGCCAAAACTTACACACACACACAAAAACTTACACAAACACACACACACACACACACACACAAACTTACATATGCACACGAAAACTTACATGCACACAAAAACTTACACCCACACGCAAAAAACTTACATGCACACAAAAACTTACATGCACACAAAAACTTACACACACACAAAAAACTTACACACACACACACACAAAAACTTACACACACACACACACAAAAACTTACACACACGCACAAAAAACTCACACACACACACACGAAAACTTACACACACACACACGAAAACTTACACACACACGCCAAAACTTACACACACACAAAAACTTACACCCACACGCAAAAACTTACATGCACACAAAAACTTACATGCACACAAAAACTTGCACACACACAAAAACTTACACACACACACACAAAAACTTACACACACGCACAAAAACTTACACACACACACATACACACAAAAACTTACACACACACGCGAAAACTTACACACACACGAAAACTTACACACACACACGCCAAAACTTACACGCACACAAAAACTTACACACACACACACACACACACACTTACAAACTTACATATGCACACGAAAACATACATGCACACAAAAACTTACACCCACACGCAAAAACTTACATGCACACAAAAACTTACATGCACACAAAAACTTACACACACACAAAAACTTACACACACACACACAAAAACTTACACACACACACACACAAAAACTTACACACACGCACAAAAACTCACACACACACACAAAAACTTACACACACACACGAAAACTTACACACACACACAAAAACTTACACACACATGCCAAAACTTACACACACACAAAAACTCACACACACACACACACACACACACACACACACACACACAACTTACACATGCACACGAAAACTTACATGCACACAAAAACTTACATGCACACAAAAACTTACACACACACACATTTAGACAAAAATTACGATATTTATGCACAGTTATGTTTAAGCAATAAATATCTTAAGCCCCAACCGTTTTTATTCTTTAGAATAGTCCATCGCCACGAAAATTATACTTTCAGATTCAACATGTCTGGGAACAAACTTTCAGGTTCAGCATGTAAGAGAACCCTAAATGCTCATCCCAAAAAAGGTAAGTTAACCCTAAACGCTTAAAGAATTTCGTCACAAAAACTTACACACACACACACACACACACACACACACACACACACACACACAAAACTTACACACACACACACACACACAAAACTTACACCCACACACAAAAGCCTACACACACAAAAAACTTACACACACACACACACAAAACTTACACCCACACGCAAAAAACTTACATGCACACAAAAACATACATGCACACAAAAACTTACACACACACAAAAAACTTACACACACACACACACACACACACACACAAAAACTCACACACACACGCGAAAACTTACACACACACACGAAAACTCACACACACACGCCAAAACTTACACACACACAAGAACTTACACACACACACACACACACACACACACACACACACAAACTTACACACACACACACACACGCAAAACTTACACCCACACACAAAAGCCTACACACACAAAAACTTACACACACACACACAAAACTTACACCCACACGCAAAAACTTACATGCACACAAAAACTTACATGCACACAAAAACTTACACACCCACAAAAACTTACACACACACACACACACACACAAAACTTACACACACGCACAAAAACTTAACACACACACACACACACACACAAAAAAACTCACACACACACGCGAAAACTTACACACACACACGAAAACTTACACACGCACACAAAAACTTACATGCACACAAAAACTTACACACACACAAAAACTTACACACACACACACACACACACACAAAAAACTTACACACACGCACAAAAACTTAACACACACACACAAAAACTCACACACACACACGAAAACTTACTCACACACACGAAAACTTACACACACACGCCAAACTTACACACACACAAAAACTTACACACACACACACAAAAAACTTACACACACGCACAAAAACTTACATGCACACAAAAACTTACATGTACACAAAAACTTACACACACACGAAAACTTACACACACACGCCAAAACTTACACACACACAAAAACTTACACACACACACACACACACACACAAAAACTTACACATGCACACGAAAACAGTAGTGTTTTGTCATGGGTTACCTTGTCACAGTTACATTCTCTTGATTTTTCAAAGTTCATTTTGGATTTCATTCCCTGAAATGCAATAGTTGGAATATTTCAGTAGCGTTTTTCCATGGTTTACCATGTCACAGTTACATTCTCTTGATTTTTCAAAGTTCATTTTGGATTTCTTTCGTTGAAATGCAAGAGTTGGAATATTTCAGTAGTGTTTTGTTATGGTTTTACCTTCTCACACTTACATTTTCTTGATTTTCCAAAGTTCATTTTGGATTTCTTTCATTGAAATGCAAGAGTTGGGATATTTTAGTAGTGTTTTGTCGTGGTTTACTTTGTCACACTTACATTCTATAGATTTTTCAAAGTTCATTTTAGATTTCGTTCATTGAAATGCAAGAGTTGGAATATTTCAGTAGTGTTTTGTTATGGTTTACCTTATCACAGTTACATTCTCTTGATTTTTCAAAGTTCATTTTGGATTTCTTTCATTGAAATGCAAGAGTTGGAATATTTCAGTAGTGTTTTATCGTGGTTTACCTTGTCACAGTTACATTCCCTTGATTTTTCAAAGTTCATTTTGGATTTATCTCATTGAAATGCAAGAGTTGAATTATTTCAGTGTATTTTGTTGTGCTTTACCTTGTCACGGTTACATTCTCTTCATTTTCCAAAGTTCATTTTGGATTTTTTTTTCGTTGAAATGCAAGAGTTGGAATATTTCAGTAGTGTTTTGTCATGGTTTACCTTGTCACAGTTACATTCTATTGATTTTTTCAAAGTTCATTTTGAATTTCTTTCATTGAAATGCAAGAGTTGGATTATTTCAGTAGTGTTTTTTCGTGGTTTACCTTGTCAGAGTTACATTCTCTTGATTTTTCAAAGTTCATTTTGAGTTTCTTTCATTGAAATGCAAGAGTTGGAATATTTCAGTAGTGTTTTGTCGTGGTTTACCTTGTCGCAGTTACATTTTCTTGATTTTTCAAAGTTCATTTTGACTTTCTTTTCATTGAAATGCAAGAGTTGGATTATTTCAGTAGTGTTTTGTAGTGGTTTACCTTGTCACAGTTACATTTTCTTGATTTTTCAATGTTCATTATGGTTTTCTTTCATTGAAATGCAAGAGTTGGAATATTTCAGTAGTGTTTTGTCATGGTTTACCTTGTCACAGTTACATTCCCTTGATTTTTTCAAAGTTCATTTTGGATTTCTCTAGTTGAAATGCAAGAGTTGGAATATTTCAGAAGCGTTTTGTGGTGGCTTACCTTGTCACAGTTATATTCTATTGATTTTTCAAAGTTCATTTTGAATTTCTTTTATTGAAATGAAAGAGTGGGATTATTTCAGTAGTATTTTGTCGTAGTTTACCATGTCACAGTTACATTCCCTTGATTTTTCAAAGTTCATTTGGATTTCTTTCATTGAACTGCAAGAGTTGGAATATTTCAGTAGTGTTTTGTTGTGGTTTACTTTGTCATACTTACATTCTGACGATTTTTCAAAGTTCATTTTGGTTATCTTTCATTGAAATGCAAGAGTCGGAATATTTCAGTAGTGTTTTGTCGTGGTTTACCTTGTTAAAGTTACATTCTCTTAATTTTTCAAAGTACATCTTGGATTTCTTTTGTTGAAATGCAAGAGTTGGAATATTTCAGTAGTGTTTTGTCGTGGTTTACTTCGTCACAGTTACATTCTCTTGATTTTTCAAAGTTCATTATGGATTTCTTTTTTGAAATATGTTTTGTCGTGCTTTACCTTGACACAGTTAAATTTCTTGATTTTTGTTAGGCTAGGTTAGGTTAGGTTAGATCAAGTTAGGTTAGGTTAAGTTAGGTTAGGTTAGCCTACGTACGCGCGCGTATGTAGGCTAACCTAACCTAACCTAACTTAACCTAACCTAACTTGATCTAACCTAACCTAGCCTAACAAAAATCAAGAAATTTAACTGTGTCAAGGTAAAGCACGACAAAACATATTTCAAAACAGAAATCCATAATGAACTTTGAAAAATCAAGAGAATGTAACTGTGACGAAGTAAACCACGACAAAACACTACTGAAATATTCCAACTCTTGCATTTCAACAAAAGAAATCCAAGATGTACTTTGAAAAATTAAGAGAATGTAACTTTAACAAGGTAAACCATGACAAAACACTACTGAAATATTCCGACTCTTGCATTTCAATGAAAGATAACCAAAATGAACTTTGAAAAATCGTGAGAATGTAAGTATGACAAAGTAAACCACAACAAAACACTACTGAAATATTCCAACTCTTGCAGTTCAATGAAAGAAATCCAAATGAACTTTGAAAAATCAAGGGAATGTAACTGTGACATGGTAAACTACGACAAAATACTACTGAAATAATCCCACTCTTTCATTTCAATAAAAGAAATTCAAAATGAACTTTGAAAAATCAATAGAATATAACTGTGACAAGGTAAGCCACCACAAAACGCTTCTGAAATATTCCAACTCTTGCATTTCAACTAGAGAATTTCAAAATGAACTTTGAAAAAATCAAGGGAATGTAACTGTGACAAGGTAAACCATGACAAAACACTACTGAAATATTCCAACTCTTGCATTTCAATGAAAGAAAACCATAATGAACATTGAAAAATCAAGAAAATGTAACTGTGACAAGGTAAACCACTACAAAACACTACTGAAATAATCCAACTCTTGCATTTCAATGAAAGAAAGTCAAAATGAATTTTGAAAAATCAAGAAAATGTAACTGCGACAAGGTAAACCACGACAAAACACTACTGAAATATTCAAACTCTTGCATTTCAATGAAAGAAACTCAAAATGAACTTTGAAAAATCAAGAGAATGTAACCCTGACAAGGTAAACCACGAAAAAACACTACTGAAATAATCCAACTCTTGCATTTCAATGAAAGAAATTCAAAATGAACTTTGAAAAATCAATAGAATGTAACTGTGACAAGGTAAACCATGACAAAACACTACTGAAATATTCCAACTCTTGCATTTCAACGAAAAAAATCCAAAATGAACTTTGGAAAATCAAGAGAATGTAACC
>JAPEVW010000151.1:0-30000 GCA_027921565.1 Artemia sinica | reverse complement strand
CTGGGTGGCCTTTGAGGATCGGGGAGGGCCTTTGGGGGTCCGGGGGACCTTTGGGGACTGGGGGAGGGCCTTTGGGGGTCTGGGGGACCCTTGAGGGTCGAATGGTCCTTTGGGAGCCCGGTGGACCTTTGGGGACCGGGGGAGGGCCTTTGGGGGGCCCGGGGAGAGCCTTTGGGGGTGTGGGGGCCTTTTGGGAGCTTGGGGGGGCCCTTGAGGACTGGGGCTTCCTTCGGGGTTGAGGTAGGGGGATAGGAACCCTTTGGGTTTGGGGTAGGGGGATTGGAGCCCTTTGGGGTTGGGTTAGTGGGATCTCACAACACTGTTCAAATGGAACTTGTGTATTATAACGACCACAGAGTTTCACCATTAAATTCTCTTCTAAAATCTCTTCAAAAATCATATTTTATAATGTCTCTAACTGTTTCGTCGAAATAGTTCCATAAAATAGCTAAAACGGTTTTGCCAAAATTATCCCCAAACGGAATTTCGGCATGTTCCTTTTGTTTGGCATCCCTGCGCTGGCTTATTTCAATTATTTGGAAACCTTTTCGCGCGCTAAGATCAAAACATTTGCTCGGAAACGATTCTTCTGGAAGAACTCCAGACATTAATAAACTTGACGTCATCTGTCAGACATTCCCTGGAAACAATTTGATTAATGACTGACAGCACAGGTGTTCCCCAGAAACTCATAGCATTTGTCTTGAACAACAATAACAAATACTGTTTCCCGGAAACTCATAACATCTGGCTTGAACAACAAATATTGGAAACACGCGATCTCCCGGAAACTCATAACATCTGCATTGAACAACAACAAGAAGGGAGTGACAAAGTTCCTGTTTTTCCATTCTCACTGACAAAATCCATAAAACCGTCAAATAATCAACACACATAACCATCCATGAAAACAGACATAAATGTGACAAAATTCCTGTTTTTTTTTTTCATTCTCACTGAGAAAATCCATAAAACCATCCATAAATGTGACAAAATTCCTGTTTTTCAAAATCTCACTGACAAAACCATAAAAACATCAAATAAATCGACCAATACACATAACCATCCATGAAAACAGACGTAAATGTGACAAAATTCCTGTTTTTCAAATTCTCACTGACAAAAACCATAAACCACGTGGTTCTATGCCCATCTATGGACTCCCCGTGGGAGATATTATGGCATCTCTACTGTCGGCACAGCCCCCAGGGCCTGAGGGCACGAGTCTTAAGTTATGCCCTGGGGAAATATATGGTTCTTACGGAAGGAATGCTCGTAAAAAATTTCAGAGAGGGCTCATTTGATTGTAAATTGAAAGTTCTAGTTCAGATTTTTAGAATCAAAAAAATATTGGAGGGCAACTGCCCCCCCCCTCTCCATGTGTTCCTTTTTCCCAAAATGCATCCGATAAACTTTTTGAGGTAGCCATTTTGTTAAAACAAACCCTCAGGGCCCGGGGGCAGGCGTTGTAAGTTATGCCCTGAGGGCATATATGATTCTTATGGAAGGAATGCTCGTATAAGCTTCAGAGAGGTCTCATTTGGTTGGAAATAGAAAGTTCTAGTCCACTTTTTAAGAGTCAAAAGATATCGGACGGTAACCAGTCCCCCCCCCACGCCATTTTTTCCCAAATGCATCTGATAAAAACTTTGAGATAGCATTTTGTTAAAAATAGTTTAATGATCACATAACAAAAATTCAGGTGTCGACATAACCTCCCAAGGACCCGGGAGCAGGCGTTGTAAATTATGTCCTGGGGCATATATGGTTCTTATGGAAGGAATACTCGTATAAACTTCAGAGAGGGCTCATGTGATTGGAAATTTAAAGTTCTAGTTCACTTTTTAAAAGTCAAAAGATATCGGAGGGTAACCAACCCCCCCTCCCCACCGGCGCAGTTTTCCCCAAATGCATCCGATAAAATAGTTCAACAAGCCCCCCCCTACCCGCGCCCTTTTTTCCCAAATGCATCCAATAAAATAGTTCAACAAGCCATTTTGTTAAAAATAGTTAAAATATTATATAATAAAACGTTCGGTGTCGACATAACCCCCCAGGGCCAGGGGGTAGATGTTGTAAGTTATGCTCTTGGGGCATATATGGTTCTTATGGATGGGATGCTCGTATAAACTTCAAATAGGGCTCATTTGATTGTAAATTAAAGTTCTAGTTCATTTTTAAGAGTCAAAAGAGATCGGAGGGCAAATAGCCCCCCCCCCCCATCTACGCCCTTTTTTCCTCAAACCCCATCTGATAAGAACTTTGAGATAGCCATTTTTTTAAAATAGCTCAAAGACCATATAACAAAAACTCCGGGGTCGACACATCCCCCCACGGTCCGAGGGCAGGTGTTGTAAGTTATACCCTGGGAAAATATATGTTTCTTATGGAAGGGATGCTCGTAAAAAGTTCAGAGGGGGCTCATTTGATGGAAAATTGAGAGTTCTAGTTCAGTTTTTGAGAGTCGAAAGAGATTGGAGGGCATCTACCCCCCCCCCTCCCACGCCTTCTTTTTCAAAACCAAGCTGATGAAAATTTTGAGATACACATTTTGTTAAAAATAGTTCAAAGGTCAGATAAGAAAAACTCCAGTGTCAATAAAAACCCCCAGGGCCCGGGGGAAAGTCGTTCTAAGTTATGGCCTGAAGGCATATATGGTTCTTATGAAAAGAATGCTCGTATAAACTTCATAGAGGGCTCATTAGATTTCAAATTGAAAGTTCTAGTTCATTTTTTAAGAGTCAAGAGATTGAAGGGTAACTAGCCCCCCCCCCACGGCCTTTTTTCCTCCAACCCAACCGCTACAAATTTTTGAGATAGCGATTTTTTTTATTTATTCAAAAATTAGATTTCAAAAAATCCGGTGTGGACACAACCCCCAGGGCCTGGGGAGTAGGCGTTTGTAAGTGTTGTCCTGGGGGCGTATATGGTTTTTATGAAAGGGATGTTCGTATAAACTTTAGAGAGGGCTCATTTGATTAGAAACTGAAAGTTCTACTTCACTTTTTAAGAGTCAAAAGATATCCAAGGGTAACTAGCCCCCCCCCCCCCAAAAAAAAAAAAATTCACCCTTTTTTCCCCAAGCCCATCCGATAAAAATTTTGAGATAGCCATTTCATTAAAATAGTTCAAAGGTCAGAAAAGAAAAACTCCTGTGTCGACGCACCCCCCAGGGCCCGAGGGCAGGCGTTGTAAGTAATGCTCTGGGGGCATATATGGTTCTTATGGAAGGGATGCTCGTATAAATTTCAGAGAGGGCTCATTTGATTGGAAATTTAAAGTTTTCTTTCACTTTTTAAGAGTCAAAAGAGATCGGAGGGCAAATATCCCCCTCCCCTCCACGCCCTATATTCTTCCGATAAGAACTTTGAGAGAGCCATTTTTTCAAAATGGTTTAAAGATCATATAACGAAAACTCCAGGGTCGAAACAGTCCTTCAGGGCCCGAGGTAGGCGTTGTAAGTTATGCCCGGCGGGTATATAGAGCTTTTATGGAATGGATGCTCGTATAAACTTCAGAGAGGGTTCATTTGACTGGAAATTGAAAGTTCTAGTTCATTTTTTAAGAGTCGAAGATATCAGAGGGTAACTAACCCCCCCCCCAACGTCCCTTTTCCCCCAAATGCATCCGATAAATATTTAGATATAGCCATTTTGTTAAAAATAGTTCAAAGGTAAGATAGCGAAAACTCCGGTGTCGACACAACTCCCCAGGACCCGGGGGGCAGGCGCTGCAAGTTATGCCCTGGTAAGAACATACATAGTTCTAATGGAAGGGATGTTCGTATAAACTTCAGAGAGGGCTCATTTGAATGTAAATTGAAAGCTCTAGTTATACTTTTAAGAGCCAAAGAGATCGGAGGGCAGCTAGCCCCACCCCACGCCCTTTTTTCGTAAACCCATCCGACACAAATTTTGAGATGGCCATTTCTATAAAAAAAAAAAAAACAGTTCCAAAGTCAGATAATAAAAACTCGGGTGTCAACATAACCCCCCAGGGCCATGGGGACAGGCGTTATAAGTTATGCCCTGGGGCATATATGGTTCTTATGAAAGGGGTGCTCGTATAAACTTCAGAGAGGGCTCATTTGAATGTAAATTGAAAGTTCTAGTTATATTTTTAAGAGTCAAAAGAGATCGAAGGGCAGCTAGCCCCACCACCACGCTCTTTTTTCCATAAACCCATCCTATACAAATTTTGAGATGGTCATTTTTATAAAAATATCTCAAAAGTCAGATAACAAAAACTCAGGTGTCAACACAACCCCCCAGGGCCTGGAGAGAAGCGTTATAAGTTATGACCTGGGGCATATATGATTCTTATGAGAGGGATGCTCGTATAAACTTCAGAGAGGGCTCATTTGATTTGAAACTAAAAGTTCTAGTTCACTTTCTCAGAGTCAAAAGAGATCGGAAGGTAACTAGGCCCGTTCCCCCTCCACGCCTTTTTCTTCCCCAAACCCATCCGATAAAAATTTTGAGGCGGCCACTTTCTTAAAAATAGTATTAAAACTCCTGGGTTGACAAAACCCCCCAGGGACCGGGGATAGGCATTGCAAGTTATACCCTGGGTGCACATGTGGTTCTTATAGAAGGGATTCTCGTATAAGCTTCAGAGAGGGCTCATTTCATTGAAAATGAAAAGTTCTAGTTCACAAAGAGATTAAAAAAAATAAAAAAAATTAAACAGATTAAAAAAGATTAAAAGAGATCAAAGGACAATTAGCCCCCCACGTCCTTTTTTCCCCTAAACCATCCACTAAAACCTTGAGATATCCATTTTGTTATAAATAGTTCAAACATCAGCTAATACAAAATCCGAAGTGGACACAATACCATTTTTTACTTTGATATTGTTACTTTGATACTAGTTTTGATACTTTGATGAATATTTGATTACAAAACAAGTTTGATTTTGAAATAAGTTATTTTGAAAAACTTGAAACTTTTTGCAATCAAAAACGAACAAAATTTGAATAAAAGAGAACTTTCCGAAAAAGAAGTTTTCAAAGAAAAGTAAAAGGCCATTTTGAACTTACGATCAGTAGATACATTTACCTGTTAAAATTCAAACTCAAAACTACCAGAAAATTACTATTAAAGAATAAATGAAACCCAAAACGAACAGAAACTAAATAAATAATTATAGCAAAAAATATACAACAAGTAATAATATTAATGAATAACAAATCTTAAGCAAATAATGCTTAAATTGAATATGCAAATCATGCTTGAAACGAAAAAAATGTTTTGCTATTGAAGCATAAATGAAACTCAAAACGAACAGAAATTAATAAAGAAACCATGCAAACAAATATACAGTAGATACTAATGTAAATGAATAAATAAATAAATCTTAAAACGGGTGAAACTTAAGTTGAATATGCAAATCAAGCTTGAAACAAACAAAAATCAATACAAACAAGAGTTTTGATATCGCCTCCTTCTCTCAATGTAAAAGTGTAAAACCTTCTGCGTCATGGCACTTTACTGAAAACAACATGTGTCTTGAACAGTCCCTTGGAAAGTTGGAAAGTATAAACAAAATCAATTATTGAATATTTGATATATAATAATATTAATTGTTTAAAGATCCATCAGTTCAAGATTTTATTTCACTGTGATTGATTTATTTTCATTTTCAATGCTGTAAGAACTGGAAAAGAAAATATTTGAAATATAATTCGTTTTTCAGTGAAGCGCTAATGACGCAGTAGTCTTTAGTTTTTTTACAGGTAAGGAAGGGGACAATTTTAGGGGTCTTGAACAATTTTAGAAAGAACTAATCAATTAAATTGAATATTTGTTGTATAATGATATTAATTGCTGAAAACTCATCAGTTCAAAATTTTACTATATTTTTTCTTTGTATATTTTCAATATTAAGTACAAAAGAAAATATTTGTAATGCAGTTCGTTTTCAGTAAAGTGCTATGACGCAATAGGTTTTTATAATTTTACACTTGGGAAGGAGGCGATACCCAACATTTTCTTTGTAGTGATTCTTGTTAGTTTCAAGCTTGATTTGCATATTCATTCTAAGTTTTCACTCGTTTTAAGATGTATTTATTCATTTACATTAATATCTATTGTATATTTGTTTGCATTGATTCTTTATTTAATTTCTGTTCATTTTGAGTTTCATTTACACTTCAATAGCAAAGTTTTTTTTTTCATTTTAAGCTTGGATTACATATTAATTTAAGCATTACTCGCTTTAAGATTTATTTATTTATTTATATTCTTACTTGTTGTATGTTTTTTTGCTATGATTGTTTATTTAATTTCTGTTCGTTTTGGGTGTCATTTATTCTTTAATAGTACTTTCTGGTCGTTTCGAGTTTAAATTTTAACAGGTATTTGTATCTGCTGATCGTAAGTTTAAAATGGCCTTTGCTTTTAAAAACTTTTTTTTGGAATTTTTTTTAATTAATTTTAAAAGAAAACGGCTTCTTCAAGTAGGCAGTAGCTTCTTTACATTGTTACTGCCAAAATTGCAGGATTTGTAAGCAGTATTCTCTAAGAAATGGCTAAACCCAACAAGATGACACCAAAAGAACTCACCCTTTCACGAAAAGAGCACTTTCAAGATAATCTAAGCAAATTTATTAACAATGAGACAATTGCCGATGATGAAAAATCACTTTTGCTTCAAGATTCCCTTTGACGTGTGGACAGGCATAAACCCTATCGCGAAAGACCATTCAAATTAAATGTTATTGGTCGCATCCTGCCTTAAAATTCAGCACTACCACCACCAAAACAAGAAAGAAGAAGATTTGTCATTGTCTAAGGTTTTGACAAATGTTGCAGACCTATTACTCCAATCGTATTGTGAGTAATGTAAAAGCCTCTTAACCTATCTCGCTGAATGTGAACATGTACAAATTTATGGTATAAAGAATGAGGTTTTAATCCTCGGCAAGACCTACTATATAATTGATTTGATATCAGATTTGATTGCAAGTCGTAAAAGACCTGTATCATTTGAAAGTCATTTATATTAATTTTTTAAACTCATCAAATTTCCCCAAAAAAAATTGTTGTCAATAAACATATTATAAACCGAATAAAAGAATATAGTCAAATATCAAAAGATGATTTTAAATCATTTTTGGAAGATGATAGTACGCCAAATGGTGATGATGATTCGCTATAAAAAAGTACCAAGCGAAGGCATATTAGTATTAGTGCATCACCCGTTAGTATGCAAAAGGGTAGTGGACCCTTCACTATGTGTTTACGTTCCGAATGGCTCAAGTTTTGAAACGTGGTTATGAGAATATGTGTGAAGCGGGTAGTTTAAGCTCCCCCATCAAACTTGCTCGAGTCACTGAACGTCAAAAGAAGCTAGCGAGAGAGTGTTTACAGAATGAACCATGTAACACTCTTCGTCGAAATCACAAAGTTCGTGGTAGTCGTTATCGAAAAAGTAAAGCCTTTTTCTCATTACATATATTACAAGCACATATTTTGACTCTAGAAGAGGTTCAAAGATATCACAATAATCCATACAAGTATATTTTACTGGCAATCATTATTTTTATTCGCTATGCATATGCCGCTCCATTGGGGTCAAAGAGAGGTAATGAAGTTGCTAAAGCTCTTGAAAGTATCTTTTAACAAGTTTGTTAAAGGAAAATTCAAACAGACAGAGGTAGTGAATATGTTAATACACATTTAAAAATGGTTTTATTGAAATATAATACAATGCATATCATAGTCAGTGTCTAATAAAGTTGGCATTGTTTGAACCATTGATAACAGCTAATCGACTTTTAATTTTGAGATATTGTACGTTGAAAAATACTGCTGCTTTTATTCATGATTTAGTAAAAATCATGTTGATTTACAATCAACGTCCTCATCAATCCCTGTCCAATCTCAGTCGTTCATCGGGGAGACCATGATACACTTGACATTTTTCTTAAATAATTTTCCAATGAAAGGCAAGTGAAAAAGAAGAAATTCAATATTGGAAATCAAATTCGAATAATTGAACTAGTAATTTTTTGAAAGTGGGAATTTCTTATGGTCCACTGAGCCTTTTAAAGTGCCAAAAGTCTTACACATTAAACCTTTAAACTTATCATTTACTTGATATGAAAGATGAAGAGAATCTTGGCGGTTTTTATTAGTGTGAATTGCAAAAGGTTAAAAGCAATGGAAGGTGTCAGATTGAAAAGATATTAAAGTGTCGAACTCACAGGGGTAAGAGACAGTTGCTTGTTCTTTGGCTAGGATACAACTCTGATTTTGATTTTTAGATTGCCACTGAAGAAATTCACAATGCCCAATGATTTCTGTGTGGCATTCATGTCCAATGTCTCTGATCTTCTTTATGATGATTTGAATAAAATAGGCTATTTTTGGACGAAACTGTCCCCCGACATCAAATTCTATTGAAAGTATGAAGGTACTTTTGTTGATTTTATTCTCAAAAACACAAATAATATCCTGAGAAAAGATCGCACATATGACGTAAAATTTGGACCAAACGATTAGCCAGTGTATGGTGAGGAAGAGGAATGGGTAAAATTACTTAACTCTGATTTATACCCACATCTCACCCTAAAATACAAAGAATTTGGGTAGCGTGAATGATTTGTGTCGTGCAACCCATAGAAGAATCTCTGATCGTAAGATAATGGATTCCACTTTAACTATTCAATTGAACATGGTAGGATTTACATTAGCTCCCCCATTGAGAATGAAATGATTCATCTCGACGATAATCTGAGAGATGCTCTTGGTTTTAAACAGAATATAATCAATGCTAAAAGTGTTATTTTTGAAGACTATCCACCCGGCTTCTCATCGGACAATTGTATATTTCTTGATGCATCCTTTGTTTAGACATCGAGAGTCGATATTAGCAATTACCCCCCTCCTACCTGTTCTTGAATGTTAAACCACCTACGAACACATTCGCCAATACAATATATAGCACCTTCAATATATTCCTATAAACACTTCATATTTGAAACTCTGTCAGTTAAGATTAAGCAGTAATTAGGTGATCTATTAGCAATAACAAAAGGTCTGGCTGTGATCATATGTCATTTACATCCCATTCAGTGAGATGGCTAATAGAAAAATACTTTTTTTGGTCCTTATGTTTATTTCGATGTTGCTACTCTTAGACCAAGAAAATTGTGTCATAGAATAGTCAATTACAAGGGCCGTTCGTCAATGTCGGATTACGGTCCTGACAATTTACTTGCTAAGTTATTTCACTCTGCACTACCTTTGGCTAAAAAACATATTACCCTGGTTACCATAGATTTTGCATCCTCTATACTACATGATCGGGGCTCTGGGAAGGGTTTTAAAGAAAGTTTATTACAGAATGTCAGGTCTAGCGCGCGATTCCTCGCCGAGCGATTGAAATCACGGCAAAGCGGAAAAGGTTTTAAAAGGTTAAGAAACACCTCGTCCCTCTTCAGTCTCTACTCAGATCAGAAGCGAAAGACATCACTCTTGTTGAAGAAGAAAAATAAACCAAGAGAAAACAATTTTTAGATCAAAAATAGGACTACTTTTCCTACACAGAAATGGTATATCTACTATACAAAGAGTCCCATCCCTCAGTCACCTCATCATTGAATCTTTTTTATGCAGAAAATGTTGATGTGAGTGCAAAATATGGTTACCATGAACAATTCTATCCACAACAACTGCCCTCTGAAAACATTAATTTTCAAATTTATTCCAGTGAAGACTATTTCATACATTTGACTTCCACATTTATAGATTTTCATTTGATAGTAAAAAAATCTAACAATGAAAAACAATGTGCTGCCAAAGGATTATCCTGTGAAAATTGTGTGCTACGCAATTTATTTTAGACAAATAAATGTCTACTTTATTGGAACGTCGGTGAACGCTAGCAGCAATCTTTCAAACTATGTAAGTTACTTAAAATTCATGTTTATGACTCCAATGTCCTATAAGAAATTGAGGGGCTTAGCAATTCGATATGAATATAAAATAGACACTGACACTACCAATATGCTTGAGAGGTGACAACTAGTGAATTATACTTGGTTGGGAAAATAAATAATGAAATACTTAATGTACCCCAATGGATGTCCCCGATATTAAGATGGATGTCCCCGATATTAAGCCCCGTCCAATTTTATTTTGTGAAAGGTACTTGCCACTGCACCTAACGCATTAGTCTCTCTCACCTCGGCAATACTTCATGTTCTTAAAACAACAGGTTCTGAGTTCTTTTGCTTTGGCAATTAAAAAACTAAGAGCTAGTGGAAATAATATCAAACTGCTCGTTCCGCACACAATCACGAATCAGTGATATTTTGCTATGGGTTCACGTACCTATACCGACATTTCATTTATCAATGGCGAAATTCCTTCAAAACTTGTTTTGACTTTTGTAAAACGCGCTAGTACTATTGGATCATGGATAAATTTGCTACAAAAATTTGAAATGTTTGAACTTTCATGTCTTGTGTGCAAAGCAAATGTAGTTCTGCTCTACAATTTATCCTATGATAAATCCTACAGGACCCTACATGAATTGAAAATGCAATCCCTATCCGCAACGCATAAGTCTCATACAATAATCCAAAGGTGGAGACATACCTTTCACTGTATCTTCAAGCATTCTTTGAGAGAATATTTTCCTTTGCACTGATAACTCTTGAAAATGATCATTTAGGTTCAAACATTTTACCGAAGTCACAATATTCCGCATGACTTTTGTTTCTCAAATCCATCCATTTTTAATTCTGAAACTCTCACTGGTGGTTATAGACTAACAAAACCAAAGAATGAAGATTCTATCTACCTTCTCGTCGGCAGTAAACTATCTAAAAACATATTTTCGGCTTCGAAACATTTTCAAAGTGGAATAGTAACAATGGCACTCTGTTTTTACATAGTGAATCAAATCGTTGTCTTCAATATATTTCACTAATGCATTTAATCCATCTTGTAGCCTATGTATCTGCATTATATTTATTTTTGCTTCAAAACATAACTATTCTTCCAACTTGAATTTGTTCAAAATATAACATATCTTGCAAACATATCATCCCATTCAAGGGTAGCCGTCAACCCCTTGTAATTTCTACTGTAACATTGGGTGTTCTTGGTCTCATTTCGCTGCTGCTAGCACCCTCAATTTCCCACAGAGTAAAATCATCCATTACTAAAAATATACTAAGAACATAAATCAATATTCACAATGTTGACGCACTGAACTCTTTTCCAATACTGAGGTAAGTGTATTGGAATCAAAACAAGTGTCGTTGGCACGTGAAATTATGTCATTCTCAATAAATTTGCATAGGAACAATAGCTTTTTCTATAGTATTACGCAACAAACAGGTGTACATAATAAATCAATAGTCAATAATACCGGCGAATTAAAGGGTTAGTGACTTCAGGAATACCCCCAATGGGCCCACTTAAAGTGCTTATGGCGTCGCTACTTACTACTACTGCTGTTGCTACTAATACCCTTAGTATTAAGGCGAAAATTTTGGAAATATTGAAATTGTATGTAACTAAATCGAAACACGCTATACCTACACAGGTTGTCAATAGGACGTTCAGGAGTTGACCTGAAAACACTACTATTTGTATTAGGAGTAAATATTGGTGAAACGTTTCTTTGACATACAAATAGCAAGCAAAACTATGGATTCTTATGGAAAAATCAACATGAGTAGGGCTGACAACCCCCATGCCTTTTCAAAACCAGAACACAATTTGCACTTATTGTTATATTGATATACATTACTGTGTTCATTATTTCATTACAATGAGTACTGAAAACAAAATACGTTTTAAACAAAATACGTTTGCATTTTTTTACTTTAATAAGTAAAAAATTATTAAAACTATAAGCAATAAATATCAGTATCAAACAGTCCAGTCAGGCCCTAGTTCAAAACAGGCCCTATTTCAAAGATCATATAACAAAAATTCCGGTGTCGACACAACCCCCAGAGCCCGGGGGCAGGTGTTGTAAGTTATGCCCTGGGGGCATATATGAGTCTTATGGAAGGGATGCTCGTATTAACTTCAAAGAGGGCTCATTTGATTGGAAATTGAAAGTTCTAGTTCACTTTTTAAGAGTCAAAAGAGACTGGAGGGCACCTAGCCCCCTCCCCCCTCCACATCCTTTTTCCTCAAACCCTTCCGATAAGAACTTTGAGATAGCTTTTTTTTAATAATTCAAAGACCATATAACGGAAACTCCGGGATCAACACAGCCCCCCAGGGCCGGGTGCAGGTGTTGTAAGTTTTGCCCTGGGAGAATATATGGTTCTTATTGAAGGGATGCTCGTCAAAACTTCAGAGATGGTTCATTTGATTAGAAATTGAAAGTTCTAGTTCAGCTTTTTTATTGGAGGGCAACTAGCCCCCCCACGCCCGTTTTTCCCAAATGCATCCAATAAAAATTTTGAGATAACCATTAAGTTAAAAATTGCTCAAAACTCAGATAACAAAAACTCAGGTGTCGTCACAACTCCCCAGGGCTCGGGGGAAGGGGCTTTAAGTTATGCCTTGGGGTATATATTGATTGTATGAAAGGGATACTCGTATAAACTTCAGAGAGAGCTCAGTTGATTGGAAATTGAAAGTTCAAGCTCACTTTTTAATAGTCAAAAGAGATCCGAGGGCAGCTAGCCACCTCCTCCCCCCACACTTTCTTTTTCCAAACACATCTGATGAAAATTTTGAGATATACATTTTGTTAAAAATAGTTCAAAGTCGGATAAGAAAAAATACGGTTTCAATACAACCCCCCAGACCCAGGGAAGCGTTCTAAGTTATGCCCTAAGGGCATGTATGGTTCTTATGAAAGGGATGCTCGTATAAACTTCATAGAGGGCTCATTTGATTGGAAATTGAAAGTTATAGTTCGCTACACCTAAAACCCATCCACTCTAAATTTTGAGATAGCCAGTTTTTTAGAAATTGTTTAAAAATTAGATAACAAAAACTCCCCCAGGGTCCGGGGGACAGGCGTTGTAAGTGTTGTCCTGGGGACGCACATGGTTCTCTTGACAGGGATGCTCGCATAAACTTCAGAGGGGGCTCATTTGATTGGAAATTGAAAGTTCTAGTTCAATTTTTAAGAGTCAAAAGATATCCGAGGGCAACTAGCCCCCCCCCACACACCCTTTTTTCCCCCAAGCCCATTCGATAAAATAGCCAATTCATTAAAAATAGTTCAAAGGTAGATAAGAAAAATACCTGTATCGACGGAACCCGACAAGGCCCGGAGGCAGGCGTTATGAGTAACGCTCTAGGAGCATATATAGTTCTTATGGAAGGGATGTTCGTATAAACTTCGGAGAGGGCTCATTTGATTCGAAATCGAAAGTTCTTGTTCACTTTTTAGGAATCAAAAGAGATCGGAGGCCAACTAGCCCCCCCCCCTCCTCCCCGCCCTAAATCCATCAGATAAAAATTTTGAGACAGACATTTTGTTACAAATAGTTCAAAGTTCTGATAACAAAAAACTTCGGTGTCAACACAGCCCCCCAGGGCCCGGGGGTAGGCGTTTTAAGTTATGCCCTGGGGGCATATATGGTTGTTATGGAAGGGATGCTCGTATAAACTTCCTAGAAGGCTCATTTGATTGGAAATTGAAAGTTGTAATTCACTTTTTAAGAGTCAAAAGTGATTGGAGGGCAGCTAGCCTCCTCCCACACTCCATTTATTTTTTTCTCAGAGGCGCTTCATATAGAAGGGGTCGTCGTATAAACTTCAAAGGGGGCTCATTCGATTGGAAATCGAGAATTCTAGTGCCCTTTTTAAGAATAAAAAGTGATCGGAGTGCAACTTCCCCCCCCCCCCCAAGCCCTTTTTCCCCAATACATCTGAAAAAAAAATTGAGGTAGCCATTTTGTTAAAAATAGTTCAAAGCTCATGTAACAAAAACTCCTTTACGTATGGCCATTTCCTCAAAAATAGTTCAAAGGTCAGATAAGAAAAATTCCTGTGTCAACACAATTCCCCCATGGCCCGGGGAAGACTTTTTAAGTATTGCTCTGGGGGCATACATGGTTCTTATCGAAGGTATGCTCGTATAAACTTAGGAGGGCTCATGTGATTGGAAATTGAAAGTTCTCGTTCATTTTTTAAGAGTCAAAACAGTTCAGAGGGCAACTAACCCCCCTCTCCGTGCCCTATTTTCCTCAAACTTATCCGATAAGAACTTTGAGAGAGCCATTTTTTCAAAATAGTTCAAAGGTCAGATAACAAAAACTCCGGTGTCGACACATCTCTCTAGGGCCCAGGGGGAAGGCATTGCAGCAATTTCCTGGGGCCGTATGTGGTTCTTATGAAAGGGATGCTTTGATAAACTTCAGAGAGGGTTCATTTGAATGGAAATTAAAAGTTGTAGTTCATTTTCTCAGAGTGAAAAAAGATCGGAGGGCAACTAGCCCCTCCCGCCCTCCACGCCTTCGATTGTATCAGATGGATAAGCCCATCTGATAAAAATTTAGGGGAAAATTTTGTTAAAAATACTTCAACCTTGATATTAAAACTCCAAGGTCGACACAACTTTCCAGGGCCCAGGGACTGGCGTTGTAAGTTATACTCTGGAGATATATATGGTTTTTATAGAAGGTATACTCGTATAAATATCAGAGAGGACTCATTTGATTAAAAATAGAAATTTCTAGTTCACTTTTAAAGATTCAAAAGAGTCCGAAGCTTAATTATTCCCCAAAAGCCCTTTTCCCCCAAAAACCCACCCGATAGCAATTTTGAGATAGCAATTTTGTTAAAAATAGTTCAAACATCAGATAATAAAAACTCTGAGGTTGACACAAACCCATTTTTTCACTTTAATATTGTTACTTTGATACCAGTTTTGATACTTTGATGAAATTTTTTTTTCAAGTTTGATTTTGAAATAAGGAATTTTTAAAAACTTGAAATTTTTCGCAATCAAAAACGAACAAGAATTAAATAAAAAAATCTTTCCGAAAAATAAGTTATTCAAAGAAAAGTAAAGGCCATTTTAAACTTAAGCTCAGGAGATACAAATACCATCTAAAATTCAAACTCAAAACGACCAGAAATCACTATTAAAGAATAAATGAAACCCAAAACGAACAGATATTAAATAAACAATCATAGCAAAAAACATACAACAAGTAATAATATAAATGAATAAATAGGTCTTAAAGCGAGTAATGCTTAGATTGAATATGAAAATCAAGCTTAAAACGAAAAAAAATTTTTCCTATTGAAGTATAAATGAAACTTAAAACGAACAGAAATTAAATAAACAATCAATGCAAACAAATATACGATAGATATTAATATAAATTAATAAATAAATCTTAAAACGCGTGAAACTTAAATTGAATATGCAAATCAAGCTTGAAACGAACAAAATCACTGCAATCAAGAGTTTGGGTATGACCTCCTTCTCTCACTGTAAAAGTCTAAAACCTACTGCGGTATGTGTATCTGCTGAGCTTAAGTTTAAAATGGCCTTTACTTTTCTTTTAAAAACTTATTTTTCGGAAAGTTTTTTTTCCCATGCTTCAAGTATGAATGCTTTAATCCAAAAGCAATGTGATAGGCAACAAGTTGTGTAAAAACATTTGCAGTTAGCAGCAAGCAATATTTATTTATTTCTAAAATGCTTTTAGAAAAGCACTAGTCAAATTGTTTTGTAATGGTAACTAGTAGTTCAACAGCCAATCCCATCAATAAAATAATACCTATTCGTGTTTAATTTTTAACGTTGTCCCTTGATTTATTTTTTGAAAATTCTTGTTTTTCATTAGCTCCTTAAAATATTGTGGCCAAAACTGATCACCCCTCAATTTCATGTCATTGTAATACCTAGATTTACCAATAAACGCTTTATATAATTATCAAAACACTGCTTTAGGAATATTTTAGGAAATATATCATTTCAGGCAATTGTGTAGGAGTTTATTTAGAAGGCGAGATGGTTCGAAAGGAAAAAAGTGAGTTATACTAAATAGCCTAGAAAGATCTTGAAAATTCCAGAAAAAAAGGCGAAGCACGGTTTCAGAGGTGGGGGATCATGACGCCAACGTGTTTGAACTTTTAACACTATCTGAGTCAAGGCTGGTGCAGTAACCAGATAAGACGTAAATTTCATGAAGACACAAATGCCTCCCCCTTGCACAAAATTATTGGATCTAGACTTCTGTTCATGTTCCAGCAGCAGGCACCAACCACTGGGAAGGGAGATTTGATTGTTTACGAAGGTAATTTTTTACCCTCGACTTCGAGAATTTTTTACGAGGGCAATTCGAGAATTTTTGGGGCATAAGTAAATTAGCTTTAGGGTTCATCTAGTGGCAATAAAATATTTTTTGGGGTTTGTAATGATATAAAGTATTGAGAAGAGGGGAAGGGAGGTATCTTAATTTCAATTATTATTAGGCGAGGATTGGCTACAAAAGAAGTTTTGAGCCGTTGTTCTTGGTAATTGTCTCGGTTGCTAAGGCTTACGCGTGACAATGAAAATAAGCTTCTTCTTGGCTAGGTTCAAGTTTAAAGACACAAACAGATAACCTAAAAAAAAACTCCCACATACTAACCGTTATAAGTTTTTTCAGGGTGAAAAAAAAGATGCTAACCATAGTGTAGAAACATACTAACAACACTTAAAAAGTTGCTAACTGCAGCTTAAACATACTCTATGAATATTTAATAAAACATTTGTAATTCCAAACAAGTTTTCTTACATTTCCACATAAAATTATGTTCTTTTTTAAGATTGGCAAAAAAACTGCCACTGCTTGACGGGATACATTACTCAAAGCGAAAAATTAGAGATCATCACGCAAGAAAAGAAATTTCAAGGCGGAGAGGGAAATGATCTATCAATATGATTTACTGGTCCATTTTAATAATTTTATGCTGATATATTACTGATTTAATAATTTGATTTCGTCATATAAGAAAATTTTCCTCAAATGAAAGTAAAGAGCGATGTTAACAGTGGAAACACCAAAACGAACTGAAACTACAATAAATAACCAAATCCAACTTAAAACGAGCAAAAATTAACATGAGTAGGGCTGATAACCTCCATGCCTTCTCAAGACCAGAACGTAATTAAACGTGGATTTTTAATTTAATATACATATTAAATAAAAAACAAGTTTTTATTAACTGAGAGTAAGGAGCGACATTAAAACTTAAAACGAACAGAAATGATTCCGTATATGAAAGGGGCTGTCCCCTCCTCAACGCCTCGCTCTTTACGCTAAAGTTTCTTATTGTTTAAACAAATAGAGTTGTGAGAAAGAGTCAAACTTTAGCGTAAAGAGCGAGGCGATGAGGAGGGGACAGCCCCTTTCATATACGGAATAATTTCTGTTCGTTTTAAGTTTTAATGTCGCTCCTTACTTTCAGTTAAAAAAACTTGTTTTTTTATTTAATTTCTGATCGTTTTTGAATTAATGCAGGTTTTGATTTTGGCTCACGGTACATAAATAGTTAAAAATAAATTTTAATTTTTTTTTGCTAAATTATTTTCTCGAAAGTTGTTTAATTTTATTTACGAACGTTTTTATTAGTAATTAATTAAAAAAAAAACCTTCCGAAAAATAAGTTTTTCAAAGAAAAGTAAAAGCCATTCTAAACTTAGCCTAAGCTCAGCAGATGCAAATACCTTCCGCAGCAGGTTTTAGACTTTTACAGTCTAAAAAGAAAAATGGGAAAAAATATATAGGATGAGAGGTTGAAGCTCCTTTTGTCTACTATCCCCCACTCTTTCCAATTTTCTTTGCTATATAGATTCATATTCAGGGAGGGACCGAAATTTAACTAGGATTTCGTATTGCATAAGATATGTGTTTGTGTAAGGGTTGTGACTTTTTTTTTACTTGACTGTTGTCTGACAAATTTAAGGGAAAATTACGGAAAAATATAAACTGTTCCACGCACAAGGAGGGCGAGAATCTGACCTCCTTCCTTTTTATTCTACCATTTTCTGAAGAGCCCCTCGTGGAAAGCCTAAATATTCGGGCCTAAAAATACAATTTTTGGCGCTACAGGCATCTCCTCTCTCATTGAAAAGATATACTTCCCTACCCCCCACCCTTGGAAATTAGTTGCAACTGTGTAATGCTGTTTATAAATGACTCAAGTCTCAAATGGACACAAATAACAGATATATCTCCCATGTATAATTGTTTCAGGGATATACGAAAGATGATCTTAGGAAGCTTGGGGGGGGAACTCATTTGATCACATATTCTGTGTTTCAGTGCCCTTTTAAATGCAGAAAAGTTTTCAAAACCGACTGGAGGGAGCCCAACAGCCTTTAAAGAGCCTTTTTGCTTTTTCCCCCTCCCTCATGATCCCACATGGCATCATATCAAATTGCATGATTGCTATTTCAATCAGAAGATAGAAAGGTACAAAAAATACGTTTCCAGAAGCAAAATGATGATTGCAGCCCCAAGGAAAGTTGCTCAAATTACAAAAATAGTCTATTTTAAAGCAAATACTTTATTAACAAATTTTAGTTGACATTTTGCAATATTTCTCTTGTTGAAATCATGATGTTGAAAATATGAGTCAATATTAAAGAGCCCTGAGACCAAAGAATGACAATTAAGTAAACTATACCACTAATATCTGATGAGAGGCTAACAACAAAGATGAACACAGTCAGTAGGAAACAAATCCAGAGAATGCATCATTGAAATTTTGACCGTTCTTGGTGTAACATCTCAATAAATAAAATAGACAAAAAAAGTGAAGCGATTAACAAAGACGGAAGCATATTAATTAATTTGTAGGCACTCTTCATAGCACACGTGTTTGGTAGCGACAATGGAGTTGGAAAAAACTCCTTCAAGATGCACATTCACTTATTTGTTGCCTCCGAGGAGGAGCTAGATGACTTCTATGTGTTTTTAAACAGACAAAGAGACGAGAAATAAGGTAGAAAGGTCTAAATAATATTTTGACGACCAAGGACACTTTCTTGTTCCATGTCAACCGCATTCTTTACCATGTCCACCTCCTGCTTCAGGCTTTCAAACCCCTTCCAATTATTCACAGCCCCTTCAACTTTGGAAAAGTATCCATTGAAGCCTTATATATTGTACCAGTGACTTGTTCCTTGCCTATATGGCCACTTTTGATACAGAAAATTTCGCCATATAGCACTTGTAAAAATGTCGTTTTGGTTGTGAAGGTATAATAAGTTGTAGTTAGCAGCATAGGTGTTGAGTTGCAATTGTTTTAGATTATCATGATAATAGCCATTTTTGATGTAATTATCTATCAATATCTATATTTTATTATGCATATTACATCTTATACGGTTCTTTGACTAGGGATCCTCTTATTTAAATATATATATGCTAAAATGAGTAAGCTGCACTGCATTTTCATTCTTTTCTTTTTATCGAAGCTTAGCTAAGCTTTACGCTATCTGCTTTTTATGAAGATTATAAACGATATCTCTCAATCAATTACTTTTATAAGTTTATTTTTAAGTTCGATTCTGGAAACTTGACAACTTTAGATCAAGAAAATGAAAGAGAACTGAGCAAAGGGGGAGGTAAAACTAAGGTAAGAAAAATCGTCAAATTTTAGGTAAGGCAATGATTTTAGCCGGATTAAAATTGCGGAGCTGATCCAATGGTGAAATACAGGCTCGTCAAGTGCGCCAGTGCAAATGCAAGATCGGGAATCATTGCCTCCAATAGGTTTGTGGATGGTCTAAAACTCCGAACAGGAGATTTGGGCTCCTCATCTTGGAAAACGTCTCTGAAGTATGACGTGAATGCCACAGTAATTTTTGTTTTTATTCACAAATCGTTAGCTGATGTTGACATGAATGTTGCACTGATTACCAAGATTTCTGACGAATCATTAGCAGATAATGACCTTTTTATGTGACAAAAGAGATAATTCCCTAGCTAAGTGACATTTTTTGTCATACTTCTGCCATTTTGTGGGACAAAATATCAAATCTTGCCTAAGAGGGTGAAAATACCTGTAAATACAAATTCTAATATTGACAGTTGATTTGTCATAGTCTGAAACCCCAAACAGGAGTTTTGAGCACCCCATCTGGAAAAAGGCCATGAAGTATGACGTGAATGTTGCAGCAAGTTGTTTAATCATGAATCATTAGACAGATGACATGTGTAATGGCACATTCGAAAGCTACTGCCTCTCTTTACATGCCTTCTATAAGTCTGTGTTAATAACTCCAAAATAAGTGCCAGATGAGACTTTTTGTACGAGAAACTGGGAAGATAATAATGGTAACATTATAATTTTCGTGGTTGAATCTTTTATTGGTGATTTACAATCATCCTTCTCGTATAAACCCCTCCCATAACCTTAGTAAGAAAAAAACATGCTTTGAAAAAAGAACTACCTAAAAAAAGAAAAATTGCATATATGTACGGAATCCTTTATTTGCAAATCCTCAAAGATACCAATAACGTGAAAACATGTCCTCCGGACTGTTTAGTTAAATGATAAAACTCACAACGAATCCCAAATGAAAACAATGGACAAAGATATCTACGGTTAGAAAAAAAGCGACAGGGATGATCACATCAAATCATAAACGAAATTTGCTGTTAGATGTGAAGCAACAGTGAGAATCACAACGAGTCCATAGAGAAAACATATCCTATAAAATGGATGATTAATTCACGCCAGAAACTTTTAATTCAATGGAAATTGCTGATTTGAAACCCCATGGCTTAAAGATAAATATTGACGTGGTGATTCCTCTAATGCGTAATCAGAGAATCAGATATACACAAGCCTATCGTGTGCCGAACGCCGGGGGCCCGGGTGAAGCCGGGCTCCAAGTAGTAGTTTTTAACAGTAGATGGCACCGCTTCTGGAACGTGGGAAACTTCTCCCTTTCTAGGTCTTTAAATTTTCAAATTTTTTAGTTTAACAAACATTTCAGTGATGGGCCATGGTACCGTTGCGTACCTTAAGCATTTCCAGTCTTTGGTCTAACTTCAACTTGAAGCGTCTGTCTGCTTTGCTTGCCTGCTTGAGCAAAACTTTCCACTCGAAAGTAGAAACATAGCTAAAAAAAAAACGAAATATGATGCCCCCCTAATGATATTTAAATTTTGTTGTTCAAAGTTTTACATATATTCACCTGAAAGAAAGCTTAAAAGGCCATTAACTTGGGATTTTTTAGGTCCTCCTCTAGGCATATGTTATCCTACCGAAAAATATAGTCTTTATAAAACACATAATCTTTTATACAATACATGATGTTATTCCAATACTATCACGTATCTTTTTTGCTCTTTAAATGAATATAAGTGTGATTTCATTCACCTGAAAAATGTTTTTATTTTTTCAAAATTAAGGCTCTAAGGTATAGTCAGCCACAGGATGCACGTCCTGCCCATCACCCATCAAAATATTACCACGCTCCACCGGTGGGGCCTGCACCCCAAGTTGGGAATCAAGGAGTTGGACCTTCCAAAAAAAAACTGAATCTTCCAAAAAACTGAAGCCGCCGGCATAGGAAACAAAAAACCACTCCGATTGATCTTAATACATAATATCCAATTTATATTATATATGTCTAAATTCTTAAAACCAGTAACGATATTATTTAATATAATCAAAAAGAACACCATCAATTTTCTAACTGAACTACTTTTGGTATGCACTAAATTGTACCGATTAAAAATTGTATTGTCAATAACAAAATACTGTATTTTATACATATAGGAATATATTGATGCAAAATAAATCTTCCGTAACTGTCATGTATTAACCAGAGCCTGGTTGTATGGTTTCAACTGCAACATCTTTCTATCTGTTGACATTGTGTGTGGTTTTCTATCCTTGATCCAGTAACCTTAAATAATAAAAGGCAGTATAATATAGATGCATTAAAGAGATTTGAAAGAACCTTAAAAAATGAAAGATAGTATAATATATTAAACTAGTATTTAAGGAGAAATATTAAACTGAAAAGTGATTTGGACCGGTGGGCTCTCTATCCTTAGTCCAATAGCCTTAAAAAAAAGAAAGATGGGCAGTATGTACAAATAGTTATTACGGAGAAATATTATATTTTAGAAAGATTTAGATATACCAATGCTTTCTGTCTTTAATCCAGTAAACTTAAAAATGAAAGGTATAACAATCTATGCAAGTAGTCTTTACGGAGAAATATTAAATTTTAGAGAGACCTTAATCCAGTAACAATAAAAAATGAAAGATGGAATACTATATACAAATAGTCTTTATAAAGAAATATCAAATTTCATTTGGATTTGGACCAGTGCTTTCTGTGTTTAATCCCGTAACTTTGAAAATGAGAAATAGTGCAATATATCCACATGATACTTGCGGAGAAATATTAGACAGGTTTGGACCAGTTCAACTTCATGTTCAATTTCATATTATTCATGTTGAAGTTACTTAGCTTGGGGAAAATAGCCTTTTATGTAATGAAAAGATTTAATAAATTTGCTCTGGATTGGTTTCTTTAGCTACCAGGATAGTCTACAGGGGCTTATAATGCAAAGGAGGCGTGGGTTTTTATCCCCAGAAATCTCGTAATTTGTATGCGTTTTGCCAGAGCTGCCTGGAATTTTCATTTAATTCAGTTTTTTACATTTTGATGAATTTCTACACACCCTCCCCCTCCCTCCAAACAAAATGCATTTCAAGATTAGCTACCTAGGAGCTGAACTAACTATAAATCTTTTCTTTAGGTTATATATAACGTCTTCTTTACTCTAGAATATTCTTAGAGGATGTTGAACTCATCTTATGGAAGGGGGGATACCCTTTGTTAATCTAATACCTTTGTTTATTTTCTCTAATCGTTTTTACTATCTTAATCAATTTTACTATTACAATCCTGATTGACAATTGCGTGCTGTCAATCACTTTCGCTGATGATTCCGAATGTGCATACTAAATACTCAAATTACTTCTTCACGTTCTAAACTAGCCTTTATTCCCCTTTTTTGCGAATATTGGTACTAGCTTAAGTCATTTGCAATCAGATTGGAAGGGTCGCCAAACCCTACAAAAAGCTTGAGGATAGGTGGCATGTTTCAACGAACCTACAAAAAGTTGGTGTTGGCAATTCTTGTTAGTATAATCTCCAACAAAACAAAACTTTGTTGGAGAAAAGTTTTTGCTCTTTTCTTATACAAAATTATGGGTACTTTTCCATTATATGGGTACTTCTAAAAAGTCAAGCTTGGTTAATACTAAAGAAATAAAATAAAATAGGATGCATATATAATAGTTTATAAACAAATTTGGGCTATATATTTGCACATTAGGGCGAGGGGTGGGGGGGGGGGTAAAGCATTTCATATATTAAATACGTCGCCTAACCTAACCTAGGTACCTTTTTCTCCCCCTAAACCCCAAAAAACAACAGTTTAAATATTGTAAATTCAATGAGAAACCATGCTCTTCGATCAATTTAGATAACAATTACCCGCTTTACGAGTCTCCATCACTGCATTCATTCGACTGTCTATAGCCGAGGTGCCCATGTAATGGGAAAGTACCAAATTATGAAATTGTAAGCTTGAAAATATAACTAAAGGTTTTTGCAATTCTAAACATTTTTGGGACTACTTTTGTGTTTTATATAGTGTTTTATACTGGTTTGTTCGTTTATTTGTTGTTGTTGTTTTCTGCAGTAGTGTTCTGATTAAGGCTTTTTATTTGGCAATAAATAACATTGGACTACCAATTTATACTTTTTCAGTCGTTCCAAAAATTAAAGATGCGATTCTACTGGAAAGTTTAAAACATGATTTGAATATGCAACCAGATTTTTTTGTTGTTGACTCTAATTGTGCATAAACGTATTTCAAAATTATCTTTTTTTATAAAATTTGCACTTTTTGCTAAAACAGGAATTTATTGTTTAGAAAAAGCCTCCAAGTGCCCTTCCTTAGGCTAAATTCCAAACTTTTATCGGCTTTTTCTGGTGACCCTAGTTTCTAAGAAATGTTTTTTTTTTTTTTAAATTAAGTTTCCAGACAAAATATTTTAAGAGATCCATGCCTACAAAATGTGGGCACTAGAAAAAGCAAAAAACTTTTTTAAGCATTTTTTTCTTTTTCCACCCAAAACACCAAGTTTTACGAATAAAAAATTTTTACGAATGATTCATATTTTCGAATCTAAAAAAATACTCAAAAACATATTAACTTAGTTGTTGAACAAAAACAAATTTCAATTTTGTGTTCAGTAAGTAATACTAGTCAACAGTGCTTTTCAATATCGAAAGTTATATATTATCTCTTCTGCAAACTTTCGAAGCCTGTTTTTTGTAGAAATTATTCCATTTTTTTTCTTTTTAATCTCGTTCTCGCATTGCGTGTTCTACTTAAAACTGTAGCTGCTATATATTAAGAAAATATTTCCTCACCTCTCCAATCCAGTCAACACCTATTTGAAATGGCCATAACTCACTACTGGAGTAAGTTCCTCCTTGTTACCTCTAATTAACTTATTTTTTTTAATGAAAACCCCTCAGTGTCAAATGGAAATTCTTTTACGTTTAAAAATTTATTTAAAAAGGCGTTTTTTTTTTAGTTTATGGTTTCTAAGAAATTAATTAGAATAATGCTTTCTTAATAAAACAGCCTTTTGTAGACTTAATGCTTTTTTCGTATCCCAGGCAAAAACACATTTTGTTTAAAAGATTTTGCTCACTCCTTGAGCCAAATCCTTCAGGTCGAGACAGACAAATGTCAGTCGATGGCGTTAATAGGAGAGCATTTACCCTCCCAGGCTTTCTTGCCCCTCCCCTTGGATTTGCAATTTTTTGTGGTATTTTCACCAAAAGATGGATTTCTTTTGAATACTCATTGAAAACTGAGAAACAACAAAAACCCACCACCCTTTTTAAAGTACGTGTCCCACCTACTCCGTTTCTTTAAGTTTAGGCCGCGGGTGGCTACTATAAAATATAATTAACAAAGCTTAATACAAATTTAAGATTACAGTTCTCTTACAGGGGGAACGAAATTCAATTATTTTTAATACTATGACGGAATTGATTTTTTTTTTTTTATCTTTTACCTTACCTGGTAGTTTAGTTATATCAATGGTACTTGTTTCCAACTCCAACTTCCTTGACTCTCTTTCTGTGTGAGAATTTGAGGGTTGACTTCTAAGGGCCAAAAGGGCTGAACTGATTATAAGTAGGACTATCTACTTCTTCAATATCCATTCTTCCAGAAACTGGTCTTGCGAAAGAGTTCAATGCCAAAAGTAGTGTCAGTAATATCGGAATCTTTAATTTTTTCACCTACAGCAGATACCAAAATTAAAAATTCTCAACTTAAACTTCTAATTCGGGACTGGAAAAGACGGATAAAAATAGATTGAAAACTTTCTCAAATCTAATTATTTTGCATCAGAAGGGAACCGTTACTTCATGTTTAATATGACCTTAGTCAAGGTGTAAGTAATACAGCACTGAACTATTGCAGTCCTTACCAGCGGTGCTGATCTCTGTTTCATGGCCCTTCATCCATGAAGTGCAATGGGGGCTGGGAACAGCGATCCTTTGCTTTCACATGCCGTTCCTGCTTACTTTCCCCAGATTTCTCCAGGTACCCATTTAAAACTGGGTTGACTCTGGATAAGCTTACAGAGTCACGCCACTTATCCTCGTTCAAAACCCAAACAGCTGGCGATACCAGGAATCGAGCCCCCCCCCCTTCAGAAAAAAATATTCCAGTTCTAGCACGCTAACAACTCAGCTAGGACAGCAAGAGTGTACCAAACGTTGGCTAGAAATAACCCAGTTTTATCTATCTCAATCTCCCTCTCTCTCTTTCTCTTTTTCTCTCTCTCTCTCTTATTTTGCATTTTTTCGAGAAATTTGGCTACGTATGCGTGTTTGTTTTGTTCGTTTGTTGGTTTTTATACTTTGAGAAAATTTATCGAACCAATAGTCATAACATATTTCGGAAGAGGGCTCGATAGTGCTGAAATTGAAAGATCTACTACCTATTTTAAGTATCGGAAGAGATTATGCAGCAAAGAAGTAAAACAATTTGTGCCGATTTGCGCCACATAACTAAGCATTTGACCTGGCTTGAACCAAAATGCTGCTGGGTTCAAATTCTAAGGCAGCCAAAGGTTTAAAGTTATAACCCCCCCCCCAGTTTCAGATCATTTTATAGGAGAAAGATAGTTTCTGCTATAGTGTGCCAAAAACAACATTTGTCCCAACTAGGCCAAATTGCCGTTGAGCAAAGATTCCGAGATAGCCAAGGGGTTTAAAACTATTGAAAGGCTATAGAAAAAGTGTCCAAGTTTCAAAGGCATCCCTGCCACATGTTGGTGCAGGGTGTAGTCACCCCTAAACATGTGCAGTCCTTACAAAATTAACGGTTATTAAATTGACTGCTTATGCAGTATTACTACCGGTTATTCGAAAGCTCTCAAATTTTTTATTAAAAGATCCCAGAATGTGGGATTTGAAAATCAACCTTTCAAAATAACTGTTTGGAAATCTTTTCGGAGGGAAAATTCCATGTCCAACGCGAGTGCATGATCCCTGAGAAGTTTATTTTTGGAATTTGGACAGTTTTATTTCGTTTCTTCTTTATGCTACTTAATTAGCTAGGAAAGAATGAATTAAAACATTCAATGCTTCACTCCAAATAGTATGCAGAACCGCAAAATTGGACCTAGTATTGTTTCACAAAACAATGCTTCGCATCACAGAAACCTTTGGTGATTTTCGTCTCTAATTTTAGGTGAAGTACGATCTTTTCTTGGACGAAAGCTTATACCAGGGGTGGCCAGCCCGTGGGTCGTGTGCAACCTGGTATAATTTTTTTTTCCAGCTCGGGAGATTCATCACACTTCTACAAAATATAATGACCAAAGCGGTGAAAGGCAATGTGTTAAAAATATTTTTGGATCCATTTATTCATTAGAAAATAATAACTTTTGTTTTGAACATATTTGAAACACTAGAACCAAAAACAGATTTTAATAGAGCTTGTGTCACAAAAGCGAAGTTTGATAAATACTGGCTCCACTTTTGGTTCAGCTTAATCTACGATTTTTTTTTTTTTTTTTTTTTTTTTTTTTTTTTTTTTTTTTTTTTTTTTTTTTTTTTTGCTTTGTCTTTTAATTGAATTTGACTAAACACGAAAGAAACTCAAGCATAGCGGACGCTAACATTAAACATCAACAGAAATTAAATAAAAACAACAAGTTTTTCAACTGAAAGTAAGGAACAACATTTAAACTTAATACGAACAGAAATTATTACGTATATGAGGGGGTTCTCCCCCTCGTCAATACCTCACTAATTACACTAAAGTTCGAATTTTGTTCCAATTCTTTAAGAATGATTCCTGAATCACAAAGGCCGTTTAGTTAGAATAAATAGCTCTTCCGAAAGTACTAAGAAAAACTTTAGCGTAAACAGCGAGGCATTGACGAGGGGAGAACCCCCTCATATACGTAACATTTTCTGTTCGTTTTAAGTTTTAATGTTATTCCTTATTTCCAGTTCAAAAAAACTTGTTTCTTTTTATATTAATATCTGATCATTTTTTAAATAATGTTGAGAAATCCGGCATCCCCTTCACGGAAACTTCCCTTTCTCCTTGAAAAATTCCTCCATGGAAATATCCTCCCGCTTAACCCCCTCCCCCAACATCCCTCAATAGGAAAATCCTTCCTGAAAACGTCTGTATACTTTCCAATAATCAATACTATATGTAAACAATGGGTAAAGTTCATAACTTTCAGCCCTTCCCCCGGGGACTGTTTGGGATTAAGTCATCCTCAAAGACATAGTTATTAGATTTTTCGACTATGCTTAACAAAATAGCTATCTTAAAATTTTGATCAGGTGAATTTGGGAAAAAAATGAGCGTGGGAGGGGGCCTAGTTGCCCTCCAGTTTTTTGGAATACATCAAAAGAATCACATTTTTATGCTGACTTCAAATATATAAGACTTCTATTAAACACAATAATAATAAAACTAATTATGATTTAATATTTCACTCCGAATAATATGCATTGCAAGTCTAAGTCTAACAAAGGAATATTTATTTGTAGATGCAGCCAGGAGAGTTGGGTTGCGTTTCTCAAATGGGCCGTGAAATCATTTGGATTGGTCACCTCTGGCTTATATCCCTCTTTTTGATCTTGTTGTCACCCACAGGGTTGCCACCGAGGTTACGTTCGTACCATTTTTGTACGTTTTGAATAAAACGGTACGGTTTACGTTACGGTCCTAAAAACGTTACATTTTTGTTACGTTTTTGAATTTATGTTACAATTATGTTACGCTTTTGAATAATGAGTAAGTTTCACATTTTCCGAGTAATTTTTTTTCCCGTGAAAAAAGCCGCTGTTCCCATTTTAATTACACTGACATGAGTATCGACATTCTTTCACATCGCGGGCATTTAATCTTATCACACATTCATTCAGTTTTTAGGATGAGAAAATATCCACTTCGCTTACTCGCATAGTAAGTTAAGATAACATTCGCTCTCATAGGCATAAGATTATCATTTGTCTAGTTACAAGTGACAATAGTCGGTTAGTCACCTCACCATACTGAAAATATTATTGGCAGCGCGATAGTGCTGCCTGAGTAATGAACGATGTGGGCACAATGTATTATTTATTTTTTATTTTATTTTTTCTTCTCAATACCCGGGCACTTCGTATCGAAGGAATTGTCGTGGAAACTTCGAAAAAGGCTCATTCGACTGGAAATTGGAGTGGCTATTGCACTTTTTATTAGTCAAAAGTGATTGGAGGGTGACTACCCCCCCCCCCTGTCCATCATTCCCCCAAACACATCCAATCAAAATTTGAGGAAGCCATTTTGTTCAGCGTAGTCGATTTCCAGATGGAAATTATGTTTTTGAGGAGGACACTCCCCTACAACCCTCGGGGCAAGGGTTTTAAGTTATGCCCTGGGGGCATATAAGATTTTTATAGAAAGGGTTGTCGTAGAAACTTCAAAAAAGGCTCATTCGATTGGATGTTCAAAGGGCTAGTGCCCTTTTTAATAGTCGAAAGTGATTGGACGGCAACTAGCCCCGCCCCCACACCCATCATTCCCCCAAACACATCCAATCAAAATTTTGAGATAGCCATTTTGTTCAGCGTAGTTGATTTCCAGATAGAAAATACGTTTTTGAGGAGGACACTCCCTCACAACCCCTCGGGGCAAGGGTTGTAAGTTATGCCCGGAGGCATATAAGGTTTTTATAGAAGGCGTTGTCGTAGAAACTTCAAAAAAGCTCATTTGATTGGAAATTCAAAGGGCTAGTGCTCTTTTTGATAGTCGAAAGTGTTTGGAGGGCAACTAACCCCCCTCTCACGCCCCCTTTTCCCCAAACTAATCCAATCAAAATTTTGAGATAGCCATTTTATTCAACGTAGTTTTAAGTTCTGTAAATTAGGTATTTGAGGATGACAACCCCCTCACAGCCCTCAGGACAAGGGTTGTAAGTTATGCCCTGGGGGCATAAAAAGTTTCTATAGAACACGTTGTCGTAGAAACTTCAAAATGGGCTCATTCGATTAGAAATTGAAATGGCTAATGCCCGTTTTAATAGTCGAAAGTAATTGGAAAGCAACTAACACCCCTTCCACGCCCACCATTTCTCCAAACACATCCAATCAAAACTTTGAAATAATCATTTTGTTCCACGCAGTTAAAGTTCAGGAAATTATACCTTTGAACAGGAGACTCCCCCCATAATCTTCAGGACAAGGGTTATAAGTTATGCCCTGCGGGCATATAAGTTTGTATTGAAATCTTTGTCGTAGAAACTTGAAAAAAGGCTCATTCGATTTGAAATTCAAAGGTCTAGTGACCTTTTCAATAGTCGAAAGTGATTTGAAGACAACTAGTCCCCCTCTCTCGCCCCACTTTTCCCCAAACACATCCAATCAAAATTCTAGATAGTCATTTTGTTCAGTGTTGTGGATTTCTAGATAGAAATAAGGTTTTTGAGG
>JAPEVW010000150.1:328100-398100 GCA_027921565.1 Artemia sinica | reverse complement strand
AAACCCCCCCATTAGAGTATTATCACAGGAAATTTTCTGAGTGTGGAAAGGATGTTGGGAAGACATGGAAAATTATTAATTCTGTACTTAAACCTACTCCCCCTCCGTCTTCAGTTCCAACAACGCTGATAGTTGACGGTAAAATTGTCCAAGGTGATGAAATTGTTCAGCTAGAGCTTACGTCTTATTTTGCTAATATAGGAAAAACGACTGCTTCGTCTGTGAGCTCTACAACTCCTCGTTGCGATTTCAGAGCCTATCTTGGACCCCCATGTTTAAAGTCAATGGTCTTGAACCCTGTTTCTGAGTTTGAGGTAGCTCGGATCGTAAATGCACTTAAAGGTTCATCGTCTTCGGGGCCAGACAGAATTCCTACAAGGGTTATCCGTGCCGTTCTTCCTGCTATTCTGTCACCATTGACTAAGCTTGTCAATCTGTCTTTCGTGAATGGAATTTTCCCTGAATCACTCAAGCGAGCTAAGGTTATAGTGCTGTATAAAGGTGGGTCCCGGAGTGATCCTGCTAATTATAGGCCAATTTCTCTTCTATCTGTTTTCAGCAAAATTTTTGAGAAGGCTATGCTATCCAGGCTTCTTAGTTTTCTGGATGTCAAAAATTTTTTCCATGATTTCCAGTTTGGATTCCGAGCGAATCACTCTACAGAGCATGCTTGCGCATCTCTCTTGAATTTCATTCATTCGGCAATAGATTTTGGTCTTTTCCCGGCAGCTTTATTTTTGGATGTTCGTAAAGCTTTTGATTCTTTGACTCATCAGATCCTTCTTTGGAAATTATCGCATATTGGTATAAGATCAAATGTTTACTCTTGGTTTGAATCATATCTTTCTGGTAGACTTATTTCAATTGATCCGCTTTTCCGGAGCCCTTCTGAAGTAGAATATGGTGTCCCCCAGGGATCTGTTCTTGGCCCCGTTTTATTTCTGATTTATGTCAATGATCTGATTTCAGCAGTCAAGAACACCAGTCCTCTAGTATGCTGCAATCTGTGTCATCTGGATGTTCCTTCGTGTCCCAATGCTACTTCTAATGAAGATTGCCTCGTTGCTTTTGCTGACGACAGCACTTTTGGGACTCTAGGGAAGACGGAATGTGATGTCAGGTCTAATCTGGGGCAATATTTGAGAAAGCAGTTTCATGCTTTGAGGCGAATTACTTGGCCTTGAGTGTTACCAAGTCACATTTTCTTATTTTTTCTCGAATTGGTGTAGCTTTCCCTCAACTGACACAGCTTCAGGTGTCACAAGGCTCTTTGTGTAGACCAAAGAATCGGTTGGTCCGGTTTCTTGGAATCCTGATTGATGAGAACCTTTCGTTTAGACACCATATAGCCATGATTAGGGTTAAGGTCTCACGGAGTTTGGGTGTCATTCGAAAACTCAAACACACCTTTCCTGGATCTATTCTGAAGCTTCTTTTTTTCTGCCTTGTCCAGTCATATGTCTCTTATTGCCCCATAGCATGGATGTCTACTTTTCCTTCTACACTGCGGTCGCTTTTTGTCATGTATGATAAAACACGGCGTCTGATTATGGACACCAACCGTTCTTCACCAAGACCGCTTCTAAATCTACAGTCTATCTACACTCTTTCTTGTGCTTCTTTTGTTTTTCATCAGTTTTCATGGCAATCTTCCAAAATCTCTTCAAAAAAACTCCTCAGTTTATTTTTGATTCAGCTCCATATAACCTTCGTTCGTCACATAATATCTGCATTCATCCTACTCCCACTGTGCGGTCAGATTTCAATCCCTCATCGCTTGTCATCAGGTTTGGAACTCCCTGCCTTCTTCAGTACAGAAATGCCACTCGTTTGGCACTTTCAAGAGGATTCTTAAGGACCATTTAGTTAAGAATCAAACTGAATTTTTTTTTTTTTTTTTTTTTTTGAGTTGATGTCCCCTGAATGTTTAGTTCTGTTTTATGGTGGTCTTGTCTGCGCTATGACTCCCAGGCCTCAGGTATGACAATCAATATTTTTATTGCTGAAATTTGTATAGCTCACTAAGGAGTAGCATTCATGAAGACGGGTTAAATTTTATTGCTTTCGCACCATTACAGGCTTATAGTAATAATTTTTTTTTTGAGTCTATTTAATATAATTAATTAATTTAGTTTATGTATTCTAATTTTTTCTATAGTTTCCATTTTATCTATATTTTCTTTTCTTCTCCTTCATATGTGAGTAGGTGATCATTTTAAATTTTCTTTTGTTTTTTTTATCTCTGTGTTTTGTAATTCATATGTCTTCCCTCTTTGTACAGGCCAATGAGCCTTTGAGGGATTAATAAAATTTAATACTGTATGTGTATTTAATGAAGAATAAAACTTAACTTATCTTATCTTATCTTAATGTTAGAGTTGGGCGAGTCCATTCAATGGTGCTTACAAACTAATATACCATTTTGCAGAGCTAGATATTCAAGTCCATAGATGTTTCATATAAACAGTCTTTATTTATATCAAAGCCATAGCTTTCTACATACTTATCACGTACAATGCATACGTTCGACTCTCTCTATCTAAGGGTTAAACACACAAAATATATACTTGTCTTTTTACAGGTTTATGAATATTTTCTAGGAATCCTTTCACTTTTCACATTACTGGGTAAACCTATATTCAAAGAAATCCCTTGGGTTCCGTGACAAACGAAAGCTGTGTTGCAACAAAAATATGGACAGCTGGGTTAATCTATTGACATAATTTAAATCAGGAAGAGACTTCACAATCCACCCCCCTCTTAAAGAGAACCAAAGTTCTTATTATTTCCCTTCAGATTTTTGAGTTATTTAAAAAAAAGTTTCCTAGCATTACGAAGCAGAATATCCATAAAAAAAAATAAAAATAAACACAAAAAAAATTAAAGGACAAACAGCAAATACTAAATTAAAGTGTGCACTTAAAAACATACACTGAAAATAAAAGTGTTCTGTTTTGACGGGGAATCACTTCGGCAGGATAAGTCTTTAAACTGTGCTTCCCTTCTCGGCCACAAAACTGGCAATGTTGACACTGTTTATATAAGTGAAAGCCTTTTTGTTCACTAGGTGCGCAGTCACTTACAATTTCCCCTACACGTAAACATATAAACATATACTTATCAATAAATCTTATCGCGTTTTAATGTAGCGAAAGCCTATCTTTGCGAGGAAAAAAAGAAAAATTAGAAATGAGGATTGGACATAATTCCAATTTTCTTTATAAAATATGCTATAAAATTAAACATAATTTTTATTATGATTACTCTCCTTATTGAGAGAAAAATCTTGGTAACAGCAGCAATGTTATCCATATATATATAATTTCCATTAACTAAATTAATGCACTATTTTTAGGGGAGGTTAAAAAAAAAACATTGAATAATTAGTAAAATATTTATGCACACGCGTTTTAAGATCTGAGTATCCTACCCAGAATAATCTGAATCTACATCCTCATAAAACCATTGTGGGTGCCTTGATCGTTTTCCCCGTCCTAAATCTTGATCCGAATTTCGGTTACTTCCCAAGGATGTGTCTATAATAGTCATTTCAATCCCTGGTGAAAAATTACAAAACGGAGGGATTGATTCTCTTTGAGGCACCTTTGAGTTAATTGGCGTAGAACTTACAATTTCTCCTTGTTGTCTGTCTGAGATTGACTGAGGTGTAGAGAAACTGGTATTATTTATTTCCTGATGATATTGTTCACTATTATTACTACTTTGGTTATCCAATGGACAAAAAAATGGTTCTTTCTTTGACCATTTCTCTGTTTGAAACTAATTCTGAATTTATTGAGCAATTTTGCCCTTTACTTCTGTCCTGAATGCTTAAAGGGTCTATAGGGTAAGTTACAAGTGAATTAGTTTTATTTATTCCCCTACTAGGTGTAGAAAAATTAAAAACTACTGGCATTCTATCCACATTGGGAATGTCCCTCCGAACTGATTCACGAAAAGCGTTTCCGTTGGTGTTCCCTAACTTATTTGGCAGCTGGAGGATTTCTACAGCTTTTTGGAACGCGGGGTTTCGCTGGAGGAATACTGTGGTATTTTTCACAGGTTTTAAGAAGCGTGCATGTACAGTGCGACGCATTTGTCTTTCTTGAAGTTCTTGTAGAAGAAAAACAGATTGGTAAAGCATCTTAATAATCACATACGGCCCACGAAACTTCATGTCCAGGCTTCTTGCAGTGAAGTCCTGTACATATGTTAGGTCACCCGTTTTTAGTTCAGGCAATTCATGAACGTGTTTTATTATATTGTTTGGCTTGTTCTTCACGTGATTTTCCCATTTACTCGTGTGCCGATTTGGCGAATAAGAAATAGAGATTCGACTAGAGCGACTATGTAATCCTCATGTCGAGTATATTCTGTCCTGTTAGGACAATTCAACTGTAAGTCAAGAAAGGTAGTCGGTGTCTTCCAAAATCATTTGATATGGCGAAAATTTTGTGCTTGCGGAAATGCCGGTGTTGATGGCAAGCTGAATTTCAGGGAGGTATTTGCTCCAATTACTTTGATCTTGGGAGCAAAATGCTCTGGCAATAGCCTTGACGGTCTTTACTGAATTTTCACATTGTCCATTAGCTCGGGCGTTATATGGCGTGGTGCAGCGGTGTTTAATATTCATGCTTGCTTGGAATTTTTGTATTTGCTCGGAACGATAAGTAGGGTGAGAATCACTAATCAAGAGCTCGAACAAACCGAAGTATCCTATCACCTTTTCCCTAAGAAAATCACAAATTGATCTTGCCGTTATGTCCTTTAACGGAGCTAATACGACAAATTTAATATAATGCTCTATAAGTATTACTATATGTCGGGCCAGAGCACCAGTGTCATTTGGTGATGGTGGGAGGGGACCTGCGGTGTCTATGCTAACTATTCTAAACGGATACATTGCAGTATCTGTTTGCCCTAATATTGGATGTATGGACTTCGGGACCTTTTTCTTCTTAAACAAATATGACAGTTTTGACATATTGTTTTTACCCTTTTTTTCATATATTGAAAAATACAAATTTCTTTTAACCTTTCGAGTGTTTTATTTCAACCGAGCCATGAGCTCCTAACATTTATTTGAGTGTACCAACTCTGTATAAGAATCCACAAGAATCCCAGGCAAAACAATTTTTGGCGTTATATTGATCCGAAGTTTTCCTGGTTGTTCCTGTGGATAATAATAGAGAATTGAATTTGTCACCCGTAATCCGTCCATGATTTTGAGTAACCATGGTTTTGGGTACCCTGAACTATTTCCCGACGCTTCCCTGGCGTCTAGTTCAGTCCCATTATTTTGATACCCTGAACCATTTCCTGACGCTTCCCTGGCGTCTAGTTCAGTCCTAGTTTGTTTATACCCTGAACCATTTCCCGACGCTTCCCTGGCGTCTAGTTCAATCCCATTTTTGTGACCCTCTGAACCATTTCCCGACGCTTCTCTGGCATCTAGTTCAGTCTCATTTTTTTCAATCAGTTTTATTACTAAATTTAATTCTTCATCTTCTCTTTGTAATTTGGACATTATTTCCTGTTCAATTCCTACGAAATCCACTCCTTCGGTTGAATGTACGCCCGCAGCGACAAATTCAAGTTCATCTTCTGTCATGTCGATAGGTCTAGATCTTTCAATAGTTTCGGTAGCAGGTCTACTCAAAACATCAGATAACTGGTATTTACCAGGCAAATACCGAAAATGAAATTGAGGATTTTCTAAAAGAAGTAGAGATATTCTATATAACTTGGACAAGAGTTCGCGCATTTTGTAAAGCTGGCAGATGGGTTTGCAATCTATTAGCCAATATGTTTCCCTCCCCCAAATATATAATCAAAAGCTTTTGCTGCCTGAGCAATTCCAAATAGTTCCCTGGAGAGATTATCCTGTCTTGCAAACTGTTTAGACAGGACCTTGCTGAAAGTCGAGACAAGGCGAAATTCGTCACCAAATTTTTCCATAAGAATAGCGCCAGTAGCTATGGCGCTAGTGTCAACTGCTATATAACAGGGGGTTTGACCTGTTGTATCTGGAAAGGCAAGAAATATGGATTTTTCATTTGAAAGTTTATTTTTTAAATTTTGAAAATTTGTTTCATGTATATCTTCCCAAACCCATTTTTCTCCTTTCCGAAGTAATTTTGTAAGCGGTGTGGGTAAGTTCACCGTAATTGATGTAAAAATTTCTGTACCACCCAGTTAGCCCTAAAAAGGGTCGTAGTTCTTTGGGATTTTTAGGTTTACTAATATTTTTAATGGCCTCCAATTTGTTTTTTAAAGGTGCGATTCCTTGATTTGTTACAGAATATCCCAACAGATTTAGTTGAGGGGCAAAAAATTGTACCTTTCCTGCTCCTAATTTTACATTGTGTTGCTTTAACCTTTGGAAGACCCGTTTAATATCCTTCGGGTGTTGCCATTCATCTCCAGCTGACGAAATACAGATATCATCTAGATACATGGATATTATGTCCCCAAAAATGGAGTTATCCAGCAGCAGATTTGCCCACTGGCAAAATGCACGTGGCGAGATATTGGCACCCTGAGGCACAACATTCCATGTATATGAAACACCCCTTGGTGAATGAAATGCGTAATAATGTCTGCTATCGGGATGTAGGGGAACGTTAAAAAATGCATGCTTAAGATCTAGGACAGTAAAATGTTTCTTATTGCTTAGTTCCTGTAAAACATCTTGAATTTTTCTGATAGGCCAAGCCGAATCTTTTACCACTGCGTTTATTGCCCTGCAGTCAAAGACTATTCGTGAGGTTTCCATAGTCCATTCATTTCGAGGCAATATCTTTCCGTCCTTTGGTTTTCCAACCAAAAAAATTGGAGAACAAAATTCTGACCTTTCTGGACGGATTATGCCGGCTCTGGCCATGGCAAGGATGTGTTCTTGCAGTAGTTCCTGCATTTTGAGAGGCAGGTTGAACGAATGTGGCTGTGGAACTGGCTTGGTTTTGTCTATATCGACTCTATATTCCATTAGGCTGTTTTTGCCCACGTCGTAACAATGAGTAGAAAATACTTCACGAAACTCTTTGAGTAAAGCTATTAATTCTGATTTGATTTCCTGGCGGTTATTTAAATGTGACAGCTTAAATTGTGATATGAATTCCATATCACCCAAGGTTGGTAGGAGAATTTTATTATCAGAATATTCATTAATTTCTCTGCTTTAAAGGCAGTTATCAAATTATCTTCAATTTCTTGAAAAGTACCTATTATAGTCCGCCTAGGAAGAAACATCGGTTCCTCAGAGTTATTAAAAATCACTATTATAGATTTGTCGTTTCTTACGATGTTTGCTGAAGCATTTATCTATCCTTCCATTCCTTCCCCTTGCTCAATAAGGACTGTACAGCCGTGTGGCACCATGTTTCCATCAATTGATCTGAGAGCAATTTCAGCAACTTTCAAACATCTTGGGGGTAATGAAACTGCCTTTGGTAAAATGACACTACCATAGGATTGACCTATACATTTGTCTGAATTTGAGCTTTTGAATCGCATTTGATTATTAGTCATGTCTAATTGAGTACCTAAATTATGCAAGAGATCCCATCCAATTATAAGCTCAAAGTCTAAATCTTGAACTACGAGAAATTCCCATTCTTTAGCTTGTTTTTCAATTCCATCCGAAATTTGTATCGATATGGTCGCTTTTGCTTGCGCGCCAACACTTTGGGAATTTAGGGGTTTTATCTTGGCTAAAGTAGGCTCAATTCGTTTAATGAAATGTTTTGGTATAAGTTGGAAAATAATAAAATTTACTAATGATTTGTGGCATCCAGGACCAATAAATGCTTTACATGTCTTATCCCCCAACAGCACTTCATGAAAAATAGGGAAACTTTTAGAACTATCCGAAATTCCTAAGAAGCATAAAAATTCTTTACTGGAATTTTGATGCTCATAATCTTTATTTACTAGTGACTCATTATTAAGGCTATTATGCTTAGTTTCAGACTGAGGGTTTTCCTTTTCCGTACCAGTCTTAGCCCTCTGTCTAGACTGGCTATTTAGTTTTCCGATACCCTGTCCGAATCTCGGTCTTTATGTACCAGCATTCGGAACTATCGTGGTTTCGTTTACCACAAACATAACATGTTTTACTTTCGACCCTTTGTATCGAAAGGTTTGGGGGCAAGGAGACCTTATTCTTCCCTGTATTAGGGCAATTTCTTCGAAAATGCCCATGTTCTTGGCAATTATAACAAAGTCTGGATGGATTTTGCTGTCCAGGCCCCCTATCGGATTGTGAATGTCTATTTTCATTCCCTTCATAATTATTTTCCCTATTCTTTCGGAAGGGAGAGCGGTTCCCTCTTCCCCAGCCCCTTTGAAATGTCCGGCCCCTATATGAATGTTCATCTCCCATCTTCCTGCCCTGGGGGGGACGGAACTTATTTTCAATCGATACGGCAGCCGAAAAAAACTCATTCGTTGGTTTTGTCGCAATTTCAATTTTTTCATACTTGGTCGCAATTTTAAAAGCATCCTCTAGGTTATTTATTTGATCCTCTTGTTCCATTAGTACTCTTTTAAAGGTTATGCGTGCACCTTCCCTAAAAGTGTGTAGCGCCAATGGTTGAACTGCCGGGTTTCTTAGTCCATCCCAATAGCCCATTGAATTCGCATAGGACTTAGCGGCTCTTTCAACTCGTTTTAAGAATTGAAAATTAAATAAAAAAAACAAGTTTTTTAAACTGAAAGTAAGGAGCGACATTAAAACTTAAAACGAACAGAAATTATTCCGTATATGAAAGGGGCTGTCCCCTCCTCAACGCCTCGCTCTTTATTCCGTATATGAAAGGGGCTGTCCCCTCCTAAACGCCTCGCTCTTTACGCTAAAGTTTGACTCTGTCTCACAATTTTTTTTTTTTTTAAAACAATAAAAAACTTTAGCGTAAAGAGCGAGGCGTTTAGGAGGGGACAGCCCTTTCATATACGGAATAAAGAGCGAGGCGTTGAGGAGGGGACAGCCCCTTTCATATACGGAATAATTTCTGTTCGTTTTAAGTTTTAATGTCGCTCCTTACTTTCAGTTTAAAAAACTTGTTTTTTTTATTTAATTTCTGATCGTTTTTTAGTTAATGCAGCTTTTATTTGCATAAAAATTTTACTTTTCTTTTGCTAAATGAATGTCTTTACAAATTAACTTACGTAACTAACTTCTATATTCGTATATTTTTCTTCTGGCAAAAATTCAAAGTTGCAGATTTTTGCAGATATGAGCTTGAAACCTATGTAATAGGGTTTTCTGATACGCTGAATCTGACGTTGTGATTTTCATTAAAATTCTTTCACTTGTAGGGGATGTTTCCCCCCTCTTTAAAAAATCGAGTAAATTTCCTCAGGCTTGTTGCCTTTGATGAGTAATACTAAACTTTATAAAATTTATATATTTAGAATCAGCATTATAAACACATTCTTTTGATACATTTATTGACATCAAAATTCCGTTTTTAAAAGTTTCGATTACTATTGAGCCGTATCGCTTGTTTTTTTATTACGTATATGTTATTACGTATATGAGGGGGTTCTGCCCTTAGTCAATACCACGCTCTTTACGTTAAAAGTTAAAAAAAAATTTGATTCACAAACCCCTGAATCACAAAGGCCATTTAATTAGAATAGATAGCTCTTTTGAAAGCACTAAAAAAAACTGTAGCGTAAAGAGCGAGGTATTGACTTGGGGGAGAACCCCCTCACATACGTTATAATTTCTGTTCGTTTTAAGTTCTAATATTCCTTCTTACATTTCAGTTGAAAAAACTTGGTTTTTTTTTTTATTTAATTTCTGATCGTTTTTTAAATAATGCTTGGAAATCCGGCGCCCCCTTCATAGAAATGTCCCTTACCCCAAAGAAACATCCTCCACGGAAATATTTTCCAGAGTAACTCCCTCCTCTAGCCCCCCCCCCCCCTCCAGAAAAAATCCTTCCTGAAAATGGTTGTATACTTCTCCCAATAACCAATAAATAATGCTGCCAAGTCCGGCGCCCCCTTCATGGCGATTTCCCTTCCCCATGAAAAATTCCTTCATGAACAGATCCTCCAACATAACTCCCGACCCACCCTTCCCTCCCACTAGCAGAAAAAAAACCTCCTGAAAACTTCTGTATACTTCCGAATAACCAATACTATATGTTAACATTGGGTAAAGTTCATATCTTTTAGCCCTCCCTCTGGGTACTTCGGGGGATTAAGTCATCCCAAAAGACATATTTATCATATTTTCGACCATGCTGAACAAAATGGCTATCTCAAAATTTTGATCGGGTGACTTTGGTAAAAAAATAAGCGTGGGAGGGGGCCTAGTTGCCCTCCATTTTTTTTGGTCACTTAAAAAGGGCACTAGAACTTTTAATTTCCGTTCCAATGAGCCCTCCCACGATATTCTAGGACCACTGGGTCGATACGATCACCCCTGGGGAAAAAAAAAAACAAAAAAAAAAAAAAACAAACAAAACAAATAAACACGCACCCGTGATCTTTCTTCTGGCAAAAAATGGAAAATTCCACATTTTTGTAGATAGGAGCTTGAAACCTCTACAGTAGGGTTCTCTGATACGCTGAATATGATGGTGTGATTTTCATTAAGGTTCTATAGTTTTTAGGGGGTCTTTCCCCCTTTTTTTCGAAAATCAGCCAAATTTTCTCAGGCACGTAACTTTTGATGGGTAAGATTAAACTTAATGAAACTTATATATTTGAAATCAGAATTAAAATCTGATCCTTTTGATGTATCTATTGGTATCAAACTCCCGTTTTTTAGAGTTTCGGTTACCATTGAGCCGGGTCGCTCCTTACTTACAGTTCGTTACCACGAACTGTTTGATATACTGTTTCATCCGGAAAATTGTTTACATCCCACGAGATCTTGTAAGATTTGCCCGGGGCTACGCTGAGGAGCAAAAGCCTCCAACAGATTTTTCCGTAATGTATCAAGTGTTAAATTCCCCTTATTTAAATCATCAAAAAAAAGAAAATTCCCCTTTCATTAGCATGCCTGCTGTGGCAACCACTTGCTTTTCCGACCACGTTAAGGTATCTTGAATTCTTTTCAGTTGGCTAATAAATTCATTTATCTGTGAGACTTCTGTTAATGGTGTTATTAATGAAGCTAAATCTGTTGTTGCTCTGATTGAAAGGTTATCACTTGACGGTGGATTATTTGTTGGACGCGGTTTAGAGGAAATTTGTAGATAATGGGCCATTGCCGCTGCTTCCCAGAGACTTATGTCAGAATAAAACTTACTGACTATTTCTTCGTCATAATCATCGCTACTTGGATCAAAGGTAGGGGGTATTTCTATGTTTCGTAATTCTTGCTGTGCAAGAAGGCTTTCGCTTTTTACTTCATCAAAATTATCATTTTCAGGATTTAATTCTGGGATATTCATGGTTTAAAAAAAAACAAACTAAAAATTGATACAAGAAAATAGCTAGCCTAAGCACTCCTAACTTTTTCCTATGCGCACAAAACTTTAGGGCTCACACTTACTCTTTATGTTTTTCACTGGATGCAGATCCCTCCAAGGTTTCTTCTTCGATGGCTGGAGATTTCACGACAGGAGATGTGCGTCGATTGGTAAGCTTCGGTCACCTTCGGTTGATAAAACTGCGGTGGTGAGAAACATTTAGAAGTTGAGACGACCCTGTGTAACAATATGTCTGGCCAGTATTTTGTTTATTTCTGGCGTCTGTTTGGATGAAATGGCATCGGACTGGCTCTGCTGTGGATGGACTGGGCTCGAAAAATTACAGCACTTCTGACACCATGTTGTAAGCTTTATCTTTAATGTTAGAGTTGGGCGAGTCCATTCAATGGTGCTCACAAACTAATATACCATTTTTCAGAGCTAGATATTCAAGTCCATAGATGTTTCATATAAACAGTCTTTATTTATATCAAAGCCATAGCTTTCTACATACTTATCACGTACAATGCATACGTTCGACTCTCTCTATCTAAGGGTTAAACACACAAATATATACATGTCTTTCTACAGGTTTATGAATATTTTCTAGGAATCCTTTCACTTTTAACATTACTGGGTAAACCTATATTCAAAGAAATCCCTTGGGTTCCGTGACAAACGAAAGCTGTGTTGCAACAAAATATTGACATAATTTGCCATATTGACATATCTATTGACATAATTTTAATCAGGAAGAGACTTTACACTTCTATTGTAGGGTTCTCTGATTCACTGAATCTGATGGTGTGATCCTCCACTAAAGTTCTATGACTTTTAAGAGTAGTTTCCTCCTTTTTTCGAAATTAAGCCAAATTTTCACGCGCGTAACTTTTGATGGGTTACATTAGATGAAACTTATGTATTTGAAACTAGCATAAAAATCTGATTCTTTTGATGTATCTATTGGTACCAAAAACGCCGTTTTTTAGTTTCGAAGGGCGAAGTTCAACTTCTTGCTACCGTTGCTGGTAACACATTACCCGTTGAAAGATCATATCACCGTCTTTCTGGCATTGCTCAAACAGCATCATAAGTCATATCATACCAAAGTGTCAAAACTGCGACCTATGCAAAAATAAAGTCGTAATAGACAACGAAACTGCAAGTAAAATAAAATAGCTTTGAAAAATAATATCACCATGGTATCTAAAGATGAATTGATGAAAAACTAAGCATTAGCAATCGTTACTTTTACCATCATGAGTTTACCAACAGATGAAGTCCATCTATCTCAAAATTTCGATCTCGGGACTTTGGGGAAAAAATTAGCGTAGAAGGGGGCCTTGTTACCGTCAATTTTTTTTTGTCACTTAAAAAGGGCATTAGAACTTTTAACTTCCCTTGAATGAGCCCTCTCAGGATATTCGAGAACCATTGGGTCAATACGATCACCCCAGGAAAAAAACAATAAATAAACACGCATCCGTGAACTTTCTTCTGGCAAAAAAGACAGAATTCCAATTTTTGAATATAGGAGCTTAAAACCTTCATAATAAGGTTTTCTAATACGTTGAATCTGATGGTGTGATTTTTATTAAGATTCTGTGACTTAGGGGGTGTTTCTCCCTTTTTTTTTAATTAGAGAAATTTTCTCAGGCTCGTAACTTTTAAATGGTAACACTAAACTTGATGAAACTTATATATTTGAAATCAGCTTCATAATTTGATTCTTTGAATGCATCTATTGGTATCAAAATTTCGATTTTTCGAGTTTTAGTTACATTGTGATTTTTATTAAGATTCTGTGACTTTGGGGTGTTTCTAGTAGAGTCCTATGTTCCACTTCTACGACCGCCATAGGACCATGTTATTCTACGACCGCCATAGGACCATGTTATTCTACGACCGCCATAGGATCATGTTATTCTACGACCGCCATAGGACCATGTTATTCTACGACCGCCATACGACCATTTTATTCTACGACCGCCATAGGACCATGTTATTCTACGACCGCCATAGGACCAAGCTATTCTACGACCGCCATAGGACCATGTTATTCTACGACCGCCATAGGACCATGTTATTCTACGACCGCCATAGGACCATGTTATTCTACGACCGCCATAGGACCATGTTATTCTATGACCACCATAGAACCATGTTATTCTACGACCGCCATAGGACCATGTTATTCTACGACCGCCATAGGACCATGTTATTCTACGACCGCCATAGGACCATGTTATTCTACGACCGCCATAGGACTATGTTATTCTACGACCGCCATAGGACCATGTTATTCTACGACCGCCATAGGACCATGTTATTGTATGGGAGAAAAAAAGGGTTAAAGTGATAAGCAGTTTAGGTAACCCTGAAGAGCATGTTAATTCATACCTTATTTATTATGAATTTGAAATAATATCAATCTATGGAAACGGTTAACGATGATAAAATGGTCTTATGAGTTGACCTAGCTTTACTTCTTAGAGGTGTACTGTATAATACACAACTGGTGTTTTGGGCAGTGTTGTCAATTTAAAATACAGTTTAACGTTGTACTAAAAGTTTCCAGTTTTTTTTTGGAAAAATCTTCCACATAGGGGGGATTTCCAGTGTGAATACAAAAAAAACAACCAGAAATTCAATAAAAAAAAACGAAAATATTATAATAATTTATTAAATTGATTCCTTTCTATGTTTGAGATGAATAAAGCTCTTTTAGTGATTGACTTGTAAAAATATACCACGAGATGAAACCGAATTAGCATCTATATTTGGGGTAATGAGATGCGAGTCCCTTCTGGGTGTGAGAAATTTACGTCTAAAACACCGGCAGTTTCTTGTTTACATGTGATATCTAACATTCTAATTTAAGAAAAATCGTAATTTGTCACTTGCGAAGATAAATATTCTGAGGCCATAATAATAATAATAGTTTATTAAATATAAACCAGAGCGTCTTGGGTATTTGTTAATCTATTCAGTTTCTGTAGTATAAAATCGAGTTTCAAATTGGAATTTTATACAGTTTGAATACTTCATCCATTCTATCGATATAACTTCAAGGATGTATGGTGTTTTTGATTGCAAATTCATTGGCTTGAAGAAATCAACATGTGGAGTGATTTTTTGAATGTGTGTTTCTATTGCTGACTACAGATTATCGAGAAGTATCCTGTTATCACTGGCATATCAACTACAATATGTATGACTACAATAAAGACAGGTGGCGCAATACATTATACGTTATAAACAATATTGGTTTAAATGATAGAATGATACCCCCATCCTATAACAAAGGGAAGGATCTATCCTTTGTACAAGAGGAAGTTAGAGAGATATGCTGTTTTTTTGGTGTAACAGCATTGTATGCAAAAAAGGAATGTGCCCACTGATAAACTTTTAATCGACAAATGCGAATCCGATATACCAATATTCAACTTGGAAGATTTTAATTGTGAGGTATTTCCGAGTAGAATACACAACCAGAGGACGAGGTTCGATTTTTTAGCAGATGGGTGCCAATAAACGTTCCTTCTCGGAATATGTGTGTACGATATCCAAGGAAGAAGAAGAACAACAAAATCCGTGATATAGATTGGAATTACACTAACTGGATGACGAAAAAAGATGAATTTATATAATAGCCATCACACCCATGACTATCCAACGGTCTTTTTCAAGACCAACAAATCTATAAACACTTCGTAACCATGGTCATATGAATCTTTTAAGTTCAATATTCGAAGCTAGATTCAGCAGAAGCTTAGGATACTAGCGGTGACAATTGAGATATAAGGAGCAATTGCCCCCTATTTTTGAAAAAATACCTTTTTATGGTATTTATACTTAAAAAAAGTTCAATATTCGAAGCTAGCTTCAGCAGGAGCTTAGGATAGTAGCGGTGTAGGAGGTAGGATTTTGAGGAATGAAACCTATACTAAGGAATAAACAGGTCATTCGTCTATAGGTAGATATTTTTTTCATTGCTTCATCCATGATAACTTGCCAGCAAATGGGTAGAGAATAGTGAAAATTCGTCAAAAATGGTGTTCAATTTCAGAAAACACCTTTTTTTCTAGGAATTTGAATCCTTGTAATCGACTTTTTTTGCTATTAGTAAACTTTAGTGCACGTGCTTTCAGAACATATAAGATATATGCATGTGTGTTTGCGAATTCGCATTGAAATTTATTATAAAACTACAATTAAAACACAGAAGTAAAGCAATAAAATACGAGACCAAATTTTCAGGCCTGAAACAACTTCTTTATACCAGATAAATCGCAATGGTTCGCTTTGGAAAATACATTATAGCTATAGTTTAATTAAATATTTAGTTGGTATTTTGGTTAGGTTATGTATTTAATATAATGCAATCATGGTGTCCCCCCTTTCTATAATTCCTATGCTTTGCAACTAGATCAATGTGAAAGCAAACTTTATTGCTTGTAACAATAGGGCAAGCTTCAAATATATATTTTAGATTTTGTTTCGGTATAATTTAGCGATTTTTAAGGAAAATATCTCCATCGCTTCCAGTAAATTCTTAAACATTGTTTCTAGATAAATGTGAAAGGTTGCCTTTTTACATTCCGTTTCATTAATTTTACAGCTTTGTCCTTCCCACGTGGTCACATGCTATAGTGTCATTCAATTAATTTGTAGTTCTTAAAAAAACTCTTGGTTAATTTGGGTTAGGGTCAAAGTTAGATTCACTTAAGTCTTTGCCGCTTTTTTTTCAGTCTTCCTGGGTAGAAGGACTGCTTGAATGTTGGGCAAAATGTCTCCTTGGCCAATGGTAACCCCCGACAGGAGCTTGTTCAATTCTTCACAGTTTCTAATGGCAAACTGAAGGTGACGAGGAATGATGTTACTAGATTAATATGAAATGGAAAGTAAATCTCTGTTACTAGGTCAATGTAAAATGGAAATTCCTCTGAAATATATTCGTAAGAAAAACATTATTTTTCTTATTAATAAAGTGGCAACAATAATAAGCTTACAAATAACTCGTCATAGCCGGATGGGTAGAGCAGCGCCTTGAAATCGTGGGGGAGGGGGGGGGGAAGGGGGCTAAGGTTTTATTTTGTCTTATAAAAGATATAATCAGCTTGGTGCAATTCGAATAAGGAAACGAGTTTATTCTGAAACAAACCGGCAAGCCCCCAAAATGTTTCTACCTTTGATGACATCGCTACCCTATAGCTTCCTAGTTTAGATTAGGAAAATGAACTCCCTCTCATACAACAAATGCCTATGCTTTGTAACTAGATGAATGGGCAAGCAAACTTCATTTCTTGTTACAAAAGAACATGCCTCGAAACTTTATTTAGATCTTGTTGGGTAAGAATGAATGCATTTAAGGTATAGTATGAATGGCTTGCAAAAAAAAACGAAAAATATCACTAGTAGTAACAACTCACTGCACTGCAAAACCATCTGAGGTAGTCACGGCTATGTTTTATCAACAAAATATCTGAATGCATTTAAGGTATAGTATGAATTGCTTGTAAAAAAAACACGAAAATACCACTACTAGTGACAACTCACTGCACCGCAAAACCATCTGAGGTAGTCCCGGCTATGTTTTATCAACAAAATATCTGAATGCATTTAAGGTATAGTATGAATGGCATGCAAAAAACATGAAAATACTACTACTAGTAATAACTCACTGCACCACAAAACCATCTGAGGTAGTCATGGCTATTTTTTATCAAGGAAATATCTGAATGCATTTAAGATATAGTATGAATGGCTTGCAAAAAACACGAAGATACCACTACTGGTAACAACTCACGGCACCACAAAACCATCTGTTGTAGTCACGGCTATGTTTTATCAACAAAATATCTGAAAGCATTTAAGGTATAGTATGAATGGCATGCAAAAAACATGAAAAATACTACTACTAGTAATAACTCACTGCACCACAAAACTATCTGAGGTAGTCATGGCTATTTTTTATCAAGGAAATATCTGAATGCATTTAAGATATAGTATGAATGGCATGCAAAAAACACGAAAACACTGCTACTAGTAACAACTCACTGCACTACAAAACCATCTCTTGTAGTCACGGCTATTTTTTATCAAGGAAATATCTGAATGCATTTAAGGTCTAGTATGAATGGCTTGCAAAAAACACGAAAGTACTACTACTAGTAACAACTCACTGCACTGCAAAACCATCTGAGGTAGTCACGGCTATGTTTTATCAACAAAATATCTGAATGCATTTAAGGTATAGTATGAATGGCATGCAAAAAACATGAAAATACTACTACTAGTAACAACTCACTGCACTGCAAAACCATCTGAGGTAGTCACGGCTATGTTTTATCAACAAAATATTTGAATGCATTTAAGATATAGTATGAATGGCATGCAAAAAAACATGAAAATACTACTACTAGTAATAACTCACTGCAGCACAAAACCATCTGAGGTAGTCATGGCTATTTTTTATCAAGGAAATATCTGAATGCATTTAAGATATAGTATGAATGCTTTGAAAAAACACGAAAACACTACTACTAGTAACAACTCACTGCACTACAAAACCATCTGTTGTAGTCACGGCTATTTTTTATCAAGGAAATATCTGAATGCATTTAAGGTCTAGTATGAATGGCTTTCAAAAAACACGAAAGTACTACTACTAGTAACAAATCACTGCACCGCAAAACCATCTGATATAGTCACGGCTATGTTTTATCAAGAAAATATCTGAATGCATTTAAGGTATAGTATGAATGGCATGCAAAAAACATGAAAATACTACTACTAGTAATAACTCACTGCACCACAAAACCATCTGAGGTAGTCATGGCTATTTTTATCAAGGAAATATCTGAATGCATTTAAGATATAGTATGAATGGCTTGCAAAAAACACGAAAACACTACTACTAGTAACAACTCACTGCACTACAAAACCATCTGTTGTAGTCACGGCTATTTTTTATCAAGGAAATATCTGAATGCATTTAAGGTCTAGTATGAATGGCTTGCAAAAAAAAAACGAAAGTACTACTACTAGTAACAACTCACTGCACCGCAAAACCATCTTATGTAGTCACGGCTATGTTTTATCAACAAAATATCTGAATGCATTTAAGGTATAGTATGAATGGCATGCAAAAAAACACGAAAATACCACTACTAGTAACAACTCACTGCACCGCAAAAACCATCTTAGCTAGTCACGGCTATGTTTTATCAACAAAATATCTGAATGCATTTAAGGTATAGTATGAATGGTATGCAAAAAAACATGAAAATACTACTACTAGTAATAACTCACTGCACCACAAAACCATATGAGGTAGTCATGGCTATTTTTTATCAAGGAAATATCTGAATGCATTTAAGATATAGTATGAATGGCTTGCAAAAAACACGAAAACACTACTACTAGTAACAACTCACTGCACTACAAAACCATCTGTTGTAGTCACGGCTATTTTTTTATCAAGGAAATATCTGAATGCATTTAAGGTATAGTATGAATGGCATGCAAAAAAAAACACGAAAATACTACTACTAGTAACAACTCACTGCACTACAAAACCATCTGAAGTAGTCAAGGCTATGTTTTATCAAGGAAAAAATCTGAATGCATATAAGGTATAGTATGAATGGCATGCAAAAAAAACACGAAAATACTACTACTAGTAACAACTCACTGCACTACAAAACCATCTGAGATAGTCACAGCTATGTTTTATGAAGGAAATATCTGAATGCATTTAAGGTATAGTATGAATGACTTGCAAAAAGCATAGCTGTGACTACAACAGATGGTTTTGTAGTGCAGTGAGTTGTTACTAGTAGTAGTATTTTCATGTTTTTTTTGCATGCCATTCATACAACCTTAAATGCAAAACCATCTGTTGTAGTCACAGCTATGTTTTATCAACAAAATATCTGAATGGAATTTAAGGTATAGTATGAATGGCATGAAAATAAAACTACTAGTAATAACTCACTGCACCAAAAAACCATCTGAGGTAGTCATGACTATTTTTTATCAAGGAAATATCTGAATGCTTTAAGATATAGTATGAATGGGCATGCAAAAAAACACGAAAACACTACTACTAGTAACAACTCACTGCACTACAAAAAACCATCTGTTGTAGTCACGGCTATTTTTTATCAAGGAAATATCTGAATGCATTTAAGGTATAGTATGAATGGCATGCAAAAAAAAAACACGAGAGTTCTACTACTAGTAACAACTCACTGCACTACAAAACCATCTGAAGTAGTCAAGGCTATGTTTTATCAAGGAAAAATCTGAATGCATATAAGGTATAGTATGAATGGCATGCAAAAAAAACACGAAAATACTACTACTAGTAACAACTCACTGCACTACAAAACCATCTGAGATAGTCACAGCTATGTTTTATGAAGGAAATATCTGAATGCATTTAAGGTATAGTATGAATGACTTGCAAAAAGCATAGCTGTGACTACAAACAGATGGTTTTGTAGTGCAGTGAGTTGTTACTAGTAGTAGTATTTTCGTGTTTTTTTTTGCATGCCATTCATACTATACCTTAAATGCAAAACCATCTGTTGTAGTCACAGCTATGTTTTATCAACAAAATATCTGAATGCATTTAAGGTATAGTATGAATGGCATAAAAAAAACATGAAAATAAAACTACTAGTAATAACTCACTGCACCAAAAAACCATCTGAGGTAGTCATGACTATTTTTTATCAAGGAAATATCTGAATGCTTTTAAGATATAGTATGAAGGGCATGCAAAAAACACGAAAACACTACTACTAGTAACAACTCACTGCACTACAAAACCATCTGTTGTAGTCACGGCTATTTTTTCATCAAGGAAATATCTGAATGCATTTAAGGTAGTAGTATGAATGGCTTGCAAAAAAATGAAAATACTACTACTAGTAATAACTCACTGCACCACAAAACCGTCTGATGTAGTCACGGCTATGTTTTATCAAGAAAATATGTTTTATCAAGATAAAACATAGCCGTGACTACATCAGATGGTTTTGCGGTGCAGTGAGTTATTACTAGTAGTAGTATTTTCATGTTTTTTGCATGCCATTCATACTATACCTTAAATGCATTCAGATATTTTGTTGATAAAACATAGCCTTGACTAGCTCAGATGGTTTTTGCGGTGCAGTGAGTCACGGCTATGTTTTATCAAGGAAATATCTGAATGCATTTAAGGTGTAGTATGAATGGCATGCAAAAAAAAACACGAAAATACCAATACTAGTAACAACTCACAGCACCGCAAAACCATCTGAGCTAGTCACGGCTATGTTTTATCAACAAAATATCTGAATGCATTTAAAGTATAGTATGAATGGCATGCAAAAAACATGAAAATACTACTACTAGTAACAACTCACTGCACCGCAAAACCATCTGAGGTAGTCACGGCTATGTTTTATCAACAAAATATCTGAATACATTTAAGGTCTAGTATGAATGGCTTGCAAAAAAAAACGAAAATACTACTACTAGTAACAACTCACTGCACCGCAAAACCATCTGAGCTAGTCACGGCTATGTTTTATCAACAAAATATCTGAATGCATTTAAGGTCTAGTATGAATGGCTTGCAAAAAACACGAAAGTACTACTATTAGTAACAACTCACTGCACCGCAAAACCATCTGAGCTAGTCAAGGTTATGTTTTATCTACAAAATATCTGAGTGCATTTAAGGTATAGTATGAATGGCATGCAAAAACATGAAAATACTACTACTAGTAATAACTCACTGCACCAAAAAACCATCTGAGGTAGTCATGACTATTTTTTATCAAGGAAATATCTGAATGCATTTAAGATATAGTATGAAGGGCATGCAAAAAACAAGAAAACACTACTACTAGTAACAGCTCACTGCACTACAAAACCATCTGATGTAGTCACGGCTATGTTTTATCAAGGAAATATCTGAATGCATTAAGGTATAGTATGAATGGCTTGCAAAAAACACGAAAATACCACTACTAGTAACAACTCACTGCACAGCAAAACCATCTGAGCTAGTCACGGCTATGTTTTATCAACAAAATGTCTGAATGCATTTAAGGTATAGTATGAATGGCTTGCAAAAAAACACAAAAGTACTACTACTAGTAACAACTCATTGCACTACAAAACCATCTGATGTAGTCACGGCTATGTTTTATCAAGGAAATATCTTAATGCATTTAAGGTATAGTATGAATGGCTTGCAAAAAACACGAAAATACACTACTAGTAACAACTCACTGCACCACCGCAAAACATCTGAGCTAGTCACGGCTATGTTTTATCAACAAAATATCTGAATGCATTTAAGGTATAGTATGAATGGCATGCAAAAAACATGAAAATACTACTACTAGTAATAACTCACTGCACCACAACACATTCTGAGGTAGTCATGGCTGTTTTTTATCAAGGAAATATCTGAATGTATTTAAGATATAGTATGAATGGCTTGCAAAAAACACGAAAACACTACTACTAGTAACAACTCACTGCACTACAAAACCATCTGTTGTAGTCACGGCTATTTTTTATCAAGGAAATATCTGAATGCATATAAGGTCTAGTATGAATGGCTTGCAAAAAAACACAAAAGTACTACTACTAGTAACAACTCACTGCATAGCAAAACCATCTGATGTAGTCACGGTTATGTTTATCAAGAAAATATCTGAATGCATTTAAAGTATAGTATGAATGGCATGCAAAAAACATGAAAATACTACTACTAGTAACAAGTCACTGCACCGCAAAACCATCTGAGGTAGTCACGGCTATGTTTTATCAACAAAATATCTGAATGCATTTAAGGCATAGTATGAATGGCATGCAATAAACTTGAAAATACTACTACTAGTAATAACTCACTGCACCACAAAACCATCTGAGGTAGTCATGGCTATTTTTTACCAAGGAAATATCTGAATGCATTTAAGATATAGTATGAATGGCTTGCAAAAAACACAAAAATACCACTACTAGTAACAACTCACTGCACCGCAAAACCATCTGAGCTAGTCACGGCTATGTTTTATCAACAAAATATCTGAATGCATTTAAGGTATAGTATGAATGGCATGCAAAAAACATGAAAATACTACTACTAGTAATAACTCACTGCACCACAAAACCATCTGTGGTAGTCATGGCTATTTTTTATCAAGGAAATATCTGAATGCATTTAAGATATAGTACGAATGGCTTGCAAAAAAACACGAAAATACCACTACTAGTAACAACTCACGGAACCGCAAAACCATCTGTTGTAGTCACGGCTATGTTTTATCAACATAATATCTGAATGCATTTAAGGTATAGTATGAATGGCATGCAAAAACATGAAAATACTACTACTAGTAATAACTCACTGCACCACAAAACCATCTGAGGTAGTCATGGCTATTTTTATCAAGAAAATATCTTAATGCATTTAAGATATAGTATGAATGGCTTGCAAAAAAACACGAAAATACCACTACTAGTAACATCTCACGGAACCGAAAAACCATCTGTTGTAGTCACGGCTATGTTTTATCAACAAAATATCTGAATGCATTTAATGTATAGTATGAATGGCAAGTAAAAAACATGAAAATACTACTATTAGTAATAACTCACTGCACCACAAAACCATCTGAGGTAGTCATGGCTATTTTTTATCAAGGAAATATCTGAATGCATTTAAGATATAGTATGAATGGCTTGCAAAAAAACACGAAAATACACTACTAGTAACAACTCACTGCACCGCAAAACCATCTGTTGTAGTCATGGCTATGTTTTATCAACATAATATCTGAATGCATTTAAGGTATAGTATGAATGGCATGCAAAAAACATGAAAACACTACTACTAGTAACAACTCACTGCACTACTAAACCATCTGTTGTAGTCTAGTCACGGCTATTTTTTATCAAGGAAATATCTGAATGCATTTAAGGTCTAGTATGAATGGCTTGCAAAAAAAAAACACGAAAGTACTACTACGAGTAACAACTCACTGCACTACAAAACCATCTGATGTAGTCACGGCTATGTTTTATCAAGGAAATATCTGAATGAATTTAAGGTATAGCATGAATGGCTTGCAAAACACACGAAAATACCACTACTAGTAACAACTCACTGCACCGCAAAACCATCTGTTGTAGTCACGTCTATGTTTTATCAACAAAATATCTGAATGCATTTAAGGTATAGTATGAATGGCATGCAAAAACATGAAAATACTACTACTAGTAATAACTCACTGCACCACAAAACACCTGAGGTAGTCATGACTATTTTTTATCAAGGAAATATCTGAATGCATTTAAGGTATAGTATGAAGGGCATGCAAAAAACCCGAAAACACTACTACTAGTAACAACTCACTGCACTACAAAACCATCTGTTGTAGTCACGGCTATTTTTTTTATCAAGGAAATATCTGAATGCATTTAAGGTCTAGTATGAATAGCATGCAAAAAACACGAAAGTACTACTACTAGTAACAGCTCACTGCAATACAAAACCATCTGATGTAGTCACGGCTATGTTTTATCAAGGAAATATGTGAATGGATTTAAGGTATAGTATGAATGGCTTGCAAAAAACACGAAAATACCACTACTAGTAACAACTCACTGCACCGCAAAACCATCTGAGCTAGTCACGGCTATGTTTTATCAACAAAATATCTGAATGCATTTAAGGTATAGTATGAATGGCATGCAAAAAACATGAAAATACTACTTCTAGTAATAACTCACTGCACCACAAAACCATCTGAGGTAGTCATGGCTATTTTTTATCAAGGAAATATCTGAATGCATTTAAGATATAGTATTAATGGCTTGCAAAAAACATGAAAATACTACAACTAGTAACAACTCACTGCACCGCAAAACCATCTGAGCTAGTCACGGCTATGTTTTATCAACAAAATATCTGAATGCATTTAAGGTATAGTATGAATGGCTTGCAAAAAACATGAAAATACTACAACTAGTAACAACTCACTGCACCGCAAAACCATCTGATGTAGTCACGGCTATGTTTTATCAAGAAAATATCTGAATGCATTTAAGGTGTAGTATGAATGGCATGCAAAAAAAAAACACGAAAATACCACTACTAGTAACAACTCACAGCACCGCAAAACCATCTGAGCTAGTCACGGCTATGTTTTATCAACAAAATATCTGAATGCATTTAAGGTATAGTATGAATGGCAAGCAAAAAACATGAAAATACTACTAATAGTAACAACTCACTGCACCGCAAAACCATCTGAGGTAGTCACGGCTATGTATTATCAAGAAAATATCTTAATGCATTTAAGGTGTAGTATGAATGGCATGCAAAAAAAAACACGAAAATACCACTACTAGTAACGACTCACAGCACCGCAAAACAATCTGAGCTAGTCACGGCTATGTTTTATCAACAAAATATCTGAATACATTTAAAGCATAGTATGAATGGCATGCAAAAAACATGAAATACTACTACTAGTAACAACTCACTGCACCGCAAAACCATCTGAGGTAGTCATGGCCATGTTTTATCAACAAAATATCTGAATGCATTTAAGGTATAGTATGAATGGCATGCAAAAAAACATGAAAATACTACTACTAGTAATAACTCACTGCACCACAAAACCATCTGAGGTAGTCGTGGCTATTTTTATCAAGGAAATATCTGAATGCATTTAAGATGTAGTATGAATGGCTTGCAAAAAACACGAAAATACCACTACTAGTAACAATTCACTGCACCGCAAAACCATCTGAGGTAGTCATGGCCATGTTTTTATCAACAAAATATCTGAATGCATTTAAGGTATAGTATGAATGGCATGCAAAAAACATGAAAATACTACTACTAGTAATAACTCAATGCACCACAAAACCATCTGAGGTAGTCATGACTATTTTTTATCAAGAAAATATCTGAATGCATTTAAGGTCTAGTATGATTGGCTTGCAAAAAACACGAAAGTACTACTACTAGTACAAATCACTGCACTAAAAAACTATCTGATTTAGTCACGGCTATGTTTTATCAAGGAAATATCTGAATGCATTTAATGTATAATATGAATGGCTTGCAAAAAACACGAAAATACCACTACTAGTAACCACTCACTGCACCGCAAAACCATCTGAGCTAGTCAAGGCTATGTTTTATCAACAAAATATCTGTATGCATTTAAGGTATAGTATGAATGGCATGCAAAAAACATGAAAATACTACTACTAGTAATAACTCACTGCACCACAAAACCATCTGAGGTAGTCATGGTTATTTTTTATCAAGGAAATATCTGAATGCATTTAAGATATAGTATGAATGGCTTGCAAAAAACACGAAAATACCACTACTAGTAAAAACGAAAACTCAGAGAAGTCAGAGAAAATAACAAAATGAAAAATAAATTCATTTAGGGTGAAAAATGAGGATTTTGTGAGCCAAAACATGAAGATGACAAAATATAAGCAAATATTTCGAAAGGACCTCCGCCAAGTCGTCCTCAGTTTTTTAAACAAAAATAAAATGAGAAAAAATAATGAATGGCAAAAAAAAACGAAAATCTAACCTTTTGAAGTTTCCTGTACAGAGACAAGATAGACCACTGAATAAAAAACTAGGCAGGAATCAATCTGAAACGAAACTTACCAAGACGATAGTGCAAGGATCTGCAAAAAACTTTGCATTAATTTTGGCTTGTCTACAATTTGGGTTTTCATTAGATATGCAAATTGGTTCTTTTGAGTTTTTTCGGGTGAAAATATTGATGCCTTCAAGATTAAACTGTCGTGAATGGCTCAATGAAATATCACCAGTATACTACTATTTATTGCACTAAAAACCATTTGGTCACGGCTTTTTTTTTTTTTTTTTTTTATTTCAATTAATTTCTTTAAAAGTTTGCAAAACGCATTAAAAGTTGATATTAGTAACAACTGCCTCGTCAAAAGAATCTAGATGGGTCGGGTATTTTTATCAACAAATATCTGAATGCATTCAAAGTTGTATTGTTATTTGTTTGCAAAAACAGGAAAATTACTACTAGTAAAAACTTTTGTGCATGCAAAACCTTCTCAGTTGTCTGAGGGTAGTCATGACTATTTTTTTATCAATGTAAAATTTTCCACAAGAATGGGATTGTAGACACCACTAAGTAGAGGGTCTGTTTTACTAGTAAAAAAATGCACCTACAAATCGGTCTGAAAGAAGTCAGAGAGCTTATGTCACGGCCATTATTTAAAATTTTTCTAAGCATTTATCGCCAAGTATGAATGTATTGTAAAAAACATGAAAATTTTTACTCAATAGGTAACAACTCACTGAACCAAGCAAAACCATCCCTATTTTGGCTATCTTTTATCAACAAATCGTCTGAATGCATTATAAGGTATGAGTTTGATGGGTAACATGCAAAAAACATGAAATCCTACATAATTTAGTTCAGAAGTTATATCATTACGGGACCAAAAAAACTCTGTCGACTAAAGAGATCATGGCCCCTTTTTGGTTCGCTGGCAAAAAATCTGAATGCACCCTTTAAGATATAGTATGAATTTGTTAAAAACACGAAAACTACTACTAGTTAACAACTGCACTACAAGTTTTGTTGTAGTATCACGGCAATTTTTGTATCAAGGAAGTATCTGAATGCATTTAAGGTCTAGTATGTGGTCTTGAAAAAAACACAAAAGTACACTACTAGTAAACAACTCACTGCACCGCATAACCATCTGATGTAGTCACGGCTATGTTTTATCAAGAAAATATCTGAATTCATTTAAGGTATAGTATGAATGGCATGCAAAAAAAAACATGAAAATACCACTACTAGTAACAACTCACTGCACCGCAAAACCATCTGTTGTAGTCACGGCTATGTTTTATCAACAAAATATCTGAAGGCATTTAAGGTATAGTATGAATGGCATGCAAAAAACAAAAATGAAATGGCATGCAAAAAACATGAAAAATACTACTACTAGTAATATAACTCACTGCACCACAAAACCATCTGAGGTAGTCGTGGCTATTTTTTATCAGGGAAACATCTGAATGCATTTAAGATATAGTATGAAGGGCCTGCAAAAAACACGAAAAACTACTACTAGTAACAACTCACTGCACTACAAAACCATCTGTGTAGTCACGGCTATTTTTTATCAAGGAAATATCTGAATGCATTTAAGGTCTAGTATGAATGGCTTGCAAAAAACACAAAAGTAGTACTACTAATAACAACTCACTGCACTACAAAACCATCTGATGTAGTCACGGCTATGTTTTATCAAGGAAATATCTGAATGCATTTAAGGTATAGCATGAATGGCTTGCAAAAACACACGAAAATACTACTACTAGTAACAACTCACTGCACCGCAAAACCATCTGTTGTAGTCACGGCTATGTTTTATCAACAAAATATCTGAATGCATTTAAGTATAGTATGAATGGCATGCAAAAAACATGAAAATACTACTACTAGTAATAACTTTTGCACAACAAAACCATCTGAGGTAGTCATGACTATTTTTTATCTAGTATGAATGGCTTGCAAAAAACACAAAAGTACTACTACTAGTAACAACTCACTGCACTACAAATCATCTGATGTAGTCACGGCTATGTTTTATCAAGGAAATATCTGAATGCATTTAAGGTATAGTATGAATGGCTTGTAAAAAAACACGAAAATACCACTACTAGTAACAAAACTCACTGCACCGCAAAACCATTTGAGCTAGTCACGGCTATGTTTTATCAACAAAATATCTGAATGCATTTAAGGTATAGTATGAATGGCATGCAAAAAACATGAAAATACTACTACTAGTAATAACTCACTGCACCACAAAACCATCTGAGGTAGTCATGGCTATTTTTTATCAAGGAAATATCTGAATGCATTTAAGATATAGTATGAATGGCTTGCAAAAAACACGAAAACACTACTACTAGTAACAACTCACTGCACTACAAAACCATCTGTTGTAGTCACGGCAATTTTTTATCAAGGAAGTATCTGAATGCATTTAAGGTCTAGTATTAATGGCTTGAAAAAAAAAAATGAAAAGTACTACTACTAGTAACAACTCACTGCACCGCAAAAAACCATCTGATGTAGTCACGGCTATGTTTTATCAAGAAAATATCTGAATGCATTTAAGGTGTAGTATGAATGGCATGCAAAAAAAAACACACGAAAATACCACTACTAGTAACAACTCACAGCACCGCAAAACCATCTGAGCTAGTCATGCTATGTTTTATCCACAAAATATCTGAATGCTTTTAAAGTATAGTATGAATGGCATGCAAAAAACCTGAAAATACTACTACTAGTAATAACTCACTGCACCACAAAACCATCTGAGGTAGTCATGGCTATGTTTTATCAAGAAAATATCTGAATGCATTTAAGGTATAGTATGAATGGCTTGCAAAAAACACGAAAATACTACTACTAGTAATAACTCACTGCACCACAAAACCATCTGAGGTAGTCACGGCTATTTTTTATCAAGGAAATATCTGAATGCATTTAAGGTCTAGTATGAATGGCTTGCAAAAAACACGAAAGTACTACTACTAGTAACAACTCACTGCACATACAAAACCATCTGTGTAGTCACGGCTATTTTTTATCAAGGAAATATATGAATGCATTTAAGGTATAGTATGAATGGCATGCAAAAAAAAAAACACGAAAATACTACTACTAGTAATAACTCACTGCACTACAAAACCATCTGAGATAGTCAAAAGCTATGTTTTTATCAAGGAAATATCTGAATGCATTTAAAGTATAGTATGAATGACTTGCAAAAAACATAGCTGTGACTACAACAGATGGTTTTGTAGTGCAGTGAGTTGTACTAGTAGTAGTATTTTGAATGTTTTTTTTGCATGCCATTCATGAAAATACCACTATACCTTAAATGCAAAACCATCTGTTGTAGTCACGGCTATGTTTTATCAACAAAATATCTGAATGCATTCAAGGTATAGTATGAATGGCATGCAAAAAACTTGAAAATACTACTACTAGTAATAACTCACTGCACCACAAAACCATCTGTTGTAGTCACGGCTATTTTTTATCAAGGAAATATCTGAATGCATTTAAGGTCTAGTATGAATGACTTGCAAAAAAAAATCACGAAAGTACTACTACTAGTAACAAACTCACTGCATTACAAAACCATCTGATGTAGTCACGGCTATGTTTTATCAAGGAAAATATCTGAATGCATTTAAGGTATAGTATGAATGGCTTGCAAAAAACACGAAAATACCACTACTAGTAACAAATCACTGCACCGCAAAACCTCTGTTGTAGTCATGGCTATATTTATCAACAAAATATCTGAATGCATTTAAGGTATTGTATGAATGGCATGAAAAAAACATGAAAATACTACTACTAGTAATAACTCACTGCACCACAAAACATCTGAGGTAGTCATGACTATTTTTATCAAGGAAATATCTGAATGCATTTAAGATATAGTATGAAGGGCATGCAAAAAAAAACACGAAAACACTAAAACTAGTAACAACTCACTGCACTACAAAACCATAATTTGCAGTCACGGCTATTTTTTATCAAGGAAATATCTGAATGCATTTAAGGTATAGTATGAATGGCTTGCAAAAAACACGAAAGTACTACTACTAGTAACAACTCAATGCACTAAAAAACCATCTGATGTAGTCACGGCTATGCTTTATCAAGGAAATATCTGAATGCATTTAAGGTATAGTATGAATAGCTTGCAAAAAACACGAAAATACCACTACTAGTAACAACTCACTGCACCGCAAAACCATCTGAGCTAGTCACGGCTATGTTTTATCAACAAAATATCTGAATGCATTTAAGGTATAGTATGAATGGCATGCAAAAAACATGAAAATACTACTACTACTAATAACTCACTGCACCACAAAACCATCTGAGGTAGTCATGGCTATTTTTATCAAGGAAATATCTGAATGCATTTAAGGTATAGTATGAATGGCTTACAAAAACGACGAAAAACACTACTACTAGTAACAACTCACTGCACTACAAAACCATCTGTTGTAGTCACGGCTATTTTTTATCAAGGAAATATCTGTATGCATTTAAGGTCTAGTATGAATGGCTTGCAAAAAACACGAAAGTACTACTACTAGTAACAACTCACTGCACCGCAAAACCATCTGATGTAGTCCCGCTATGTTTTATCAAGAAAATATCTGAATGCATTTAAGGTGTAGTATGAATGGCATGCAACAAAACATGAAAATACCACTACTAGTAACAACTCACAGCACCGCAAAACCATCTGAGCTAGTCACGGCTATGTTTTATCGACAAAATAGCTGAATGCATTTAAAGTATAGTATGAATGGCATGCAAAAATATGAAAATACTACTACTAGTAACAACTCACTGCACCGCAAAACCATCTGAGGTAGTCACGGCTATGTTTTATCAACAAAATATCTGAATGCATTTAAGGTATAGTATGAATAGCAAGCAACAAACATGAAAATACTACTACTAGTAATAACTCACTGCACCACAAAACCATCTGAAGTAGTCATGGCTATTTTTATCAAGGAAATATCTGAATGTATTTAAGATATAGTATGAATGGCTTGCAAAAAAAACACGAAAATACCACTACTAGTAACAACTCACTGCACCGCAAAATCATCTGTTGTAGTCACGGCTATGTTTTATCAACAAAATATCTGAATGCATTTAAGGTATACTATGAATGGCATGCAAAAAACATGAAAATACTACTACTAGTAATAACGCACCACCACAAAACCATCTGAGGTAGTCATGACTATTTCTTATCAAGAAAATATCTGAATGTATTTAAGATATAGTATGAAGGTCATGCAAAAAACACGAAAACACTACTACTAGTAACAACTCACGGCACCGCAAAACCATCTGTTGTGGTCACGGCTATGTTTTATCAACATAATATCTGAATGCATTTAAGGTATAGTATGAATGGCATGCAAAAAACATGAAAATACTACTACTAGTAATAACTCACTGCACCACAAAACCATCTGAGGTAGTCATGACTATTTTTATCAAGGAAATATCGAATGAATGCATTTAAGATATAGTATGAAGGGCATGCAAAAAAAACACGAAAACACTAAAACTAGTAACAACTCACTGCACTACAAAAACCATCTGTTGCAGTCACGGCTATTTTTTATTATCAAGGAAATATCTGAATGCATTTAAGGTCTAGTATGAATGGCTTGCAAAAAAATGCGAAAGTACTACTACTAGTAACAACTCAATGCACTACAAAAACCATCTGATGTAGTCACGGCTATGTTTTATCAAGGAAATATCTGAATGCATTTAAGGTATAGTATGAATAGCTTGCAAAAAAAAAACACGAAAATACCACTACTAGTAACAACTCACTGCACCGCAAAACATCTGAGCTAGTCACGGCTATGTTTTATCAACAAAATATCTGAATGCATTTAAGGTATAGTATGAATAGCATGCAAAAAACATGAAAATACTACACTACTAATAACTCACTGCACCACAAAACCATCTGAGGTAGTCATGGCTATTTTTTATCAAGGAAATATCTGAATGCATTTAAGATATAGTATGAATGGCTTGCAAAAAACACTAAAACACTATACTACTAGTAACAACTCACTGCACTACAAAACCATCTGTTGTAGTCACGGCTATTTTTTTATCAAGGAAATATCTGTATGCATTAAGGTCTAGTATGAATGGCTTGCAAAAAACACGAAAGTACTACTACTAGTAACAACTCACTGCACCGCAAAACCATCTGATGTAGTCACGCTATGTTTTATCAAGAAAATATCTGAATGCATTTAAGGTGTAGTATGAATGCATGCAATGCAACAAAAACATGAAAATACCACTACTAGTAACAACTCACAGCACCGCAAAACCATCTGATGTAGTCACGCTATGTTTTATCAGAAAATAGCTCTGAATGCATTTAAAGTATAGTATGAATGGCATGCAAAAATATGAAAATACTACTACTAGTAACAACTCACTGCACCGCAAAACCATCTGAGGTAGTCACGGCTATGTTTTTATCAACAAAATATCTGAATGCATTTAAGGTATATTATGAATAGCAGGCAAAAAACATGAAAATACTACTACTAGTAATAACTCACTGTACCACAAAACATCTGAAGTAGTCATGGCTATTTCTTATCAAGGAAATATCTGAATGTATTTAAGATATAGTATGAATGGCTTGCAAAAAACACGAAAATACCACTACTAGTAACAACTCACTGCACCGCAAAATCATCTGTTGTAGTCACGGCTATGTTTTATCAACAAAATATCTGAATGCATTTAAGGTATACTCTGAATGGCATGCAAAAAACATGAAAATACTACTACTAGTAATAACGCACCACTAAACCATCTGAGGTAGTCATGACTATTTCTTATCAAGAAAATATCTGAATGTATTTAAGATATAGTATGAAGGTCATGCAAAAAACACGAAAACACTACTACTAGTAACAACACAAGGCACCGCAAAACCATCTGTTGTAGTCACGGCTATGTTTTATCAAAATAATATCTGAATGCATTTAAGGTATATAGTATGAATGGCATGCAAAAAACATGAAAATACTACTACTAGTAATAACTCACTGCACCACAAGACCATCTGAGGTAGTCATGGACTATTTTTTATCAAGGAAATATCTGATGTATTTAAGATATAGTATGAATTGGCATGCAAAAAACACGAAAACACTACTACTAGTAACAACTCACTGGCACTACAAAAACCTTTTGTTGTAGTCATGGCTATTTTTTATCAAGGAAATATCTGAATGCACTTAAGGTTTAGTATGAATGGCTTGCAAAAACACGAAAGTATTACCACTAGTAACAACTCACTGCACTACAAAACCATCTGATGTAGTCACGGCTATGTTTTATCAAGGAAATATCTGAATGAATTTAAGGTATAGCATGAATGGCTTGCAAAAAAAAAAAAAGACACGAATATACCACTACTAGTAACAACTCACTGCACCGCAAAACCATCTGTTGTAGTCACCGCTGTGTTTTTATCAACAAAATATCTGAATGCATTTAAGGTATAGTATGAATGGCATGCAAAAAAACATGAAAATATGACTACTAGTAATTTTTTTTTACTCAATGCACCACAAAACCATCTGACGTAGTCATGACTATTTTTTATCAAGGAAATATCTGAATGCATTTAAGATATAGTATGAAGGGCAGATGCAAAAAACACGAAAAACACTACTACTAGTAACAAAAAAACTCACTACACTACAAAAAACCATCTGTTTTGTAGTCACGGCTATTTTTTATCAAGGAAATATCTGAATGCATTTAAGGTCTAGTATGAATGGCTTGCAAAAAAAAACACGAAAGTACTACTACTAGTAACAACTCACTGCACTACAAAACCATCTGATGTAGTCACGGCTATGTTTTATCAAGGAAATAATCTGAATACATTTAAGGTATAGTATGAATGACTTGCAAAAAACACGAAAATACCACTACTAGTAACAACTCACTGCACCGCAAAACCATCTGAGCTAGTCACGGCTATGTTTTATCAACAAAATATCTGAATGCATTTTAAGGTATAGTATGAATGGCATGCAAAAACACGAAAAAATCACTACTACTAGTAACAACTCATTGCACCATAAAACCATCTGAGGTAGTCATGGCTATTTTTTATCAAGGAAATATCTGAATGCATCTAATATATAGTATGAATGGCTTGCAAAAAACACGAAAAACACTACTACTAGTAACCTACAACCTTTTGTATTGTAGTCATCAAGGAAAGATCTGAATTTAAGGTTTAGCACTACAAAACCATCTGTGTAGTCAGCGGCTATTTTTTATCAAGGAAATATCTGAATGCATTTAAGGTCTAGCATTAATGGCTTGCAAAACCACGAAAGTACTACTACTAGTAACAATTTACTGCACCGCAAAACCATCTGATGTAGTCACGGCTGATGTTTTATCAAGAAAATATCTGAATGCATTTAAGGTGTAGTATGAATGAGACATGCAAAAAAAAAAAAAAAACGAAAATACCCTACTAGTAACAACTCACAGCACGCAAAACCATCTGAGTAGTCAAGGCTATGTTTTATCACAAAATATCTGAATGCATTTAAAGTATAGTATGAATTGCATGCAAAAAACATGAAAATACTACTACTAGTCACAACTCACTGCACCGCAAAAACCATCCGTTGTAGTCACGGCTATGTTTTAATCAAAAAAATATCTGAATGCATTTAAGGTATAGTATGAATGGCTTGCAAAAAACACGAAAGTACTACTACTAGTAACAAAATCACTGCACTACAAAACCATCTGATGTAGTCATGGGCTATGTTTTTATCAAGGTAATATCTGAATGCATTTAAGGTATAGTATGAATGGCTTGCAAAAACACGAAAATACCACTACTAGTAACAACTCACTGCACCGCCCCCCCCCCAAAAAACCATCTGATTTAGTCACGGCTATGTTTTATCAACAAAATATCTGAATGCATTCAAGGTATAGTATGGAATGGGCATGCAAAAAACATGAAAAATACTACTGCTAGTAATAACTCACACTGCACCACCAAAAACCATCTGAGGTAGTCATGGCTATTTTTTATCAAGGAAATATCTGAATGCATTTAAGATATAGTATGAATGGCTTGCAAAAAACACGAAAACACTAATACTAGTAACAACCTCACTGCACTACAAAATGCCATCTGTTGTAGTCACGGACTATTTCTTATCAAGGAAATATCTGAATGCATTTAAGGTCTAGTATGAATGTGGCTTGCAAAAACAACACGAAAGTACTACTACTAGTAACAACTCACTGCACCCGCAAAACCATCTGATGTAGTCACGGCTATGTTTTATCAAGAAAATATCTGAATGCATTTAAGGTGTAGTATGAATGGCTTGCAAAAAAAAAACCCCACACGAAAATTACCACCACTAGTAACAACTCACAGCACCGCAAAACCATCCGAGCTAGTCACGGCTATGTTTTAATATCAACAAAATGTCTGAATGCATTTAAAGTATAATATGAATGACATGCAAAAAAACATGAAAATACTACTACTAGTAACAAGTCACTGTACCGCAAAACCATCTGAGGTAGTCACGGGCTATGTTTTATCAACAAAATATCTGAATGCATTTAAGGTATAGTATGAATGGCATGCAAAAAAACATGAAAATACTACTACTAGTAATAACTCACTGCACCATAAAACCATCTGAGGGTAGTCATGGCTATTTTTTATCAAGGAAATTCTGAATGCATTTAAGATATAGTATGAATGGCTTGCAAAAAAACAAACGAAAATACCACTACTAGTAACAACTCACTGCACCGCAAAAACCATCTGAGCTAGTCACGGCTATGTTTTTTCAACAAAATATCTGAATGCATTTTAGGTATAGTGTGAATGGCATGCAAAAAAACATGAAAATACTACTACTAGTAATAACTCACTGCACCGACAAAACCATCTGAGGTAGTCATGGCTATTTATAAAGTTGATTCTGATATTTGTAGGACTCTATGTCTTAGCGCTTTAGAAATAATTAAAAAAGCTTCTAAAGTAAAATTCTGGAAAATTTTGAGTTTGGGGGGAAGGGGATTTCAAAAAACATCTTGTCATAAAATAATTTGGCCTATAAAGTTGATTCTGATATTTGTAGGAGTCTATGTCTTAGCGCTTTAGAAATAATTAAAAAAGCTTCTAAAAGTAAAATTTTGAATAATTTTGAGTTTTGGGAAGCGGGTTTTTAAAAACATCTTGCCATAAAATAATTTGGCCTATAAAGTTGATTCTGATATTTGTAAGAGTCTATGTCTTAGCGCTTTAGAAATAATTAAAAAAGCTTCTAAAGTAAAATTTTGAATAATTTTTAGTTTGGGGGGAAGGGGTTTCAAAAACATCTTGCCATAAACATAATTTGGCCGATAAGTTGATTCTGATATTTGTAGAAGTCTATGTCTTAGCGCTCTTGAAATAAATAATAAAGCTTCTAAAGTAAATTTTTGAAAATTTTGATTTTGGGGCGGGGAGGGGGATTTCAAAAAATTAGTCTGCACAAAGAATTTCCCTCTCCCTCCCCTTACTTTCCATGCGATGAAATAGTTTGTTTTTTTCACCTCGCAACGATGGTGTTGGAAATACTCCCCCGTCTTATATTTTTATAAAAGACTCTTAATCATCTATGAAACTCCATTTGCATTCATCAAATAGAATATAATCTCCTCTAATTATGCCCGAAAAACAATCTATTTGTGAATGTGTGTTGAATCACAAAGACATGTTGCATTAATCTTTGCGATAAGTCATGTTAAGTTTCGCTCCAAAAGGACCCTTTTCACTAATTATAAACACATGCGGTTTTAGACCGGAAAAAGACGAAATATCTTAAATACACAATTTGGAAAAGGAACATTTTTGAACGGGATAAGTAAAACTACAGAATTATGCTCGTAAAAAAGCAATGGAGGAGGGGGTTTTTGTTTTACATAATAGAAAAAAAGCGTGCTTTGCTTTTTCTAGCGAGTATACTCGTCATATTTTAGGGTTTGTATTGTTGGAAGGGGAGGGGTGCACTAAGTCCCCCTGAAATTTGAATTTACTGGTAAAATACCATTTATCTGGAAATAAATTAAGAAATTCAGTAAACAATACTCACGTTGAAAATAGAAATATCCATTGTTTCAAAGTCAATAAAATTCAGTGTACTATGTTCGATATGTTAAAACATAATAGAAATTAAAAAATTTTATACTGAATTTCAAGGACGAATAAAAACGGATGTTGACTCGAAAAACACTATGGTTGAGTTACATAATTTCAATGCATACTCCCCAAAAATGTTTGACTACTTTATACCATACCAGCTTTAAAATAAAAATGTGCACGTGAACTCATGACGTACATTCTTATGAAATTCTTATCAACAACAACAAAAAAAAACCTGTCTGCTCAAGTTATATAATACGACCATACTCTCAAAACATGTTAGACCCATATTATATCTTGCCAACTTAAAAAAAAAAATTGTGAAATTTCTTAAAACCTTGTCTTTAGTTTCATAACAAGCATTATAGTGTGCCAACTTTTAAAATGTTCACGCGTAAGTTTAATGTCTCAGGCATGGGTTTTTCTTTGCGCAATTCAATGTAAGTTTTCATGTAAGTTTAGAACTGTGTACACCCTTACTACTATTTGCCAGATATATGCGGCTAAAGAATCATTTTATATAAAAATAAAGTACCGTATAACAAAATATGAGGTTTAACAGCGATTTTTTTTTCTTACTATACTTAACTCATTTACAACTCTGAGAGGCTTAGTTGCTAAGTACAATATTTTGGAAAAGCATTTCTTTAATCGAGATCAAACTTTTGATCAATCAAAACCCGTCTCCCTGCCATTAGCCACTTCATGAAAATTTAGTGTTTTCTTCAATTTCTTGAAGATATACACCAAATTATTTCGAAATTAAGGGATACTTGCTGCCTTTCCCAATCAGTTCTCTTGGGTTATTATGCTGTCATGAAGCCACTCGTCTCTTACAATAAGTTTAAATAGCCTGTTTATTTATTATTTCTAGAGAATGTTTTTTTTTTTTTCTATTCTTATACGGTTATTGTCGATTCTCAGTAATGTTGCCAAAACAAGATTGACAAAACCAGATTATTCATTTCTGTTTGAAGGAATTTTATTGATACCATCAATACCATATTGATACCATATTGATACCATTGATACCATTGATACCATATTGATACCATCAAAAAGTAGATTTAAAATTTTTGCCACTCATGTCACTCAGCGAGTTGCACACTTAACAGGAGAGTAGCTCCAGAATTTTTATTGGGGGGGGGGGGGTAAGATGGTTCCATATCCAGATAGTCATGGGCATGGGCCTATATAATGTTTTTGTCCAAATTATTTGGGGGGGGCAACTGCTCCCCCCAAAATGACGTCCCTGACCGTTAATATACGGCCTAAGGGTAGGAGCAACCCTGAACAGTCATTCTAGCCCTAATTTGGCACTTCATTGTATTCCAGCAGAAAGCCAACACTAGGAAATTTACAACCTCGTGTTTTATATTTTCCAGCTATTCCCTAGCAAACGTCTTATCTTATCGACTTATATTTCAGAAGGGCTTGATCATATTTTACTAGCTTTGTGTCCCAAACAGTGAAATTGTTTTTTTTTTTTGGGGGGTGGGGTGCTCCCCGAGAATTTGGGGGAGAAAAAAAAATTATATAGGATATGCCCCTGGAGTTTCACGATGGAGATCCCTCTTGCCCTCCCCCCCCCAATGCTGGAGCTATGCCCCAGGACAGACTTAACAGGTAAAAACTCTCAAAAATTTGCACAGGTACAAAATAGGCAACTCGTTGTTTAAAAAACGATAAACAAAACACAAGGATTAGGTGCGGTTCTCGCAACTAATCTTTTCCATTAACGGCATAAGCCCCATGTGAACGGCTACTAAAATCCTAAGAGTTGGCTTTAGTCACGTGAATGTGTAGTTAGGAAAAACTGGAGGTTTAATCATAGGCAGCACGATAGCGCAGCCTAAGTAAAGAAGGATGTTCCCCCACAACCCTAGGGGCAAGGGTCTTAAGTTATGCCCTGAGGGTATTGGTGAGGGAAGTTGTCGTAGAAACTTCTGAAAGGGCTCATTCAATTGAAAATTGGAATGGCTTGAGCCCTTTTTAATAGTCGAAAGTGATTGTAAGGTAACTAACGCCTCTTCCATGCCCACAGTTTTCCGAAACACATCCATCAAAATTTTGAGATAGCTATTTTGTTCAGCGTAGTTGATTTTCAGATTGAAAATATGTTTTTTGAGGAGGTCACTCCCCCAAAGCCTTCAGGGCAAAGGTTGTAAGTTTATGGCCTGGGGGCATATAAGGTTTTGTTTGTTGAAGCTTCAAAAAGGCTTATTCAATTGGAAATTCAAAGGGCTAGTGCCCTTTTTAATAGTCAAAAGTGGTTTCGAGGGCAACTAACCCCCCCACACCCATCATTCCCCCAAACACATCCAATCAAAATTTTGAGATAGTCATTTTGATCCACGCAGTTTAAAGTTCAGAAATTATACCTTTGAGCAGGACACTCCCCCTAAAGTCTTCAAGGCGAGGATTATAAGTTATTCCCTGGAGGCATATAAGTTTTTATTGAAATATCTGTCGTAGAAACTTGAAAAAAAAGGCTCATTCGATTGGAAATTCAAAGATCTATTGTCCTTTTTATGGTAATGGTCGTAAGTGATTTGAGAGCAACTAGCCCCCCTCGTTCGCCCACCTTTTCCTAAACACATTCAATCAAATTTTTAGATACCCATTTTGTTCAGCGTTATTGATTTACCACTAGAATAGAGGATGACTCCACTCTCCACCACAGCCCTCAAGGAAAGGGTTGTAAGTTCTGCACTGGGGCATATAAGGTTTCTGTAAACGCACTGTCGTAAAAACTTCAAAAAAAGGGCTCATTCGTTTGGAAATTGAAACTTCTAGTGCCCTTTTTCAATAGTCCAAGTGATTGGAAAGCAACTAACACCCTTTCCACGTCCATCATTTCCCCAAACATTTCCAATCAAAATTTTGAGATAGTCATTTTTTTCCACGCAGTTTAAAGTTCTAGAAATTATAGCTTTGAGCAGGACACTCCCCCCCCCCCCCCATAGTCTTCAGGGCAAGGGTTATAAGTTATGCCCTGGGGGACATATAAGGTTTTTTATTGAAATCTTTGTCGTAGAAACTTGAAAAAGAGCTCAGTCGATTGAAATTCAAAGGGCTAGTGCCTTTTTAATAGTAATTTCTGTTTTTAAAGAACTAGTGTTGGACGATATTAGACATAGATGTATCGAATATCGAAAATGTTATTACTTCGGCTTTTTCTAGTATCTACCGGTGAAACATCCAGCAGAAAAGATCCAAAATAGATATTTTGTTTCGCAAATTCCAAGGAGAAGAATAATGTATTCAGTCCATTGACTCATATATGCTGATACACGGCATGTACAGCTGTATCCTAAAGTTTGACATAGCCTGTATTCAAACTGTGTTTAATAAGGTTGGCTCAGCAACTTTCAAATGTTGCTGAGAACCTCTTACAGGTTTTTTCTAGGCTTATAAGCCTTGTTCAGATCACATTCGTCACGATTGCCACATACCTCAATCCGCATTTCAAGAAACGGTATATTATCCCTGATGATCTTCTCCAAATTGAAAGTAAAATAAGGTGAAAGTAAGGAGCGACATTAAAACTTAAAACGAACAGAAATTATTCCGTATATGAAAGAGGCGTTCCTCAACTCAACGCCTCCCTCTTTACGCTAGAGTTTTTTTATTGTTTTAAAAAACAAGTTGTGAGACAGTCAATTTTTTAGCGTAACACAGCGAAGCGTTGAGGAGGGGACTGCCCTTTCATATAAGGAATAATTTCTGTTCGTTTTAAGTTTTAATATCGCTCCTTACTTTTAGCTAAAAAAAACTTTTTTTTTTATCATTTAATTTTTGAATGGTTTTGAATTAATGCAGCTTTGATTTTGGCTCACCGTACATGAATAAATAAACGAAAATTGAATATCAATTTACTTTTTTGTGCTAAATGGCTTTCTCGAAATTTTGTTCTGACGTAACTTACGTGACGAACTTCTACATTCCTATGTTTTTATTACGTATCTTAGGGAGTTCGCCCCCCCTATTCAATAGCACACTCTTTACGCTAAAGTTTGAATTTGTTGTGAAACTTCTATTGTAGGGTTCTCTGATTCACTGAATCTGATGGTGTGATCTTCCACTAAAGTTCTATGACTTTTAAGAGTAGTTTCCTCCTTTTTTTTCGAAATAAGCCAAAATTTCACGCGCGTAACTTTTGATGGGTTAGATTAGATGAAACTTATGTATTTGAAACTAGCATAAAATTCTGATTCTTTTGATGTATCTATTGGTATCAAAAACTCTATTTTTTAGTTTCGAAGGGCGACGTTCAACTTCTTGCTACCGTTGCTGGTAACACATTACCCGTTGAAAGATCATATCACCGTCTTTCTGGCATTGCTCAAACAGTATCATAAGTCATATCATATCCAAGTGTTGTGAGCTGCGACCAATGCAAAAATAAAGTCGTAATAGACAACGAAACTGCAAGTAAAATAAAAAGGGCTTTGAAAGACAATATCACCATGGAATCTAAAGATGAATTGATGAAAAACTAAGCATTAGCAAACGTTACTGCTACCATCACGAGTTTACCAACAGATGAAGTCCATCTATCTCAATCTCAAAATTTCGATCTGGTGACTTTGGGGAAAAAATTAGCGTAGAAAGGGGCCTTGTTACCTTCAATATTTGTTTGTCACTTAAAAAGGGCATTAGAACTTTTAACTTCCCTTTGAATGAGCCCTCTTACGATATTTTAGAACCATTGGGTCGATACGATCACCCCAGGAAAAAAAAAAAACAATAAATAAACACGCATCCGTGAACTTTCTTCTGGCAAAAAAGACAGAATTCCAAATTTTGAATATAAGAGCTTAAACCTTACAATAGGGTTCTCGAATACGTCGAATCTGATGGTGTGATTTTTATTAAGATTCTGTTACTTAGGGGGTGTTTCACCCTTTTTTTAATTAGAGAATTTTCTCAGGCTCGTAACTTTAAATGGTACCACTAAACTTGATGAAACTTATATATTTAAAATCAGCTTAGAAGAATTTGATTCTTTGGATGCATCTATTGGTATCAAAATTTCGATTTTTTTAGTTTAGTTATATGAGTCGGGTCGTTCCTTACTTACAGTTCGTTACCACGTACTGTTTGCTTTTGTTTGCTAATGAAATAGCGATTTCTTGATATAAATATTTTATTCATTATATTTCATAGCTTATATTAACGAAAATTGAAAACACGGTCAAACCGTACAAGATTTAGCACTCTTAAGATGAACTTTAGCATATCCCAAAAAAACGGATGTTATGAACAAAGTATAATGTCCGAAATAATCGGAAGAAATATAAAGTACATTAACAAAGAAAAACTCTTGTCTGTGAAAGAAAATATAATAAAATTCTTTTAGACCTCTAGGCTACTTAGCTTAGATTTAGAAGTGTCGATCCCCTTGCTCCACTCCCCCCTGTTACACTACCCCATAATATAAAAACCCCTCCTAAGAATTAGTAAGTCTATAGGTACATCGTGAGACGAGGAGCCCCCCTGGAAATGCGATATGGTGCTCCTCAAGAATTTAGCAAAGTACACCATGCACATAGAGTTTGTCTCCTATTCCTAACCACATGTTATCTCCTTCTGCAACGCGTCCGTAAGCCCCGTATCCTCTATTGCAATCTGTCCGGACCCCCCTCCTTTACACAATACCGTATAGACTATGCAGCATCTCAAAAGTGTTGTGGGGACTCCATTATCTTTCTATACAATATCGTGAGGACTCCACTAAATCCCTATACAATGCTGTGCGAAACAGCTTTTAATAAAATTGACCTATAACTCTTCCTAGATTTATAGAATCCCTAGAAATCCAATAAAGTACCCTCCCTGGGAATGACCTTGATTATACTACTGGGAGATAGAAATTTTCTATGGATGGGAATCAGGATTTAAATGAAGGGGAAGCCAGTTCCTTATGCTGCTGTTTGACGTTTTTTTTTTTCCAATTCTTAAAGATTAAGTCTTCATAAAAGGGGGCCATTTAGTTCAAATAAAAAAGCTTTTTGAAAAAAAAATACTAAAAAACTTTAGCACTAAGAGGTAGGGAATGAGGAAGAAATAACCCTCTCATAAACGGAATAATTTCCGTTTGTTTTAAGTTTTAATGATGCTCTTTACTTTCACTTGAAAAAAATAGTTTTTTTCTATTTAACTGGTGGCAAAGTAGTTCATTTTTCCAAAAAACAAACAGAGCTTATTTTTTAAGGTACTATTATAAGGCTTGGTGAATAGTATATTCACCAATATTTAATTTTAAATATTATTATAAAGAAATTTAGACATAAGATGAAAACAAGAAAAAATATGTTTATTTAGCTTACATGTACATACATCTTTTCAATATGAGACGGTCGGTACAATTTCTAATAGCATAGCGTGCAAGCGTATTGACGAAAGATTACAAGAAATGAGAGGAAGGAGAGCTAACGATGCAATAGACCTCTCTTCAGGGTTCTTTGAAGTCCAACTGTAGAAACAATCCAGATAACCATCCCACAAACATCTCTTCGCTTGCTTGATTCAGCACAACACATTTTTGATAACTCTGTAAAATCTTCAGCACTAAAGTCATCGATGAAGCTAAGATCTTGTTTAAAATAGTAGATCTTCTTATTTTGAATAATATATTATAATATACGGAAAGTAAAATACCTTATACCTTGGACTATTAAAAACAGAGAAAATTTTTTCAAGAGCAACTAAATTAGTATCCATTGTTGGTGCGGATTCACTCAATAATTTTCCAGCAATATCATCTTTTATGTTAATAAAGTTGTATTTCCCAACTATATAATCAAAAACATCCTTGTTTATTTTTTTCAAAGCCAGAGATAGCTTTGGTCTCAAAATACTGGATAATAAATTGCAGTGTCTTGAAATGGACATCCTCAGCAAAAACTGTATTCCTCTGATTCTCAATCATATCCACTTCAAACATGCGACGAAATACGTCACTTTCAGCTGTTAGAAAGCTTTTCCTGACTTTGATCTCACCACCATCACAATGAATGGAAACGATTGGGTTCGTCCGAAATAATAGGAAGAAATGTAGAGTACAATAACAAAGAAAAAACTCTTGTCTGTGAAAGAAAATATAATAAAATTCTTTTAGACCTCTAGGCTACTTAGCTTAGATTTAGAAGTGTCGATCCCCTTGCTCCACTCCCCCCTGTTACCCCTTGTTCCACTACCCCATAATATAAAAACCCCTCCTAAGAATTAGTAAGTCTTTAGGTACATCGTGAGACGAGGAGCCCCCCTGGAAATGCGATATGGTGCTCCTCAAGAAATTTAGCAAAGTACACCATGCAGATAGTTTGTCTCCTATTCCTAACCACATGTTATCTCCTTCTGCGACACGTCCGTAAGCCCCGTATCCTCTATTGTAATCTGTCCAGACCCCCCTTCCTTTACACAATACCGCATAGACTATGAAGCATCTCAAAAGTGTTGTGAGGACTTCATTATCTTTCTATACAATATCGTGAGGACTCCACTAAATCCCTATACAATGCTGTGCGAAACAGCTTTTAATAAAAATTGACCTATAAATCTTCCTAGATTTATAAAATCCCAGAAATCCAATAAAGTACCCTCCCTGGGAATGACCTTGATTATACTAATGGGGAGATAGACTTTTCTATGGAAGGGAATCAGGATTTAAATGAAGGGGAAGCCAGTTCCTTATGCTGCAGTTTGACGTTTTTACCCAATTCTTAAAGATTAAGTCTTCATAAAAGGGGGGCCATCTAGTTCAAATAAAAAGCTTTAGAAAAAAAATAACCCTCTCATAAACGGAATAATTTCCGTTTGTTTTAAGTTTTAGTGATGCTCTTTACTTTCACTTGAAAAAAATAGTTTTTTTATTTAACTGGTAGCAAAGTCGTTCATTGTTACAAAACAAACAGAGCTTATTTAAGGTACAATTATAAGGCTTGGTGGATAGTTTATACAGTATTAAATAAAAGCTTATACAGTATCTAATTGAACCCTTTGCGTGGGGGGGGGGGAATATATTGCTATGAAGAAGCTTTTATTCTTTTCTACAAACTTTTTATTTTTTTTTTCTTGCTATTTAACTCATTTCCAACTCTGAGAGGCTTAGTTACTAAGTAATATCTTGGAAAAGCATTTCTTTAATCGAGATCAAAACTTCTGATCAATCAAAACCCGTCTCCCTGCCATTAGCCACTTCATGAAAATTTAGTGTTTTCTTCAATTCTCTTAAAGATGTACACCAAATTATTTCGAAATTAAGGTATACTTGCTGCCTTTCTCAATAAGTTCCTTGGGTTATTATGCAGTCATGAAGCCACTCGTACCTTAAAATTAGTTTTAAATAGCCTGTTTATTTATTATTTCTAAACAATGGTTTTTATTTTTCGAGTAAGTTTTATTCATCCCAGCATGACAAAAGTATATAACCGAGTTTTACCACACCTCTTCCAGTAAAATGCTTCACTTTACACACGTTATTCAAATAACCTTAATGACCCAATTTTCACTTGAATACCAACGGTCTGTAATTGTGTGTTAATGATGTACGATGAACTGGTAAACTCTACTAACTTTTTGATAAGAATTACACAGCAAGAAATTAGTAGAGAGGACCCTATAACTCGTGACCCCACCACGTGGTTTATGTTTTTCTCAGTGAGAATGAAAAAAACAGAATTTTTCTCACTTGGAAAAACATGAATTTTGTCACATTTATGGTTGCTTTCATGGATGGATATGTGTGTTGTTCGATTTATTTGATGTTTTTATGGTCTTTGTCAGTGAGAATTTGAAAAAAACAGGAACTTTGTCACATTTATTTGATGTTTTTATGGTTTTTGTCAGTGAGAATAGAAAAACAGAAACTTTGTCCCGTCCATGGATTATTTTCTCACTTGGATTTACATAATCACTAGGGGAAATTATTGATTCACGAAGGGGAATTAAGAAACATTAAGGCTTCTTTAATCTTAGGTCTGAGGGATAAACGTTCTTTAGGTCAGAGAGAAAAATTAATATTCTATTTTTAAATAGGGCTTCATTGATCTATAGTGTCATGAATTATAAATGACATCACTTGTTATCTTGGAATTATGTGGGAGTCTAAAGAGATAGAAATTCTATTTTTAAATACGGCTTCACGGAGCTTTAAGTCGGAGAGATAAATTGATATTCTAACGAAACCATAATAGTTTAGCTAGGAAAATTTATGAGATGAAGAGATTAACGTAGGAAAGGGTTTCCTAGAAATTTGAAATGTGAAAGCACTGAGATGCCAAACAAAAGGAACACGATGAAATTACTTTTAGGGATTATTTGGGCGAAACGGTTTTAGACAGCTTATGGAATTATTTCGGCGAAACCGTTAGAGACGTTGATTTAAAAGATGATTTAAAAGATGATTTTGAGTGTGGTCGTTATAATACACAAGTTCCATTGAACAGTGTTGTGAGGTCCCCTACCACAACCCCAAAGAGCCCCAATCGCCCTACCCCGATCCAAAGGGTTCCAATCCCCCATACCCCAATCCAGAAGTAACCCCCCGGTCCCCATCTCAATGAAGTGAAGAAAAAGTTCAAGTTCTCTTCTGAACTTTACCAAAGAATACACTTCAATTCTAATTTCTCCAGAGAAAACTAAATTTTCCACTTTAGTTCAGATCTGTCTCGAAGAGATGAAAAATTTAAAACACTGTTCCAAATTTTCTCAACGAAGTCAAGGAAAGTTCAAGTTCTCTTTCGAATTTTACCAGAGAACACGCTACAATTCTAATTTCTCCAGAGAAAACTAAAATCTTCCACTTCAGTTCTTTATTTCACAAAGACATAAAGAAATTTAAAGTTCATTTCTAATTTTTCGGTTGGAAGATAGAAAAAAGTAATACTATACTTGTGAATATTTTTATGGAAGATAAAAAGTTCTAGCTCAATTTAAATTTTCTTAACGAAGTGAAGAAAAAGTTCAAGTTCTCTTCGGAATTTTACCAAAGAACACAATTCAATTCTAATTTCGCCAAAGAAAACAAAAATCTTCCACTTGATTTCCTTATTTCACAAAGACATAAAGAAATTTAAAGTTCAATTCTAATTTTTCGGTGGAAGATAGAAAAATTAGAACACACTTCAATTCTAATTTCGCCAAAGAAAATAAAATCTTCACTTGATTTCTTTATTTCACAAAGACATAAAGAAATTTAAAGTTCAATTCTAAATTTTTCGATTGGAAGATAGAAAAAAGCAATACCATACTTGTGAAATATTTTCACGGAAGATAAAAAGTTCTAGTTCAATTTAAAATTTTCTCAACGAAGTGAAGAAAAGTTCAAGTTCTCTTCTGAACTTTACCAAAGAACACACTTCAATTCTAATTTCTCCAGAGAAAACAAAAATCTTCCACTTCAGTTCTATATTTCATGAAGACATAAAGAAATTTAAAGTTCAATTCTAAATTTTTCGGTGGAAGATAGAAAAATTAATAACATACTTGTGAATATTTTCACGGAAGATAAAAAGTTCTAGTCCAATTTAAAATTTTCTCAATGAAGTGAAGAAAAGTTCAAGTTCTCTTCTGAACTTTACCAAAGAACACACTTCAATTCTAATTTCTCCAGAGAAAACTAAATTTTCCACTTAAGTTCTATATTTCACAAAGACATAAAGAATTTAAAGTTCAATTCTAAATTTTTCGCTGGAAGATGGAAAAACCAATACCATACCTGTGAATATTTTCACGGAAGATAAAAAGTTCTAGTTCAATTTAAAATTTTCTCAATGAAGTGAAGAAAAGTTCAAGTTCTCTTCTGAACTTTACCAAAGAACACACTTCAATTCTAATTTCTCAGAGAAAAACTAAAATTTTCCACTTTAGTTCAGATCTGTCTCGAAGAGATGAAAATTTAAAACACTGTTCCAAATTTTCACAACGAAGTCAAGGAAAGTTCAAGTTCTCTTCGGAATTTTACCAGAGAACACGCTACGATTCTAATTTCCCCAGAGAAAACTAAATCTTCCACTTCAGTTCTTTATTTCACAAAGACATAAAAAAATTTAAAGTTCAATTCTAATTTTTCTGTTGGAAGATAGAAAAAGTAATAATATACTTGTGAATATTTTCATGGAAGAATAAAAGTTCTAGCTCAATTTTAAATTTTCTTAACGAAGTGAAGAAAAATATTCAAGTTCTCTTCTGAATTTTTTCAAAGAACCACACTTCAATTCTAATTTCGCCAAAGAAAACAAAAATCTTCCACTTGATTTCTTTATTTCACAAAGACATAAAGAAATTTAAAGTTCAATTCTAATTTTTCGGTTGGAAGATAGAAAAAGTAATACCATACTTGTGAATATTTTCATGGAAGATAAAAAGTTCTAGTTCAATTTTAAATTTTCTCAACGAAGTGAAGAAAAGTTCAAGTTCTCTACTGAATTTTACCAAAGAACACAATACAATTCTAATTTCTCCAAAGAAAATAAAAATCTTCCATTTAATTTCTATATTTCACAAAGACATAAAGAAATTTAAAGTTCAATTCTAAATTTTTCGGTTGGAAGATAGAAAAAGCAATACCATACTTGTGAAATATTTTCACGGAAGATAAAAAGTTCTAGTTCAATTTAAAATTTTCTCAACGAAGTGAAGAAAAAAGTTCAAGTTCTCTTCGGAATTTACCAAAGAACACAATTCAATTCTAATTTCGCCAAAAGAAATCTTCGGAATTTTACCAGAGAACACGCTACAATTCTAATTTCCCCAGAGAAAACTAAATCTTCCACTTCAGTTCTTTATTTCACAAAGACATAAAAAATTTAAAGTTCAATTCTAATTTTTCTGTTGGAAGATAGAAAAAAGTAATAATATACTTGTGAATATTTTCATGGAAGATAAAAAGTTCTAGCTCAATTTTAAATTTTCTTAACGAAGTGAAGAAAAATTCAAGTTCTCTTCTGAATTTTTTCAAAGAACACACTTCAATTCTAATTTCGCCAAAGAAAACAAAAATCTTCCACTTGATTTCTTTATTTCACAAAGACATAAAGAAATTTAAAGTTCAATTCTAATTTTTCGGTTGGAAGATAGAAAAAGTAATACCATACTTGTGAATATTTTCATGCAAGATAAAAAGTTCTAGTTCAATTTTAAATTTTCTCAACGAAGTGAAGAAAAGTTCAAGTTTCTCTACTGAATTTTACCAAAGAACACAATACAATTCTAATTTCTCCAAAGAAAATAAAAATCTTCCATTTAATTTCTATATTTCACAAAGACATAAAGAAATTTAAAGTTCAATTCTAAATTTTTCGGTTGGAAGATAGAAAAAGCAATACCATACTTGTGAAATATTTTCACGGAAGATAAAAAGTTCTAGTTCAATTTAAAATTTTCTCAACGAAGTGAAGAAAAAGTTCAAGTTCTCTTCGGAATTTTACCAAAGAACACAATTCAATTCTAATTTCGCCAAAGAAACAAAAAACTCTCCACTTGATTTCTTTATTTCACAAAGACATAAAGAAATTTAAAGTTCAATTCTAATTTTTCGGTGGAAGATAGAAAAATTAATACCATACTTGTGAATATTTTCATGGAAGATAAAAAGTTCTAGTTCAATTTAAAATTTTCTTAACGAAGTGAAGAAGAATTCAAGTTCTCTTCTGAATTTTACCAAAGAACACACTTCAATTCTAATTTCGCCAAAGAAAATAAAATCTTCACTTGATTTCTTTATTTCACAAAGACATAAAGAAATTTAAAGTTCAATTCTAAATTTTTCGATTGGAAGATAGAAAAAGAAATACCATACTTGTGAAATATTTTCACGGAAGATAAAAAGTTCTAGTTCAATTTAAAATTTTCTCAACGAAGTGAAGAAAAGTTCAAGTTCTCTTCTGAACTTTACCAAAGAACACACAACTTCAATTCTAATTTCTCCAGAGAAAACAAAAATCTTCCACTTCAGTTCTATATTTCATGAAGACATAAAGAAATTTAAAGTTCAATTCTAAATTTTTCGGTGGAAGATAGAAAAATTAATAACATACTTGTGAATATTTTCACGGAAGATAAACAGTTCTATTCCAATTTAAAATTTTCTCAATGAAGTGAAGAAAAGTTCAAGTTTTCTTCTGAACTTTACCAAAGAACACACTTCAATTCTAATTTCTCTAGAGAAAACTAAATTTTCCACTTAAGTTCTATATTTCACAAAGACATAAAGAAATTTAAAGTTCAATTCTAAATTTTTCGCTGGAAGATGGAAAAAGCAATACCATACCTGTGATATTTTCACGGAAGATAAAAAGTTCTAGTTCAATTTAAAATTTTCTCAATGAAGTGAAGAAAAGCTCAAGTTCTCTTCTGAACTTTACCAAAGAACACACTTCAATTCTAATTTCTCCAGAGAAAACTAAAATTTTCCACTTTAGTTCAGATCTGTCTCGAAGAGATGAAAAATTTAAAACACTGTTCCAAATTTTCACAACAAAGTCAAGGAAAGTTCAAGTTCTCTTCGGAATTTTACCAGAGAACACGCTACAATTCTAATTTCCCCAGAGAAAACTAAATCTTCCACTTCAGTTCTTTATTTCACAAAGACATAAAAAAATTTAAAGTTCAATTCTAATTTTTCGGTTGGAAGATAGAAAAAGTAATACTATACTTGTGAATATTTTCATGGAAGATAAAAAGTTCTAGCTCAATTTTAATTTTCTTAACGAAGTGAAGAAAAATTCAAGTTCTCTTCTGAATTTTATCAAAGAACACACTTCAATTCTAATTTCGCCAAAGAAAACAAAAATCTTCCACTTGATTTCTTTATTTCACAAAGACATAAAGAAATTTAAAGTTCAATTCTAATTTTTCGGTTGGAAGATAGAAAAAGTAATACCATACTTGTGAATATTTTCATGGAAGATAAAAAGTTCTAGTTCAATTTAAATTTTCTCAACGAAGTGAAGAAAGTTCAAGTTTCTCTACTGAATTTTACCAAAGAACACAATACAATTCTAATTTCGCCCAAAGAAAATAAAAATCTTCCACTTAATTTCTATATTTCACAAAGACATAAAGAAATTTAAAGTTCAATTCTAAATTTTTCGGTTGGAAGATAGAAAAAGCAATACCATACTTGTGAAATATTTTCACGGAAGATAAAAAGTTCTAGTTCAATTTAAAATTTTCTCAACGAAGTCAAGGAAAGTTCAAGTTCTCTACTGAATTTTACCAAAGAACACGCTTAAATTCTAATTTCTCAGAGAAAACAAAAATCTTCCACTTCAGTTTTTTATTTCACAAAGACATAAAGAAATTTAAAGTTCAATTCTAATTTTTCGGTGGAAGATAGAAAAATTAATAACATACTTGTGAATATTTTCTTGGAAGATAAAAAGTTCTAGTTCAATTTAAAATTTTCTCAACGAAGTCAAGGAAAGTTCAAGTTCTCTTCGGAGTTTTACCAAAGAACACGCTACAATTCTAATTTCTCCAGAGAAAACTAAAATCTTCCACTTCAGTTCTTTATTTCACAAAGACATAAAGAAATTTAAAGTTCAATTCTAATTTTTTTTCGGTTGGAAGATAGAAAAAGTAATACTATACTTGTGAATATTTTCATGGAAGATAAAAAGTTATAGTTCAATTTTAAATTTTCTTAACGAAGTGAAGAAAAAGTTCAAGTTCTCTTCTGAACTTTACCAAAGAACACACTTCAATTCTAATTTCTCCAGAGAAAACTAAATTTTCCACTTTAGTTCAGATCTGTCTCGAAGAGATGAAAAATTTAAAACACTCTTCCAAAATTTTACACAGAAGATAAAAAAAGTTCAAGTTCTCTTCGGGATTTTACCAAAGAACACAATTCCATTCTAATTTCTCAGAGAAAACAAAAATCTTCCACTTCAGTTCTTTATTTTCACAAAGACATAAAGAAATTTAATGTTCAATTCTAATTTTTTGGTGGAAGATAGAAAAAATTAATACCATACTGTGAATATTTTCATGGAAGATAAAAAGTTCTAGTTTAATTTAAAAAGTTTTCATAACGAGTGAAGAAGAATTCAAGTTCTCTTCTGAATTTTACTAAAGAACACACTTCAATTCTAATTCGCCAAAGAAAACAAAAATCTTCCACTTGATTTCTTTATTTCACAAAGACATAAAGAAATTTAAAGTTCATTTCTAAATTTTTCGGTGGAAGATAAGAAAAAGCAATACAACACTTGTGAATATTTTCACGGAAAATAAAAAAGTTCTAGTTCAATTTTAAATTTTCTCAATGAAGTGAAGAAAAGTTCAAGTTCTCTACTGAATTTTACCAAAGAACACAATACAATTCTAATTTCTCCAGAGAAAACTAAATTTTCCACTTTAGTTCAGATCTGTCTCGAAGAGATGAAAAATTTTAAACACTGTTCCAAATTTTTCACAGAAGATAAAAAAGTTCAAGTTCTCTTCGGAATTTTACCAAAGAACACAATTCAATTCTAATTTCTCCAGAGAAAACTAAATTTTCCACTTTAGTTCAGATCTGTCTCGAAGAGATGAAAAATTTAAAACACTCTTCCAAAATTTTACACAGAAGATAAAAAAGTTCAAGTTCTCTTCGGGATTTTACCAAAGAACACAATTCCATTCTAATTTCTCAGAGAAAACAAAAATCTTCCACTTCAGTTCTTTATTTCACAAAGACATAAAGAAATTTAATGTTCAATTCTAATTTTTCGGTGGAAGATAGAAAAATTAATACCATACTTGTGAATATTTTCATGGAAGATAAAAAGTTCTAGTTCAATTTAAAATTTTCATAACGAAGTGAAGAAGAATTCAAGTTCTCTTCTGAATTTTACTAAAGAACACACTTCAATTCTAATTTCGCCAAAGAAAACAAAAATCTTCCACTTGATTTCTTTATTTCACAAAGACATAAAGAAATTTAAAGTTCATTTCTAAATTTTTCGGTGGAAGATAAGAAAAAGCAATACAACACTTGTGAATATTTTCACGGAAAATAAAAAGTTCTAGTTCAATTTTAAATTTTCTCAACGAAGTGAAGAAAAGTTCAAGTTCTCTACTGAATTTTACCAAAGAAAACACAATACAATTCTAATTTCTCCAGAGAAAACTAAATTTTCCACTTTAGTTCAGATCTGTCTCGAAGAGATGAAAAATTTTAAACACTGTTCCAAAATTTTCACAGAAGATAAAAAAGTTCAAGTTCTCTTCGGAATTTTACCAAAGAACACAATTCAATTCTAATTTCTCCAGAGAAAACAAAAATCTTCCACTTCAATTCTTTATTTCACAAAAGGCATAAAGAAATTTAAAGTTCCATTCTAAATTTTTCGGTGAGAGATAGAAAAATTAATACCATACTTGTGAATATTTTCACTGAAGATAAATACAATACATTTGAATATTTTCCCGGAAGATAAAAAGTTCTAGTTCAATTTAAAATTTTCTCAACGAAGTCAAGGAAAGTTCAAGTTCTCTACTGAATTTGACCAAAGAACACGCTTCAATTCTAATTTCTCCAAGTATGGTTAGGTTAGGTTAGGCTAGATTAAGTTAGGTTAGATTAGGTTAGGTTAGGTTAGCCCACGTACGCGTCACTTAGGTTAGCTTAGGTTAGGTGAGAGACAGGCAAAAAGTTTGGTGTATGATTAGGTTAGGTTAGGTTAGATTAAGTTAGGTTAGATTAAGTTAGTTTAGGTTAAGTTAGGTTTAGGCTAGGTTAGCCTACGTACGCGCTCGTACGTAGGCTAACCTAGCCTAACCTAACTTAACCTTTCCTTGTCTTTTCTATGTCTAATATCGTCCAACAACTAGTTCTTTAAAAACAGAAATTACTATTAAAAAGGCACTAGCCCTTGAATTTCCAATCGACTGAGCTCTTTTTCAAGTTTCTACGACAAAGATTTCAATAAAAAACCTTATATGCCCCCAGGGCATAACTTATAACCCTTGCCCTGAAGACTATGGGGGGGGGGGAGTGTCCTGCTCAAAGCTATAATTTCATGAACTTTAAACTGCGTGGAAAAAAAATGACTATCTCAAAATTTTGATTGGAAATGTTTGGGGAATGATGGACGTGGAAAGGGTGTTAGTTGCTTTCCAATCACTTTGGACTATTGAAAAGGGCACTAGAAGTTTCAATTTCCAAACGAATGAGCCCTTTTTGAAGTTTTTACGACAGTGCGTTCTACAGAAACCTTATATGCCCCAGTGCAGAACTTACAACCCTTTCCTGAGGGCTGTGGTGGAGAGTCATCCTCTATTCTAGTGGTAAATCAATAACGCTGAACAAAATGGGTATCTAAAAATTTTGATTGAATGTGTTTTTAGGAAAAGGTGGGCGAACGAGGGGGCTAGTTTGCTCTCAAATCACTTACGACCATTAAAAAGGACAATAGATCTTTGAATTTTCCAATCGAATGAGCCTTTTTTCAAGTTTCTACGACAGATATTTCAATAAAAACTTATATGCCTCCAGGGAATAACTTATAATCCTCGCCTTGAAGACTTTAGGGGGAGTGTCCTGCTCAAAGGTAATAATTTCCTGAACTTTAAACTGCGTGGATCAAAATGACTATCTCACAATTTTGATTGGATGTGTTTGGGGGGAATGATGGGTTGTGGGGGGGGTTAGTTGCCCTCGAACCACTTTTGACTATTAAAAAGGGCACTAGCCCTTTGAATTTCCAATTGAATAAGCCTTTTTTGAAGCTTCAACAAAAACCTTATATGCCCCAGGCCATAACTTACAACCTTTGCCCTGAAGGCTTTGGGGGAGTGACCTCCTCAAAAAACATATTTTCAATCTGAAAATCAACTACGCTGAACAAAATAGCTATCTCAAAATTTTGATTGGATGTGTTTCGGAAAACTGTGGGCATGGAAGAGGCGTTAGTTACCTTACAATCACTTTCGACTATTAAAAAGGGCTCAAGCCATTCCAATTTTCAATTGAATGAGCCCTTTCAGAAGTTTTCTACGACAAACTTCCCTCACCAATACCCTCAGGGCATAACTTAAGACCCTTGCCCCTAGGGTTGTGGGGGAACATCCTTCTTTACTTAGGCTGCGCTATCGTGCTGCCTATGATTAAACCTCCAGTTTTTCCTAACTACACATTCACGTGACTAAAGCCAACTCTTAGGATTTTAGTAGCCGTTCACATGGGGCTTATGCCGTTAATGGAAAAGATTAGTTGCGAGAACCGCGCCTAATCCTTGTGTTTTGTTTATCGTTTTTTAAACAACGAGTTGCCTATTTTGTACCTGTGCAAATTTTGAGAGTTTTTACCTGTTAAGTCTGTACTGGGGCATAGCTCCAGCATTTGGGGGGGGGGGAGGGCAAGAGGGATCTCCATCGTGAAACTCCAGGGGCATATCCTATATAATTTTTTTTCTCCCCCAAATTCTCGGGGAGCACCCCACCCCCCGAAAAAAAAAAAACAAATTTCACTGTTAGGGACACAAAGCTAGTAAAATATGATCAAGCCCTTCTGAAATATAAGTCGATAAGATAAGACGTTTGATAGGGAATAGCTGGAAAATATAAAAAACACGAGGTTGTAAATTTCCTAGTGTTGGCTTTCTGCTGGAATACAATGAAGTGCCAAATTAGGGCTAGAATGACTGTTCAGGTTGCTCCTACCTTAGGCCGTATATTAACGGTCAGGGACGTCATTTTGGGGGGAGCAGTTTGCCCCCCCCCAAATAATTTGGGACAAAAAACATTATATGGCCCATGCCCATGACTATCTGGATATGGAACCATCTTACCCCCCCCCTCAATAAAAATTCTGGAGCTACTCTCCTGTTAAGTAAGCAACTCGCTGAGTGACATGAGTGGCAAATTTTAAATCTACTTTTTGATGGTATCAATATGGTATCAATGGTATCAATATGGTATCAATATGGTATTGATGGTATCAATAAAATTCCTTCAACAGAAATGAATAATCTGGTTTTGTCAATCTTGTTTGTGGCAACATTACTGAGAATCGACAATAACCGTATAAGAATAGAAAAATAAAAAACATTCTCTAGAAATAATAAATAAACAGGCTATTTAAACTTATTGTAAGAGACGAGTGGCTTCATGACAGCATAATAACCCAAGGAACTGGGATTGGGAAAGGCAGCAAGTATCCCTTAATTTCGAAATAATTTGGTGTATATCTTCAAGAAATTGAAGAAAAACACTAAATTTTCATGAAGTGGCTAATGGCAGGGAGACGGGTTTTGATTGATCAAAAGTTTGATCTCGATTAAAGAATTGCTTTTCCAAAATATTGTACTTAGCAACTAAGCCTCTCAGAGTTGTAAATGAGTTAAATAGTAAGAAAAAAAAATCGCTGTTAAACCTCATATTTTGTTAGACGGTACTTTATTTTATATAAAATGATTCTTTAGCCGCATATATCTGGCAAATAGTAGTAAGGGTGTACACAGTTCTAAACTTACATGAAAACTTACATTGAATTGCGCAAGAAAAACCCATGCCTGAGACATTAAACTTACGCGTGAACATTTTAAAAGTTGGCACACTATAATGCTTGTTATGAAACTAAAGACAAGGTTTTTAAGAAATTTCACAATTTTTTTTTTTAAGTTGGCAAGATATAATATGGTCTAACATGTTTTGAGAGTATGGTCGTAATTTATATAACTTGAGCAGACAGGTTTTTTTTGTTGTTGTTGTTGATAAGAATTTCATAAGAATGTACGTCATGAGTTCACGTGCACATTTTTTTATTTAAAGCTGGTATGGTATAAAGTAGTCAAACATGTTTTGGGGAGTATGCATGAAATTATGTAACTCAACCATAGTGTTTTTCGAGTCAACATCCGTTTTTATTCGTCCCCTTGAAATTCAGTATAAAATTTTTTTAATTTCTATTATGTTTTTAACATATCGAACATAGTACACTGAATTTTATTGACTTTGAAACAATGGATATTTCTATTTTCAACGTGAGTATATTGTTTACTGAATTTTCTTAATTTATTTCCAGATAAATGGTATTTTACCAGTAAATTTTTTTACAAATTTCAGGGGGGACTTAGCACCCCTCCCCTTCCAACAATACAAACCCTAAAATATGACGAGTATACTCGCTAGAAAAAGCAAAGCACGCTTTTTTTCTATTATGTAAAACAAAACCCCCCCTCCTCCATTGCTTTTTTACGAGCATAATTCTGTAGTTTTTACTTATCCCGTTCAAAATGTTCCTTTTCCAAATTGTGTATTTAAGATATTTCGTCTTTTTTCCGGTCTAAAACCGCATGTGTTTATAATTAGTGAAAAGGGTCCTTTGGGAGCGAAACTTAACATGACTTATCGCAAAGATTAATGCAACATGTCTTTGTGATTCAACACAACACATTCACAAATAGATTGTTTTTCGGGCAAATTAGAGGAGATATATTCTATTTGATGAATGCAAATGGAGTTTCATAGATGATTAAGAGTCTTTTATAAAAATATAAGACGGGGGAGTATTTCCAACACCATCGTTGCGAGGTGAAAAAAACAAACTATTTCATCGCATGGAAAGTAAGGGGGAGGGAGAGGGAAATTCTTTGTGCAGACTAATTTTTTGAAATCCCCCTCCCCGCCCCAAAAATCAAAATTTTCAAAAATTTTACTTTAGAAGCTTTATTATTTATTTCAAGAGCGCTAAGACATAGACTCCTACAAATATCAGAATCAACTTTATAGGCAAATTGATGTTATGGCAAGATGTTTTTGAAACCCCTTCCCCCCAAACTCAAAATTATTCAAAATTTTACTTTTAGAAGCTTTTTTATTATTTCTAAGCGCTAAGACATAGACTCTTACAAATATCAGAATCAACTTTATAGGCCAAATTATTTTATGGCAAGATGTTTTTAAAACCCCCTTCCCCAAAACTCAAAATTATTCAAAATTTTACTTTAGAAGCTTTTTTAATTATTTCTAAAGCGCTAAGACATAGACTCCTACAAATATCAGAATCAACTTTATAGGCCAAATTATTTTATGACAAGATGTTTTTTGAAATCCCCCTTCCCCCCAAACTCAAAATTTTCCAGAATTTTACTTTAGAAGCTTTTTAATTATTTCTAAAGCGCTAAGACATAGAGTCCTACAAATATCAGAATCAACTTTATAAATAGCCATGACTACCTCAGATGGTTTTTGTGGTGCAGTGAGTTATTACTAGTAGTAGTATTTTCATGTTTTTTTGCATGCCATTCACACTATACCTAAAATGCATTCAGATATTTTGTTGATAAAACATAGCCGTGACTAGCTCAGATGGTTTTGCGGTGCAGTGAGTTGTTACTAGTAGTGGTATTTTTCGTGTTTTTTTGCAAGCCATTCATACTATATCTTAAATGCATTCAGATATTTCCTTGACAAAAAATAGCCATGACTACCTCAGATGGTTTTATGGTGCAGTGAGTTATTACTAGTAGTAGTATTTTCATGTTTTTTTGCATGCCATTCATACTATACCTTAAATGCATTCAGATATTTTGTTGATAAAACATAGCCGTGACTACCTCAGATGGTTTTGCGGTACAGTGACTTGTTACTATTAGTAGTATTTTCATGTTTTTTGCATGTCATTCATTTTATACTTTAAATGCATTCAGACATTTTGTTGATAAAACATAGCCGTGACTAGCTCGGATGGTTTTGCGGTGCTGTGAGTTGTTACTAGTGGTTGGTATTTTCGTGTTTTTTTTTTTGCAAGCCATTCATACTACACCTTAAATGCATTCCAGATATTTTCTTGATAAAAAAAACATAGCCGTGACTACATCAGATGGTTTTGCGGTGCAGTGAGTTGTTACTAGTAGTAGTACTTTCGTGTGTTTTGCAAGCCATTCATACTAGACCTTAAATGCATTCAGATATTTCCTTGATAAGAAATAGTCGTGACTACAACAGATGGTTTTGTAGTGCAGTGAGTTGTTACTAGTATTAGTGTTTTCGTGTTTTTTGCAAGCCATTCATACTATATCATTAAATGCATTCAGATATTTCTTGATAAAAAATAGCCATGACTACCTCAGATGGTTTTGTGGTGCAGTGAGTTATTACTAGCAGTAGTATTTTCATGTTTTTTGCATGCCATTCATACTATACCTTAAATGCATTCAGATATTTTGTTGATAAAACATAGCCGTGACTAGCTCAGATGGTTTTTTTTTTTTTTTGCGGTGCAGTGAGTTGTTACTAGTAGTGGTATTTTCGTGTTTTTTGCAAGCCATTCATACTATACCTTAAATGCATTCAGATATTACCTTGATAAAACATAGCCATGACTACATCAGATGGTTTTGTAGTGCAGTGAGTTGTTACTAGTAGTAGTACTTTCGTGTTTTTTGCAAGCCATTCATACTATACCTTAAATGCATCCAGATATTTTTTGGATAAAACATAGCCGTGACTACAAAAACGGATGGTTTTGCGGTGCAGTGAGTTTGTGACTAGTAGTAGTATTTTCTTGTTTTTTGCATGCAATTCATACTATACTTTAAATGCATTCAGATATTTTGTTGATAAAACATAGCCTTGACTAGCTCAGATGGTTTTGCGGTGCTGTGAGTTGTGTTACTAGTAGTGGTATTTTCGTGTTTTTTTTTTGCATGTCATTCATACTACACCTTAAATGCATTCAGATATTTTCTTGATAAAACATAGCCGTGACTACATCAGATGGTTTTGCGGTGCAGTAAATTGTTACTAGTAGTAGTACTTTCGTGTTTTTTTTTTGCAAGCCATTAATGCTATAAGACCTTAAATGCATTCAGATATTTCCTTGATAAAAAAAACAATAGCCGCGACTACAACAGATGGTTTTGTAGTGCAATGAGTTGTTACTAGTAGTAGTGTTTTCGTGTTTTTTTTTTGCAAGCCATTCATACTATATATTAGATGCATTCAGATATTTTCCTTGATGAAAAATAGCCATGACTACCTCAGATGGTTTTATGGTGCAATGAGTTGTTACTAGTAGTAGTGTTTTCGTGTTTTTTTGCATGCCATTCATACTATACCTTAAATGCATTCAGATATTTTGTTGATAAAACATAGCCGTGACTAGCTCAGATGGTTTTTGCGGTGCAGTGAGTTGTTACTAGTAGTGGTATTTTCGTGTTTTTTTTGCAAGTCATTCATACTATACCTTAAATGTATTCAGATATTTCCTTGATAAAACATAGCCGTGACTACATCAGATGGTTTTGTAGTGCAGTGAGTTGTTACTAGTAGTAGTACTTTCGTGTTTTTTGCAAGCCATTCATACTAGACCTTAAATGCATTCAGATATTTCCTTGATAAAAAAAATAGCCGTGACTACAACAGATGGTTTTGTAGTGTAGTGAGTTGTTACTAGTAGTAGTGTTTTCGTGTTTTTTGCATGCCTTCATACTATATCTTAAATGCATTCAGATATTTCCTTGATAAAAAAATAGTCATGACTACGTCAGATGGTTTTGTGTGGTGCATTTAGTTATTACTAGTAGTCATATTTTCATTTTTTTTGCATGCCATTCATACTATACCTTAAATGCATTCAGATATTTTTGTTGATTAAAACACAGCCGTGACTACAAACAGATGGTTTTGCGGTGCAGTGAGTTGTTACTAGTAGTGTGTAACATATTCGTGTTCTTTTGCAAGCCATTCATGCTATACCTTAAAATTCATTCAGATATTTCCTTGTTTAAAACATAGCCGTGACTACACATCAGATGGTTTTGTAGTGCAGTGAGTTGTTACTCGTTACTAGTGGTAATACTTTCGTGTTTTTTGTGCAAGCCATTCATACTAAACCTTAAGTGCATTCAGATATTTCCTTGATAAAAAATAGCCATGGACTACAACAAAAGGTTTTGTAGTGCAGTGAGTTGTTACTAGTAGTAGTGTTTTCGTGTTTTTTGCATGCCATTCATACTATATCTTAAATACATTCAGATATTTCCTTGATAAAAAAATAGCCATGGACTACCTCAGATGGTCTTGTGGTGCAGTGAGTTATTACTAGTAGTAGTATTTTCATGTTTTTTGCATGCCATTCATACATTTTACCTTAAATGCATTCAGATATTATTTTGATAAAACATAGCCGTGGACTACAACAGATGGTTTTTGCGGTGCCTTGTGTTGTTACTAGTAGTAGTGTTTTCGGTGTGTTTTTTGCATGACCTTCATACTATATCTTAAATACATTTCAGATATTTTTTCTTGATAAGAAAATAGTCATTGACTACCTCAGATGGTTTAGTGGTGCGTTATTACTAGTAGTAGTATTTTCATGTTTTTTGCATGCCATTCAGAGTATACCTTAAATGCATTCAGATATTTTGTTGATAAAACATAGCCGTGACTACAACAGATGATTTTGCGGTGTGTGCAGTGAGTTTTGTTACTAGTAGTGGTATTTTCGTGTTTTTTGCAAGCCATTCATACTATATCTTAAATACATTCAGATATTTCCTTGATAAGAAATAGCCATGACTACTTCAGATGGTTTTTGTGTTGCAGTGAGTTATTACTAGTAGTAGTATTTTCATGTTTTTTGCCTTGACTATTCATAATATACCTTAAATGCATTCAGATATTTTGTTGATAAAACATAGCCGTGACTACCTCAGATGGTTTTGCGGTGCAGTGAGTTGTTACTAGTAGTAGTAGTTTTCATATTTTTGCATGCCATTCATACTATACTTTAAATGCATTCAGATATTTTTCTTGATAAAACATAGCGTGACTACATCAGATGGTTTTGCGGTGCTGTGAGTTGTTACTAGTAGTAGTATTTTCATGTTTTTGTTGCGCATGCCATTCATACTACACCTTAAATGCATTCAGATATTTTCTTGATAAAAACATAGCGTGACTACATCAGATGGTTTTGCGGTGCAGTGAAGTTGTTACTAGTAGTATGTACTTTCGTGTTTTTTTGCAAGCCCATTCATACTAGACCTTAAATGCATACAGATATTTCCTTGATAAAAAAAATAGCCGTGACTACAACAAGATGGTTTTGTCTAAGTGCAGTGAGTTGTTACTAGTAGTAGGTTTTAGTGTTTTTTGCAAGCCATTCATACTATATCTTAAATGCATTCAGATATTTCCTTGATAAAAAATAGCCATGACTACCTCAGATGGGTGTTTTGTGGTGCAGTGAGTTATTAGTAGTAGTAGTAGTATTTTCATGTTTTTTTTGCATGCCATTCATACTATAACCTTAAATGCATTCAGATATTTTGTTGATAAACACATAGCCGTGACTAGCTCAGATGGTTTTGCGGTGCAGTGAGTTTTTACTAGTAGTGGTATTTTCGTGTTTTTTTTTGCAAGCTATTCATACTATACCTTTAATGCATTCAGATATTTCCTTGATAAAAACATAGCCGTGACTACATCAGATGGTTTTGTAGTGCATTGAGTTGTTACTAGTAGTAGTACTTTCGTGGTTTTTGCAAGCCATTCATACTAGACCTTAAATGCATTCAGATATTTCCTTGATAATAAACATAGCTGTGACTGCAACAGATGGTTTTGTAGTGCAGTGAGTTGTTACTAGTTTTAGTGTTTTCGTGTTTTTTGCATGCCCTTCAATACTATATCTTAAAATGCATTCAGATATTTCCTTGATAAAAAAATAGTCATGGACTACCTCAGATGGTTTTGTGGTGCAGTGATTTATTACTAGTAGTAGTATTTTTCATGTTTTTTGCATGCCATTCATACTATACCTTAAATGCATTCAGATATTATGTTGATAAAAAAACATAGCCGTGGACTACAACGGATGGTTTTGCGGTGCCGTGAGTTGTTACTAGTAGTAGTGTTTTTCGTGTTTTTGCATGACTTCATACTATATCTTAATATACATCAAGATATTTTCTTGATAAGAAATAGTCATGAACTACCTCAGATGGTTTTGTGGTGCGTTATTACTAGTAGTAGTATTTTACATGTTTTTTGCATGCCATTCAGAGTTATACCTTTAAATGCATTCAGATATTTTGTTGATAAAACATAGCCGTGACTATAACAGATGATTTTTGCGGTGCAGTGAGTTTGTTACTAGTAGTGGTATTTTCGTGTTTTTTTGCAAGCCATTCATACTATATCTTAAATACATTCAGATATTTCCTTGATAAGAAATAGCCATGACTACTTCAGATGGTTTTGTGGTGCAGTGAGTTATTACTAGTAGTAGTATTTTCATGTTTTTTGTGCTTGCTATTCATACTATAAACTTAAATGCATTCAGATATTTTGTTGATAAAACATAGCCGTGACTACCTCAGATGGTTTTTGCGGTGCAGTGAGTTGTTACTAGTAGTAGATTTTCATATTTTTGCATGCCATTCATACTATACTTTAAATGCATTCAGCTATTTTGTTTGATAAAAAATATCCAGTGACTAGCTCAGATGGTTTTGCGGTGCTGTGAGTTGTTACTAGTAGTGGTATTTTTCATGTTTTTGTTGCATGCAATTCATACTACAACCTTAAATGCATTCAGATATTTTCTTGATAAAAACATAGCGTGACTACATCAGATGGTTTGCGGTGCAGTGAGTTGTTACTAGTAGTAGTACTTTCGTTTTTTTTGCAAGCCATTCATACTAGACCTTAAATGCATACAGATATTTCCTTGATAAAAAAAAATAGCCGTGACTACAACAGATGGTTTTTTGTAGTGCAGTGAGTTGTTACTAGTAGTAGTGTTTTTAGTGTTTTTTGCAAGCATTCATACTATATCTTTAAATGCATTCATATATTTCCTTGATAAAAAAATAGCCATGACTACCTCAGATGGTTTTGTGGTGCAGTGATTATTAGTAGTAGTAGCATTTTCATGTTTTTTTTGCATGCTATTCATACTATACCTTAAATGCATTCCAGATAATTTGTTGATAAAACATAGCCGTGACTAGCTCAGATGGTTTTGCGGTGCATGAGTTGTTACTAGTAGTGGTATTTTTCGTGTTTTTTTTGCAAGCATTCATACTATACCCTAAATGCATTCAGATATTTCCTTGATAAAAACATAGCCGTGACTACATCAGATGGTTTTGTAGTGCATTGAGTTGTTACTAGTTCGTAGTAGTACTTTCGTGTTTTTTGCAAGCCCTTCATACTAGACCTTAAATGCATTCAGATATTTCCTTGATAAAAAAATAGCCGTGACTGCAACAGATGGGGGGTTTTGTAGTGCAGTGAGTTGTTACTAGTTTTAGTGTTTTTCGTGTTTTTTGCATGCCCTTCATACTATATCTTAAATGCATTCAGATATTTCCTTGATAAAAAATAGTCATGACTACCTCAGATGGTTTTGTGGTGCAGTGAGTTATTACTAGTAGTAGTATTTTCATGTTTTTTTGCATGCCATTCATACTATACCTTAAATGCATTCAGATATTATGTTGATAAAACATAGCCGTGACCACAAACAGATGGTTTTGTTCGGTGCCGTGAGTTGTTACTAGTAGTAGTGTTTTCGTGTTTTTTTTGGGCATGACCTTCATACTATATCTTAAATACATTCAGATATTTTCTTGATAAGAAATAGTCATGACTACCTCAGATGGTTTTGTGGTGCGTTATTACTAGGTAGTAGTATTTTCATGTTTTTTGCATGCCATTCAGAAGTATACCTTAAATGCATTCAGATATTTTTGTTGATAAAAACATAGCCGTGACTACAACAGATGATTTTGCGGTGCAGTGAGTGTGTTAACTAGTAGTGGTATTTTCGTGTTTTTTGCAAGCCATTCATACTATATCTTAAATACATTCAGATATTTCCTTGATAAGGAAATTAGCCATGAACTACTTCAGATGGTTTTGTGGTGCAGTGGGAGTTATTACTAGTAGTAGTTATTTTCATGTTTTTGTTGCTTGCATTCTACTATACATTAAATGCATTCAGATATTTTGTTGATAAAAATAGCACCGTGGCCTACCTCAGATGGTTTTGCGGTGCAGTGAGTTGTTACTAGTAGTAGTATTTTTCATATTTTTGCATGCCATTCATACTATATACTTTAAATGCATTCAGCTACTATTTTGTCGATAAAACATAGCCGTGACTAGCTCAGATGGTTTTGCGGTGCTGTGAGTTGTTACTAGTAGGTGGTATTTTCATGTTTTTAGTTGCATGCCATTCATACTACACCTTAAATGCATTCAGATATTTTCTTGATAAAACATAGCGGGACTACATCAGATGCGATTTTGCGGTGCAGTGAGTTGTTACTAGTAGTAGTACTTTCGTGTTTTTTATGGCAAGCATTCATAACTAAGACCATTAAATGCATACAGATATTTCCTTGATAAAAAATAGCGTGACTACAACAGATGGTTTTGTAGTGTCAGTAGAGTTGTTACTAGTAGTAGTGTTTTAGATCGTTTTTGTAATCCATTTCATACTATATCTTAAATGCATTCAGATATTTCCTTGATAAAAAATAGCAATTGACTACCTCAGATGGTTTTATGGTGCAGTGAGTATTAGTAAGTAGTAGTATTTTTCATGTTTTTTGCATGCATTCATACTATACCTTAAATGCATCAGATATTTTGTTGATAAAACATAAGCCAGTTGACTAGCTCAGATTGGTTTGCGGTGCAGTGTGAGTGTTACTAGTAGTGGTATTTTCGTGTTTTTTGCAAGCTATTCATACTATACCTTAAATGCATTCAAGATATTTCCTTGATGAAGCTAGCCGTTGACTACATCAGATGGTTTTTTAGTGCATGAGTTGTTACTAGTAGTAGTACCTTTCGTGTTTTTTGCAAGCCATTCATACTAGACCTTAAAATGCATTCAGATATTTCCTTGATAAAAAAATAGCCGTGACTGCAAATTATGGTTTTGTAAGTCAGTGCAGTGGTTACTAGTTTAGTGTTTTCGTGTTTTTTTTTGCATGCCCTTCATACTATATCTTAAATGGATTCAGATATTTCCTTGATAAAAAAAATAGTCATGACTACCTCAGATGGTTTTTGTGGTGCAGTGCGTTATTACTAGTAGATAGTATTTTCATGTTTTTTTCATGGCCATTCATACAATACCTTAAAGCATTCACTGGATATTTTGTTGATAAAAATATAGCCATGACTACACAGAGACGGTTTGTGCGGTTGCCAGTGTATTTGGTTTACTAGTAGTGGTATTTTCGTTGTTTTTTTGCAAAGCCATTCATACTATACCTTAAATGCATTCAGATATTTCACTTGATAAAACATCAGCCGTGGCACACAACAACAGATGGTTTTGTAATGCAGTGGTTGTTACTAGTAGTATGTAACTTTCGTGGGGTTTTTTGCAAGTCATTCATAACGTAGACCTTAAATGGCATGCAGATATTTCCTTGAGTAAAAAAAATAGCCGTGACTACAACAGATGGTTTTGTTGTGCAGTGAGTTATTACTAGGTAGTAGTATTTTTCAAGTTTTTTGCATGGCCATTCATAACTATACCGTGAAATGCCTTCAGATATTTTGTTGATAAAAAATTAGCCGTGACTACAAAACAGATGGTTTTGCAATCTTACGGTACTAGTAATGAATGGCATGCAAATAAAAACCACAAAAATACTACGACTAGTAACAACTCCCATGCGCTACAAAACCATCTGTTTGTATTCACAGCTATGTTTTTTGAAAGTCATTCAATACTATAACTTTAAAACGCAATGTCAGATATTATCCTTGATAAAAACATAGCTTTGACTATCTCAGATGGTTTTGTAGTGCAGGTAAGTTATTTACTATTAGTCGTATTTTCGTGTTTTTTTTTTGCATGCAATTCATACTATAACCTAAATGCATTCATATCTTTCCTTGATAAAAAATAAGCCTGTGACTACAACAGATGGTTTTGTAGTGCATTGAGTTGTTACTAGTAGTAGTTAACTATTCTTTTTTTTTGCAAGCCATTCACTTACTAGACCTTAAAATGACATTCGGAGTAATTTCCTTGATAAAAAATAGTGCCATGGACTACCTCAGATGGTTTTGTGGTGGTCAGTAGTGAATATTACTATAGTAATACGCCTCAGTTTTTTTGCAGTGCCATGCATACTATACTTTAAAAGCATTCAGATATTTTGTGGAATAAAAACATACGCCATGGACTAGCTCAGATGGTTTTTGCGGGTGCTGGAGTTGTTACTAATAGGGGTATTTTGCCGGGTTTTTTTGTGCATGCCATTCTTACTCACCCGTTTAAATGCATTCAAGTTATTTTTCTTGATTAAACCAGAGCCGTGACCTACATCTGATGGTTTTGCTGTGTCAAGTGAGTTGTTACTACGTAGTAGTACTTTTGTGTGTTTTTATTCAAGCAATTCATACTAACAGACCTTAAATGGCAATTTTCTATTGTTTATTATCTTTTTTTTTCTCTTGATAAAAAATTGCCGTGACTACAACAGATGGTTTTGTAGTGCCTGGAGTTGTTACTAGTCACATAGTGTTTTCGTGGGTTTTTTGGCAAGCCATTCCATACTATATATTAAATGCATTCAGATTTTTTCCTTGATAAAAATAGCCATGACTAACCTCAGATGGTGTTGGTGGTGCAAGTGAGGATTATGCTAGTAGTATTATTTTCCTGTTTTTGCATTGCCATTCCATACTATACCTTAAATGCATTCAGATCTTTTGTTGATAAAAGATAGCCGTGACTATCTCAAATGGTTTTGCGGTGCAGTGAGTTGTTACTAGTAGTGGTATTTCTCGTGTTTTTACAAGCCCATTCATACTATACCTTAAATGCATTCAGATATTTTCCTTGATAAAACCTAGCCGGATGACTAAATCATATGGATTTGTTCACGTGCGTGGTTTGTGTTTGTTGTTACTAGTAGTAGTACTTTTGTGGTTTTTTTGCAAGATGTGGTGACATTCATACTAGATAAAAAAATAGTCATGAACTACCTCAGATTGGTTTTGTTGTGCCAGGTAAGTTATTACTAGTAGTAGTATTTTCATGTTTTTTGCATGCCATGTCATACTATAACATTAAATGCATTCAGATATTTTGTTGATAAAACATAGCCGTAACTACAAACAGATGGGTTTTGCGGTGCAAGTGAGGTGTTACTAAGTAGTGGTATTTTCGTGTGTTTTTGGCAAGCCATTCCTGCTTAGACCTTAAAATTGCATTCAGATTATGTTCCTTGATAAAAAGATAGCCGTCGTGACTACAACAAATGTTTTTGTAGTGCAGTTGAGTTGTTACTAGTAGTAGATGTTTTCGTGTTTGTGCAGGCCCCTTCATACTATATCTTAAATGCATTCATATGTTTCCCTGATAAAAAAGAGTCACGACTACCTCAGATGGGTTTGTGGTGGCAGTGAGTTATTAACTAGTAAATAGTATTTTCATGTTTTTTTGCATGCCATTCATACATATACCTTAAAGGCATTCAGATATTTTGTTGATAAAACATAGCCGTGACTACAACATATGGTTTTGCGGTAGCAGTGAGTTGTTACTAGTAGTGGTATTTTCATGTTTTTTGCTATGCCATTCATAGACTATCACCCGTTACATCGAATTCAGATATTATGTTGATAAAAAATAGCCGATGACTTACAACAGATGGTTTATGCGGTGCCGTGGAGTTTTGTTACTATAGTGGTTATTTTTAGTGTTTTTTGCAAGCCATTCATACTATGATTCTTAAATGCATTCGAGATATTTCCTTGATAAATAATAACCGTGACCTACCTCAGATGGTTTTGTGGTGCAGTTGAGGGCGTTACTAGTAGTGGTATTTTCCATTTTTTTGCATGCCATTCATACTATTAGAGCCGTTAAATGAATTTCAGATATTAATGTTGATAAAACATAGCCAGTGAGCTACAACAGATGGTTATTCGGTGCCGTCGGAGTTGTTACTAGTAGTAGTATTTTTCATGTTTTTTGCCATGCATTCATACTATAACCTTAAATACCTACAGATATTTTGTTTGGATAAAACATAGCCTTGACTAAAAAAAAGGCTCAGAAGGTTTTTTGGCAGAGTGCAAGTGATTGGTTACTAGTAGTGGTATTTTCGTGTTTTTTTGCACGCCAATTCATAATTATGACATTAAATGCATTCAGATATTTCTTGATGTAACATAGCCGTGACTAAATCAGATAGTTTTTTAGTGCAGAGTGATTATGTTTACTAGTAAGTAGTACTTTCTTGTTTTTTGCAAGCCAATTCATACTAGACTCTTAAACTGCATTCAGCTGTTTTCGTGATAAAAAATAGTCATGACTACCTCAGAAATGGTTTTGTGGTTGCAATTGAGTTTATTACTAGTAGTAGTAATTTTCATGTTTTTTGACATGCCATTTCATACTATATCTAATTACATGCATTCAGATATTATTTGTTGATAAAAACATGGCCATGACTACCTTCAGATGGTTTTGCGTGTCAGGTGAATTGTTACTAGTAGTGGTATTTTTCGTTGTTTTTTGCAATCCAGTCATACTACATCGTAAATGGCATTCAGCTTTGTCCTTGAGAATAAAAATAGCCACGACTACCTCAGATTGGTTTTGTGGTGCAGTTAGTTATTAATAGTATTAGTATTTTTTCATGTTTTTTGGTCATGCCATTCATACTATACCTTAA
>JAPEVW010000150.1:257500-328000 GCA_027921565.1 Artemia sinica | reverse complement strand
ATCCTAGAGGTCACCTATGCTCCAATTGTCATTATGATAAATGTAATCAGTGGGAGAGTACATATCCCGGTATGATTGGAAAGAATCCTAACCGTGATTTTAGTTTATTGGTACGAGATTGGTATCGTCGTGGTTTTAGATTGTTCTGGGAGGAGGAACCGGGTCAACGATTCAACTGTTGGAACAACAAAAGAATATGGTTTCTACGTCATCGTTGTGAAGACACTGGGTGTTATGATTATAAGCCCACTGATTTTTATTTGGCTGTGACGGAATGTGATTCGACACTTGAGGACACTGTTTGTGAAATTGCTTCAAATAGGCAAATTGAAACATGTGAATTCTATAGAATGAATGAGAATAGTATCATTGACTATACAAAGAGATATGACAAGAGTGAAGTCACACTCTACTGTAGAAAATGTGACCCTGACATTGCACTACATCAGGATCAGTACACTGTGAATTCAGATAATCTACCTGCACTAGTTGTTGTCGACAAATACCTAGTAGTGGATGAAATCTAAAGAGTAGAAAAGTCGTTTTATCATGTATATAAATTTTTTTATTAATAAACAATTTCACATACATCTTTAGAACATTTTATTCTCAGGGCACTAAAATCAATATTAAATACACTTGTAAGTATATTCTCCACTAGAAAGTCGTTCAATTGAGGTAAGTCAACGTAGATGTTGAGAAACTGCTTGTAGGTGTAGCCACGACATCTGAACATGAAAAAGAGTAGTGCATGAAAGCCACATGTCTTAGTCGTTAAATCCTGTACTCTTCGTTGATTTTGAATAATGGTTTTCCCTCTGCTTTCAATAAAGTTGCTGATGTATGGAGCATAGAATTTATACGATAGGCCAAGAGGATCAAAAAATTCAATATTCTTTGCTGTTTGAAAGATGCATAGCCAATGACCGGTCTTCAAAGTCGATGGACTGCTATTAACAATGATTAGGGTATTGTTAACACTTGGAATTTTTTCAATGAAGTCCGAGGGTATGCAATAGGACTTGTACTGGGACATGTATGGATCCATACTAAATACGTTGATTATTTGGTTTGTGTTCATGGTGCTAGGTCTAGTAGAACACTGCCGTCGGGCGTGATTTCCCAATAGGTTTCAAATTGACTCAGTGATATTAGCGTGATACTCTCAGTCAGAGCATTGGCAAATGTACACTCTAAACGTACATTCCCTGTTCATACTATACTCATATCTTGTGTGCCTGACAAGTCCAAAACAATAACCCCATGATTTTTTGAAAACATTGAATCAGTTATTCCATTTTCAAATAGTTGAGAGTCATGATCTAGGGATTGCATGGTCAACTCGTACAGAGTTCTATAGGATTTTTTGTCAAATGATAGAGTGTACAGTGGAATACCATTCACTTTGCACACGAGGCTAGATAGATCGAAAAAATTAAAATCATGGGGGGATTCAGTCCAGGATCCAACGGCACTGCCACTCTTCACAAAGGCCAATGCCAATTTTGATGGGATTTCTCCATTGATAAATGATGAATCGCTATAGCTACGAGAGCCGGTGGCAATGTGACGTTGATTGGTGATTGTATGGGGGACAAGAAGTTTAATGTTGTTACCATTGGCTCTTAGCTTTTCATCTGCCAATACAACAGAGCTCATAACTTGTTGTTTTCGGACGTGGAGAATTGCCGATGTGATAATGACATTTGCATCGGGTGCTGCAGGAAGTGTTTTTCTCAAAATGAAATTCGATGGGGCCATCTGTAACTTTATGTCAATCTTGACATTGGGGGGTAGCCATTGGGATATATTGAATATCTCATGATTTAATTTTCCAACTAGATGATACTCCTGGGTCACTGCAGTAGTCAACTCACCATCAGTATCAACACCTGTTCGATATTCATAGCCCAATGATTGTCCTCTCATCTCTTTGTACGCCTTTGGTGTCATCATCATAAATTGTATGTAGCTTGCATAGTTGGATAAATTATTGCTAGTGCTCACCAATGTTCCATTAATAAATACATTAATTTGTTTGAATAGGTTGTGTAGAATACAGTTTTCATAGGAGAGACCATCGCCGGCATTTGGAGTTGTATTATCTGACTTTTTCTTCACCACAACATTTAAATCAATAAATGTTGACGACAAATCAATGAAATAGTCTTCATTGGAAAATATTTGAAAGTGTATATTCTCCGAGAGGGGTTGTTGAGGGTGAAATTGTTCATAGTAGCCATACTTGACACTGACATCAACATTTTCAGCATTGAATAGATTCAATGAGGAGCTGATTGATGGATATGATTCCTTGTGGGGGAGATAAGTCATCTTAAGAGAAGAAATCCTTCTTTGACCTAACAATCTTTTTCTTTTTCTTCTTCTGCTGCTTATTGGCCTTCGTTGTTTTATTTCTCAAAGTCCTTGTTGATGTCCTTTGCTTCCTGCCTGGGTGGAGACTGATGAGTGAATGACGTGAACGCATCCTTTTCAATCCCTCCCCATTTTGTCGAGATTTTAATTGTTCACCAACGGCTCTTGCTGAAGATCTCACACTATAACTACACTAAGACATCCTTCTGTCATCAACCCATCTCCCCCAAAACGCTTTTCAGCCATTTCTAGTTAAAATTTTATTTTCCAGTCATCCACTCGGGTTTTTTGTAAGCAATACGCCCCCAAACTATCACACTATAACTACTCTATGAAAGCAAGCTGCCATCGCACTATTCCCCCCAAAAAATATTTTTCAGAGATTTCTAGTTAAAAATGTTATTTCAACTCATTCATTTGGGTTTTTCGCTAGCAATTCGCCCCCCCCCCAATCACACTCTAACTAGACTAAGACACCCATCTGTCATCGACCCATCTCCCTGAAAACACTTTTCAGCCATTTCTAGTTAAAAATTTTATTTCAATTCTTTCATTCGGGTTTTTTCGCAAGCAATTCGGCCCACAGTACAGCACTATAAGTAATCTAAGACACCCCACTATCATCACCCCACCACTTGTATATTATACAGAACACATCGAAGAAGTAAAGCTATCCGTTATTAAAATTCTTTTCTTGCCATCTACATCTCTCTTAGCATCAACTTTTTAGTATACTATATCGTTAAACTCTATTTTAAATTGACAACACTGTTCAAACGCCACTTGTGTATTATACAGAACACATCGAAGAAATAAAGCTAGGTCAACTAATAAGACCATTTTATCATCATTAACCATTTCCATAGATTGATATTCTTCCAAATTTATAATAAATAAGCTATGAGTTAAGAACCCCAAGGGGTTACCTTAACTGATAATCACCAATTCGCAAATGCTATACCCTTTTTTTCTCCACCTCATACGATCCAATTCGCAAATGTTATCTAGCTCTGTTTTTTCCCTATTATTCAATTAATATCGTTCGTATAGTCCAATTCGCAAATGCTAAACCCTTTTTTTTCTCCACCTTCATAGGAACCAATTCGCAAGTGCTATCTACCGACACATTCATAACAAACTATTCTTGGCTAAAGACAATTGTCCAAAAAAATCAGAAACCACTCTTGATAGCACATACTTCAAAGAAATGGAACAGTGGATAATTCATGGGTGATAGACAGCTTTTCCTACAAAATCATTCCTAAATACGCAATTTGACAATTTCTAGTTTTCGATTAAAAAAAATAATTATACTCTCAAAACGTGTTTGACCACTTTATAGGTAAAGGTGTGGTAACTTTTTAAAATGAGCACGTGAAACTGTACTGCATATTCTTGTGAAATTGATATCAATAGCAAAAAACCAGTCTGACTGTGTTATACAATTTCGACTATACTCTCAAAACATGTTTGACCACTTTATAGGTTTGCACGCTTTTTGCAATGTGCACGTGAAACTGTAGTGTATACCATGTGAGGGAGTACTCACTCTCTTTGAAAAGGTGTATACGTCTTGTAGAATTCAATAGACGCATTCTACTACCCTTGCCCTGATGAAACTGATAAATATGCCCCTCTTAGGAAATAATTGATAAAAATAAATATTATTATAAAGAAATTTAGACATAAGATGAAAACAAGAAAAAATATGTTTATTTAGCTCACATGTACATACACCTTTTCAATATGAGACGGTCGGTACAATTTCTAATAACATAGCGTGCAAGTGTATTGACGAAAGATTACAAGAAATGAGAGGGAGGAGAGCTAACGATGTAATAGATCTCTCTCTCTCTTCAGGGTTCTTTGAAGTCCAACTGCAGAAACAATCCAGATAACCATCCCACAAACATCTCTTCGCTTGCTTGATTTTAGCACAACACATTTTTGATAGCTCTGTAAAATCTTCTGCACTAAGGTCATCGATGAAGCTAATATCTTGTTTAAAATAGTAGATCTTCTTATTTTGAATAATATATGATAATATATGGAAAGCAATTACCTTATACCTTGGACTATTAAAAACAGAGAAAATCTTTTCAAGAGCAACTAAATTAGTATCCGTTGTTAGTGAGGATTCATTCAATAATTTCCCAGCAATATCATCTTTTATGTGAATAAAGTTGTATTTCCCAACTATATAATCAAAAACATCCTTGTTTATTTTTTCAAAGCCAGACATAGTCTTGGTCTCAAAATACTGGATAATAAATTGCAGTGTCTTGAAATGGACATCCTCAGCAAAAACTGCATTCCTCGGATTCTCAGTCATCTCCACTTCAAACATGCGACGAAATACGCCAATTTCAGCTGTTAGAAAGCTTTTCCTGACTTTGGTCTCACCACCATCACAATGAATGGAAACGATTGGGTTTTCGATCATTTCAACAATCCAATCATTTTTTGTCTGGAAAAAAAATGATGGAATAATTCTTTTCCTTCCATGAAAACAAATGAACACTTTCTCTGGTATAAATGAACCTGTAAGTAAATGAAGAAAAGAATAAAACATGTTAAAGATGTAAAAGCTTCTAAAAGAGGATCAAAGGTACTACGCCACCCTATCTGACACGCAACAAACACCAATAAGGAAGAGCTCCGAAAACTGTCTTCAAAATGATTTATTGCATGTATTTTGGAGCATAGATAGTGGGATTTGCATTAGGTTTTGACGAGGAGTTTTTCCGCATGTCAGGATTTTTAGAGTTCTTAGGATCAAATATAAAGTTATAAAATTTGTCCGTTGTTTACATAAAATAATTATTTTTAGGAAGTATACACACATTTTTCGGGAAGGGGGCGGGGGATTTTTATTCGGGGGGGGGGGGGAATTTACTGGGGACAATTTTCAGTTGGGAGGGAAATTTGACAGATATCCTGTACAAAATTGTTTTCATTTGTCTTATTTTCTCTTTGCCAACTCAATTTTGCATGTGAAGATTTTCTTTGGGAAATTTCTCAGTATGTCTCCTTTTCTGGAAAAAGATGTTCATGGAATGGAGGGATTTCCGAGGTGATTGTAAAACGGTTAGAGGTGAAAGTCTTTTCTTCAAATTAAAGTATGTTAAGGATAATTTTGCTGCCTGAATCGTCTGCAGGAAATTTTACGGAGGGAAGGGGAGTGATTTTAAGCCAATATGCAATTGTCAGGAAGGAAACTTAAGGGGTTGGGGTATATTTTCTTGAGAGAAACTTTCCACAGAGGAGTTTCTCATGGCGGGAGAGAATTTTTCATACGGGATGAGCGTGATTTATCGGTATTGTTCGAACACAATTTAGAAATAGAACATTTTTCTAAAAGAAAATAAGGAGCAACATAAAAGCTTATAACGAACAAAAATTCTTCCGTATGTGAGGCAGTAGCCCCCCTCCCCCACCTCCTCCTCAGTACCTTATTCTTTACGCTAAAGTTTGACTGTTAGTCCCAATTTTTTAAGAACGACTCCTGAATCACAAGGGCTCTTTAATTAGAAAAGGAAGTTGTTTTTTTTTAAGTGCTAAAAAACTTTAGTGTGAAGAAAAAGGTATTGGGGAAGGGAGCAACCCCTTCATATACGGAATAATTTCTATTAGTTTTGAGTTTTAGCATCACAACTTACTTTTAGCTGAAAAAAAACTCGTTTTTCATTTAATAAATGTATTTGTCATTATTTTTTTCTTTTCTATACACTTTTTTTAACCAGCTCTGAAAAACGAATTGACATAAATGTACTTGAGATTATTACTGCAATTAATCACTTTTCAAGCAACACCAATCCAACTTTTAAATATATATATATATATATATATATATATATATATATATATATATATATATAGATATATATATATATATATATATATATATAATATATATATATATATATATAATATATAATATATATATATATATAGATATATATATATAATATGTATGTATGTATATATATATATATATATATATATATATATATATATATATATATATATATAATATATATATATATATTATATATATATATATATATATATATATATATATATATATATATATATATATATATATATATATATATATATATATATATATATATATATATATATATATATATATATGTATGTATATATATATATATATATAAATATATATATATATATATATAAATATATATAAATATATATATATATAAATATATATAAATATATATATATATATATATATATATATATATATATAATATATATATATATATATATATATATATATATATATATATATATATATATATATATATATATATATATATATATATATATATATATATATATATATATATATATATATATATATATATATATATATATACTATAACTACTAACAACTCACCGCAGCACCAAGCCGCCTGAGGCCAACACAGCTACGCACGATCCTCTTCCACCCCAATCTATTCAAAGCTTCCCTTTTTATACCCAACCACGATGTTCCCATTTCCTTTAAATCTTTCTTTATGACGTCCTCCCACCCCACACGGGGACGAACTGCTTTCCGTTTAGCCCTAGATGGTTGGCCGAAAAGAACAACCTTCGGCAATCTGTCATCCTTCATCCGCACAACGTGCCCTAACCACCTCAACCTTTCTTTCATTATAGCCCTAGAGAGCGGTATTGAACCACATTTTTCGTATAGCCTATTGTTTGAAATACGGTCAGTCAGCCGGGTACCCAGAACAATCCTTAAGCAATTTCTCTGGAAAACATCTAGCAAATCTTCATCCGCTTTTCGGAGCGTCCATGCTTCAGAGCCATATTTGACCACTGTCATCACTGTAGCTTCTAATATTCTAATCTTGGTTTGCAGACTTATCTTCCTATTCTTCCAGACTTTTTTTTAACTATGAAAAAACACCCTGAGCCTTGGCTATTCTATTTTTAACATCTTCACTGCTCCTACCATCTTTACTAATAATGCTACCAAGGTAAGTGAAGCTGCCCACCTGATCAATCTTTTCATTACCGTCACCTTTTCATCTTCACTTATTCCTAGCCTTAGTGACTTAGTCTTCCTAACATTAATTTTCAAACCAATTCTAGCACCCTGAACTCGCAAAACCTTTAAAACTTCATTCATTTAGCTAACACTTTCATCTAGGATGCTTAAGTCATCAGCATAATCCAAGTCCAGGAGACTTTTTCCTCCCCATTTGATTCCGTAATCTCCCATTGCCTTTCCTGTGCTCCTTAAAACAAAGTCCATCAAAATAATCCATAGAAAGGGGGATAGAACACAGCCCTGCTTAACTCCTGATTTAATACAAAACCAGCTGCTAACCTCTTTTCCTACCTTAACCGCAGCAGTGTTATTCTCGTACATAGCACTAATCACTTTAATGTATTTGTCTGGTATACCATACAAGGATAAAACCTTTACTAAAGCTCTTCTATCAATATATATATATATATTCTGCATATATATCTACATCTTCTATCAATATATATATATATATTCTGTACATATATCTACATCTTCTATATATATATATATATATATATATATATATATATATATATTATATATATATATATATATATATATATATATATATATATATATATATATATATATATATATATATATATATATATATATATATATATATATATATATATATATATATATATTTATATATATATATATATATATATATATATATATATATATATATATATATATATATATATATATATATATATATATATATACATATATATATATATATTTATTTATATATATATATATATATATATATATATATATATATATATATATATATATATATATATATATATATATGTATAGTGCAAATTATGATCTGGCCTTGGGAAGGCATAGGGGTTTTGAGCCCATTTTATCTTAATCTCTGCTCGTTTTGAGTTTGACTCGGTTATCTACTGTAATTTCTGTTCGTTTTGGGTTTAATTTATTTATCGATGCTGATTTGTGTAGTTTCACGCTTGGTAGATTATTTTATTTTATTTTTGATAATTTTTGTTTAATGGAGTTCTTCACTTTTCTTTGAAAAACTTATTTTGTGGAAAAAGTTTTTTCAATTAATTTCTGTTCGTTTCATATTGACATAGTCTTTTCAGAGAAAAAGAAAATAATACTTTAAATCTTTTCATTTTTTTAAAGATTTATTGTTTGGCCTGCTATTTGTATGCTGGAGAAAAATTTTCAGTTATTTTTAACAACATACACCCTCTTAAAAATCTGGACACAAATAGAAGCGTTTAATTTAGTTTCATACCTCGTCTAGTTGACCTGAAATGGAAAATTTGATACAATTTGCAAAAAATTCTGTTTACTTTCTTTGATAGCTTGGATACACTTACGTTATTTTGAATTGGTTAAATCTTAAGAGCAAAAGCAGCCCCAAAAGTTTGAACATAAAACCCTCAGTCGTTCTTGGGATACTGCTAAGATGCCTTATTGGGCATTAGCAAAAACACAGTGCATTTTGATTTAATCTTATTGCAACATTTAGTTTTTAAACATAAAGTCAAATGGGAGGGTTGGCGTGGGAGGGGGATTAGTTTTCCTCCAATCACTTTCGACTATTAAAAAGGACATCAGCCCTTTCTATTTTCAATTGAATGAGCCCTTTCCAAAGTTCCTACGACAACTCCTTCGATACAAAGTGCCTAAACAACAACAACAACAAAAAAAATAATACATTATACCCACATCGATCTTTACTATAAAAATGTCAAGTCTCCAAATCACTTTCCACTATTAAAAAGAGCATAAATTACAGCCCTTGCACTGAGGGGGTTATCATCCTAAAAGACCTAATTTCCAGAACTTTCAACTACGTTGAACACGATGGATATCTCAAAATTTTGATTGGATTTGTTTGGGAAAATGGTGGGCGCAAGAGAGGCGAGTCGCTATCCAATCCCTTTCATCTATTAAAAAAGGCACTAACCCTTTCAATTTCCAATTGAATGAGCCCTTTTTAAGTTTCTACGACAACGCTTTCAATAAAAACTGCTGAGAAAATCACCAACTTCACAACTCAAAATTATGAATTATCTTATACAATCATGGACATCAGAATTTTGGGAATTCGTCTTGACTGCATGTTAGTTAACTGAAAAAGGAAACAAATTACTTTTGGCTGTTGCTCTAAAACTGTTTCCTACAAAAATAACTTTTGAGTTCTCACTGTCCACCAAATCACTGACTTCTGGTAATTTTTACTCATCTAAGTATGACGAAAGCATTTAACAGACCGAGTTTTACCACACCTCTTCCGGTAAAAAATGTCCCAATTTACATACATTGTTCAAATAGTCTTACTGACCTAGTTTTCACTTGAATACCAATGAACTGTAATTGTTGCTAATAATATGCGATGAACTGATAAAGTCCACTAGCTGTTTGACAAAATTATAGTGCAAGATAAATTTTGGTACTATCAAAAATTAGATTTAAAATTGCACCGTTCGTAACTTAGGTAGGAGCAGTCCTAATCGTTATTTCAATCACTTCTGACACCCCCCCAGTCCATGAACATCTTTTTCCAGAAAAGAAAACACGCTCAAAAATTTCCCAAAGAAAATCTCCACATGCAAAATTGAGTTGGCAAAGAGAAAATAAGACAAATAAAAATAATTGTCTGTATACTTCTTAATAACAATTACTTTATATAAACAACGGACAAATTTTATAACTTAAAGAAATATACCCCCGGGGCTGCAGGGTGTCATGTTAAATCTAAAGGTATAGTTTTTATAATGGCAAAAGCAAAACACGACAAGCCAAGGCAAAAGTTAAAGGTCCAATAACAAAAAATTCGTAATTTTACAAAGGCGCTAATTTTAATTTAAGGTCGTTTAAAATGTTTAAGGGGTTGATTGATGAAAATATCCGGTGTCGACACAACCACATAGGGCCTGGGGGCAGATTTGTAAGTTATATCCTAGGGGCACATATGGTTCTTATGGAAGGTATGCTCGTATAAACTTCAGAGGGTTCATTTGATTGGAAATTGAAGGTTATAATTCACTTTTTAAGAGTCAAAAGATACCGGGGGCAATTAGCCCCTCCCCCCCCCCCCTGTACCAAACAAAACTTTGATATATCCATTTTGGTCAACGTAGTCGAAAGTTCTGGAAATTAGGTATTTTAGGATGATGACCCCCTCAGAGCCCTCAGTGCAAGGGTTGTAAGTTATGCCCTGGGGGCATATAAGGTATATATAGAAAGTTGTTCTAAAAATTTCAAAAAGCGCTCATTTGTTTGGAAATTGAAATAGCCCTTTTTAATAGTCGAAAGTAAGTGGAGTAATTGACCCCCCTCTCACGCCCACCATTTCCTCAAACGCGTTCAATCAAAGTTTATAGACAGCCATTTTGTTCAACGTAGTTGAAAGTTCTGGAAATTATGTATTTAAGGATGACAAACCCCCAAGAGTCCCCAGGGCAAAAGTTGTAAGTTAAGATTAAATAAAAAAGGCACTATGTTAATGCTAATTCTCAATAAAGCAACTCAGCAGTATCCCAAGAACGACTGAGACTATTATATTCAAACTTTCGGGGCTACTTCTGCTCTTAAAAGTTAACCAAATCAAAATAGCGTAAGTGTATGCAAGCTATCAAAGAAAGTAAACAGATTTTCTTGCGAATGGTATCAATTTCATTATTTCAGGTCAACTAGAGGAGGTATGAAACTAAATTAAACACTACTTTTTTAGATATTTTTTTTTTAGATATTTAGATATTTATTGCAATAAAAGCCACTTTGGGCCATGGCAAAAAAAGGAAAATCACACAAAATAATAACATGATTATAACACTCATAGCAAAGTATGGTAGCCTACATAACAATAACAACGCAAAATTACAAAACATTACAAAAACATAATAAAGCACACGATACCAAACATAAATAAACTAACATAAATAGATAGATGTATGTTACATCTATCAAGGGCCATGACTACAAAAATAACACAACAAGAAAACAACTTACACACATACAACAATACTTTCCGCACTCACCCCACCCCTTTTACAAAAATCTATCTCTATGTGACATACCCAATTTTATATACTTTGCTATCATTCTTATTGTCCCATAATTTTTTGATCCCATTACTGAAACCAACCACTCACTTGTCCCCACATTAACAAAAAATAAATCTTTCCTTAGATACTGTAATTCGGGACAAAGGGCCATGAAGTGAAGCTCCGCACATAGGGCATGAGTAAGGACCCTCCTTTACCCTTACCCTCCCTAAATATTTCCTCCTTTCTCCAAGTGCTAGAAAATTAACTTTCTATCTGTGTTTAAACTACTATCTGTGTCCAGATTTTTAAAAGGGTGCATGTTGTTAAAAATTGCTGAAAAATTTTCTCCAGCATACAAATAGCAGGCCAGACTATAAAGTCGTAAAAAAAGAAAATATTTAAACTATTATTTTCTTTTTCCCTGAAAAGACTTTGTCAATATAATCGGATAGAAATTAATCAAATAAAAATTTTCCACAAAATAAATTTTTCAAAGAAAAGTGAAGAACTCCGTTAAACAAAAAATGAGCAAAAATAAATTCAAATAATTACCAAGCGTGAAACTACCACAAATCAGCATCGATAAATAAATGAAACCCAAAACGAACAGAAATTACAATAAATAACCGAGTCAAACTCAAAACGAGCAGAAATTAACATGAGTAGGGCTCAAAACCCCTATGTCTTCCCAAGGCCAGACCATAATTTGCACTTCACTGAAAAAAAAAAATACAAATAGAATGTGCATTGTCAGTTTAATATACATATACTGATATTTATTAATCAATATGTTAATATTATTTATTTGTGAAAGTTATAAAAGTAAAAACATTGATATTTTTTTAAGTAAAGTGCAAATTTTGTTCTGGCCTTGGGAAGGCATAGGAGTTTTGTGCCCTACTCATGTTAATTTCTGCTCGTTATGAGTTTGACTCGGTTATTTATTGTAATTTCTGTTTTTAAAGAACTAGTGTTGGGCGATATTAGATATAGATATATCGATGTCGAATATCGAAAACGATATTACTTCGGCTGTTTCTGGTATCTACCGGTGAACATCCAGCAGAAAAGATCCAACGTAGATATTTGTTTCGCAAATTCCAAGGAGAAGAATAATGAATTCAGTCCATTGACTCATATATGCTGATACACGGCATGTACAGATGTATCCTAAAGTTGACATAGCTAACCTGTATTCAAACTACGTTTAATAAGGGTGGCTCAGCAACTTTCAAATGTTGCTGAGAACCTCTGACAGGCTTGGCTAGATAAGATTCCTTCTGGGCTTATAAGCCTTGTTCAGATCACACTCGTCACGATTGCCACATACCTCAATCCGCATTTCAAGAAACGATATATTATCCCTGATGATCTTCTCCAAATTGAGAGTAAAATAAGGTGAAAGTAAGGAGCGACATTAAAACTTAAAACGAACAGAAATTATTCCGTATATGAAAGAGGTGGTCCCCTCCTCAACGCCTCCCTCTATACGCTAGAGTTTTTCATTGTTAAAAAACAAGTTGTGAGACAGTCAAACTTTAGCGTAAAGAGCGAGGCGATGAGGGGGGGACCGCCCCTTTCATATACGGAATAATTTCTGTTCGTTTTAAGTTTTAATATCGCACCTTACTATCAGCTAAAAAAAACTTTTTTATCATTTAATTTCTGAACGGTTTTGAATTAATGCAGCTTTGATTTTGGCTCACCGTAAATGAATAAATAAACGAAATTTGCATATCAGTTTTACTTTTTTTGGCTAAATGGCTTTCTCGAAATTTTGTTCTGACGTAACTTACGTGACGAACTTCTACAATCGTATGTTTTTATTACGTATCTTAGGGAGTTCGCCCCCCTATTCAATAACTCACTCTTTACGCTAAAGTTTGAATTTTGTTCAAACCACAAACCCCTGAATCACAAGGGCCGGTTAATTAGAATAGATAGCTCTTTTGAAAGTACTAAAAAAAACTTTAGCGTAAAGAGCGAGGTATTGACTAGGGGGCGAACCCCCTCATATTCGTAATGATTTCTGCTCGTTTTAAGTTTTAATGTTGCTCCTTACTTTCAGTTGAAAAAACTTGTTTTTTTATAATGCTGGGAAATCCGGCACCCCCTTCATAGAAATGTCCCTTCCCCTAAGGAAACATTCTCCCCCGTAACCCTCTCCTCCGATCCCCCCCCACCAAAAAAAATCCCTCCTGAAATCGTCGATACACTTCACATTAACCAATACTATATGTAAACAATAGGCAAAGTTCATAACTTGCAGCCCTTCCCCTGGGAGCTGTGGGGCATTAAGTTACCCTTAAAGACATATTTATTAGATTTTCGACTATGCTAAACAAAATGGCTATCTCAAAATTTTGATTGGGTAATTTTGGGAGAAAAATGAGCGAGGAAGGGGGCCAAGTTGCCTTCCAATTTTTTTGCTCATTTAAAAGGGACGCTAGAACTTTTAATTTCCGTTCGAATGGGCCCTCTCACGATATTCTAGGACTACCAGATCGATACGATCACCCTTGGGGGATAAAGAAACAAATAAACACGCATCCGTGATCTTTCTTCCGGTAAAAAATACAAAATTCCACATTTTTGCAGATAGAAGCTTGAAACTTCTATTGTGGGGTTCTCTGATTCACTGAATCTGATGGTGTGATCTTCCATTAAAGTTCTATGACTTTTAAGAGTAGTTTCCTCCTTTTTTAGAAAATAAGGCAAATTTTTTGCGCGCGTAACTTTTGATGGGTTAGATTAGATGAAACTTATGTATTTGAAATTAGCATAAAAATCTGATTCTTTTGATGTATCTATTGGTATCAAAGACTCCGTTTTTTAGTTTCGATTACTATTGAGCCGGGTCGCTCCTTACTTAGAGTTCGTTACCACGTACTGTTTGATTCCAAGATTTTCTGAATAAAAAAATAAATAAATACATTATGAACTAACTATTGGTAAGAAAAAAGTTCAAAGTGAAATAGCCTTGAGCATTGTCTGTCCTGAACAAATTGTAATAACAAAATAAAAGTACAATCCAATTCCCTATTCAGGTCTGTTTCCGAATATAATGGCCCGGACAATTGTTTCTCTGTTCCCTCCCCTTAATGCGGCCAGATAAAGCCCTTGGCTATGTAAAAAACTTGGCTTATTTTGTCATTTTTTCTTTAAACTTGAACTATTTTGCATAACGAATAAACTGTTGACAAGAAATAAGTGCGAAAATAATGCAAACCAAGAGAATCAGCCAAGTCATATATATAGTATAGGTACCATATATATAGTCTAGTATAGGCACCCATCCCACATGAGGGGAAGGTCTATTCATGTTTCCATAAAAAAGGCGACCCCGCACAAAACGTCCGTAAAAGTGGATTTTCCACAGATACAAAATCGGTTTAATATCTGGATAGTCAGCTTCAATGCATTCAAACCCCAGGAGTCACTTTTCACCCATTTGAAGGTCTTGTAAAGACAACCCAACTGCATTGGCATTTAAAGTAATTTTTTTTAAGTTATTGGGTCAAAATCGATGAAAAGTCGGGACGGTGTTTCGAGGGGCGGACAAAGTAGATGACAATGTTAGGAAATGGCAAAGTAAAACCTCTTCCAGAGGTTTATTTTTTAGTTCTTTCAATCATTTTGGATTTTCCTAACATTTTAAAAAATACTCTTTCAAAAAAAGACAACGATCTGGCGGCTAGTCTTGTATTTGGTCGTCCTACGCGACAACTGTTAAACATTAAGGGTGGTCCTGTGACAACCTTCCAGCCATGACAACTCTGCGCGAAGTGAACGGGTAAGAGGAAAGGAGGAAGAGAGAGAGAGAGAGAGAGAGTGAAAGATAAAGAGAAATGGAGAATGCGAGAGAAAGAGAGAGGACTTTGGTAAGGTTTGAGTAAGATTCTAACGAAATAGCTTACGATACTTGTATCACTAATACGAAAAATATATTTCCTGTAACTAAGACATACAATACTAAAGCAATGTAAAATCAGTGCCTACACGAACATTTATAAAGAAGGGTTGGGAGAGGAGGGCAAGGTCGCAAGAACCCTTCAGAGACAGCCCATATTACACGACAAATACCGATATATAACAATATAATAGTTGTCCTTTGACCGCTTTTGACTCTTAAAAAAGGATTAGAAGTTTCAATTTCCAATCTACTGAGTCATGTTCAAAGTTAACACGACCACCCCTTTCACAAAACCTTATATATTAACAATGGACACCTTGCATAAGGCCCCATGCCCCGGGGCTATGGAAGATTTTTAAGCTCACTATTTCCCTCCCAACATATCTGGATGTGCCCCTGCGATTATCTTGCAATGTCAACCACATAGGAACTGAATAATTCTCTTGTGATTTCTTTCTCATTAGTGTAGATCAGACATTAGTAGCAACTATATCACATTTTTGTTTATCTATATTTAAGTTTAAATTTTTTTTAAGTTTGACTTTAAGGTTCTTTTTTTTTTACATTCACAAATAAATAAATTAAACAACACATTCGTCCTGAAGAAGACCTATGAGGGTTTATTTACTCAAATAACTTGATTATATTTACCCATTAAACCCACTATTTAATAATAACAATATAATAACAAGAAACAATAGAATAAAAACAAATAAATAAAAGAGTAAAAAAATTAAATAAAATAAAATGAAAAAAACTGAACTAAAAATAATAATGGATAAATAAAAATATAAAAGAAAAATAATAATAACAAACCCAGTCTCAATCACTTTTCAATACTCACCCCCCCCCCCCTACCCCACCCTACTCACCCTTACCTCCCCAGCTGACGCTTTCTTCCCTACCATCCATAATACAATTAACAATTATCCCCCAAAAAATAATCTTTTAAATTCATTTTAACCTGAGGAGAATCATCGCGTTTTGGAATGTGAAACTTCATGTGTGTTTTCAGGTAATCTTTACGAGCAAACGTTTTTTCACAGATATCACACTTGTAGCTTTTCTCACCAGTGTGAACTATCATATGACGACTTAAAGTTGTGTGACGCAAGAAGCGTGCGTCACAGATGCCACAAATGTGTTGTTTTTCACGTGTATGAATCCTCATGTGTCTTAAGAGACTATCTCTGAAATCAAATCTTTTTTGCACATTTCACAACAAAAATTATTATCTCCTGCATGCGTTGCCAGATGGCGGTTTAGATGTTTATGACGATAAAATCGCGCATTGCAGATGTTACAAATATGCCGCTTTTCTTGAGTATGAATTGTCATATGAGCGTCAAGGTTTTCTTTGACAGCAAATGCTCTCTGACAAACATTACACTTGAAGCTCTTTTCACCTGTATGGGTCTTCAGATGACGATTCAGATGTCCACGATGAGTAAAATGGGCGTCGCATATACTGCAGACAGCTCGTTCTTTTATCTTATGCATCTTTGTCATGTGGGATGCAAGATAGCTCCTATGAGTAAATTCTTTATCACACAGTTCACATTTAAATGTATTCTGTGAAAATAGTGGTAATGCAGAAACTGTTAGTAACGTGTCATTTTTAACTACCAATGGCCCCAATGAGGCGAAACTTTCTTCAGGTACCCCTCCTCTACCTGAAAACAAAACAAGTCAGTATAATCAATGTTGGCCAAAGGTACTATTAAGCTATTAAGGAAGAATAGATGTAGATGGAAATACATAGCACATGGCAAAGGCAATTTAAAACAGGCCTACATAAAAAATAGAGAAAATTAAAATTAAAATCAAACCAAGTATATACGATCGCGCTAGTTCATAACAGAATCATGGAAATAAATAAAATCAAAGTGATATTCCATTATTCCACATAATATTCTACTATATATAGTAACTTGATTGCGATGACTTTATTCTCTTACACATGATAGGTGGTTAAGATTTTGGTATCCTTTTTTGTGGTAACTCATGCAGGAAACTACTTTAATATCGTTACTAATAAAGTCATTGGTATGGTATAATATTAGAACAAGGAAATAACTTCTAAATGGCTTTATTCTTGGGGTTGGCACAACAATTGTACACCACTGACTTTATTTGGAGTTAAGGTACTGTCTAACTTAAAAGACAAACTGAAACTACGCTAAGAAAGTCGCCCAAAATCGCAGAAAATACCTTAAGGGCTAGGCACACGTAGCTGATTTCGGGAACCGATTTCAGCAAGGGTATATTCCACGTCGAGTGATTATAATTAATTGATGCTAAGAGGCGGGGCTTAGTGACATTTTTCGGTGATTAATCATCATTAATTACGATTAATTTACGATAATCATTAAATACGATTAATTACATGCCTAGAGCTGTAAAGCCGTCGTACATTCCTTCTCTACAACGTAATTAATGATGATTAATCACCGATAAACCGTCACTAAGCCCCGCCTCTTAGCATCAATAACTAGAATCATTTCACGTGGAATACACCCTTGCTGAAATCGGTTCCCGAAATCAGCTACGTGTGCCTAGCCCTTTACAGTAGAAGAAAACACTGGAAAACTAAACTCCAGTGTTTTCAAACACGCAGTTAAGTTGGCAAGCCTTTGTTTATATTTTGTTTGGCTAGTGAAATTAAACTTATGTATTTCAGAAATTGCAAGTTTTGTTGAAACTGTCTAACATATATAACTTTATTTTTCTTTTGGTATGCAGATCAATGGTCCATTATTGCGGAGGTGCTGATGGTGACTGGAGGCAAATTATCCAATGCTTCTCCTGTTTTTCCCGGGATTTCCCTCCATTCATTAAGAGCTGGATTGAGCCAAAGTGAAGATAGAGCTGTTGACCCTCATCCTCAACCAAAGACCAGGACTCACACACCTGCCCCGACAGATATAGGACTGCAAGTCCAGGGTGCCACCCACTCAGCTAGCAATAAGGCAATGCAGGGAAATCATACAGGTTTGTTCCTGTTGCTGAAGTTTTAAGTTGTCTAGTTAGGCAAAGCCTGAAGTTTACTGATTATGTTTATGCTGTAAAAGGTGATAATCATCCTCAAAATAAATAATTTGAAGATAAAAAAATTTTAAATCTTGATCCTTTATTTTGGTTTTCTGCCCCATAAAATTTTTTCGATCATATGGAATGTAGAGCAAAAGAATAATAATAAAAGCTACTTAAGTTTGCTGCTACCTAGAAAAGCACGGACTCTCCGAGAGCAAAAATGGATCTAGTTCATTGATTTGTTGTTTTAATTGCTTGTTTCCTAAAGAAACAGCACTTAGCTTTTAGGCTTTAATATGAACTTCTTTTTGAAGATACTCTGATAGAGACTGATAGCTTTTGATATATTTTTTTTTCTTGTCTCTAAACTTTTGTACTGCCTTACGATTTAAAATAAGTTTAGTGCTCAGTGTCATGGTAATTACGATCACTATTGGCTTATACACTTGACCCGTTATAGCAAAAATACAAATAGTGAAAACTAAAGATTTCAAAACCCCATTAGAAGTTAATTTATATAGGTCTATGGGTGTGCACAGTTTTACGAAAGCAGAATTATAGCATTATTTATCAAAATTAAACATGATATGATAACTAATAGTTAGGCTACACATTAGGGGAGAGGTGAGCGGGAAGGAGTGATCAGAGGATATTTTTCAGTTTGGGTCGAAAACACAAAAAGGTATATTTTTGGGGTGGTGGGGGATTTTGGATCACTGTCGGCGCATTATATTTCTCATTGTCTCTAACAACTTGGTATTCTTCTTTTGACTCCCACTAACAAAACGTGTTCTCGTAATACAGACTAAACAAATAAAACTTTTAAATATACTGAAAAAATTCCACGATAAATAGGTTTTTTTACAGTTGCTTTTAACGTACAGCAAAAGTCGAACAAAAAGTCAAAAGTGTTGACTTTGTAAATACGTTCTAATTTTGTCGAACAAAAAGTGACAATAAAGTGAGAACATCGTGTCAAGACCATATTTCATAGGTAGCCTTTAGGTATCCTTACAGATTGACGCACAAGTTTTTTATATTATCAAAAACTATTTTTACCAGTATACCTCTTTGATTTGATCATAGCGCAGCAGTATTAAGTCTATTAAGTAATCCATCATATGTAACAGGTTAATATTTTTCATTTAACTTCTATTTCCAATATGTGTTCTTTCACTTCAAATGAAATGATTAAAGTCTTCTAAATAAATTCGAATGATCCCAAAAAAATTTGTGACACCTTTTTAAACACAAAGTAGAATTCTTTGCCCAAGAAGAAGCAATGTGGAGGAATGAAGATCGACCTATTTTTGCAACACATCTTCAAAATCAAGTTCATATTTTTTGTGAGATTTCATATGTACACTTAGTGTATCCTTACGGGCAAATGCTCTTTGGCACAAGTCGCATTTAAAAGTTTTTTCACCAGTGTGCCTCTTCATATGACGCATTAAAGCAGTGCGCTTTAGAAAACGTGCATCACACGTACTACAAACATGCCGCTTTTCACATATATGAATTCTCATATGTCTAACCATACTATCTCTGTGAGCAAAGGGTTTTTGACAAACATTGCAAATAAAGCTCTTTTCTCCTCTGTGCAACGCCAAATGACGATTTAGATGCCTATTGCGTAAGAATTTCGCATCGCAAATCACGCACACGTGACGCTTTTCTTGGGTATGAATTGTCATGTGACTTAATAAATTCTCTTTAACAGCGAATGCTCTTTGACATACACTACACTTAAAACTCTTTTCTCCTGTGTGCGTTTTTATGTGACGTTTCAGATGTGGCGAGGTTACAAATCTTGCGTCGCAAAGATTGCATACAAAATTCCTTTTCTTCTTGTGAACTCTTGTGATGTGGGATGTGAGGTAGCCCTTGCGAGAAAAGCCTTTGTTGCAGAAATCACATCGGAAAGGTTTTTCGGGAAGATCTGCCGTTGCCTCATTTTTGAGATCCAGCGACATTGGGGCCGATATTTGCCCTGTTGACCTTCCTTCTGAAAACAGACGAAGTTAATTCCAATCAATCCGAGAAAATAAGATAAACAAGTCTTTATGGTTGATAGTTTTCCCAGAGTGATTCCAAACGTACCACAAAGGGCCTCACATGTGTAAAAAGCCTTTTAGAACAAAGAGAAAATGCTTCAGATTTCAAAAATATTTCAGATTTCTCTTCTTTTTTGCAAGAGTATTTTACGACACAGTTGTAAACCTATTACACTTTATCACAAGCGTATCAGATAGAGAAGTAAAAAAACGCGTCGTTTATACCTGATGTTGCATTTATTCATTGTTGTCAAATTATGTTAATTTTTGCTACAACTTTTCTACTGAAGACGGTCGCAGTATATGTGACCGAAGAATCTGGAGTTTTGTACCTGTTTTTTCACTGTCTAAATAAATGGATTTATCCCCATTTGAAAGTTTATTTGTTCGTCTTAGAACGGCAGTGTGGTCTAAGAAAACAGCACCTAATTTAAAGGTGTTATGTCGAAAATATGAAATCCTCCATGGTAGAATTCCTGCGGTTGAAACTTTCAACTGAAAGGGAGAGGGTTATCCGGGAAAAACATTCCCACAGACAGACAGTGTGGGGTAGGGTCTAGCATAATTTGAAAAACGATCAGAAATCAAAGCCTTTTTCAAATGAAAGTATGCCAAGGAGAATTTTCTGGCGGAATCGTCCACAAGAATTTTTACGGGGAATTTTAAACGAGGATGGAAGGAGGGGGAGGGCATTTTACGTTCGACTTCGAGGAACTTGCTCTTTACGCTAAAGTTTGCCTTTTGTCCTAATTCTTTAAGACCGGCTCCTGAAACACAATTAGAATAAGGGGTATTTTTGAAAGTAATAAAAACTTTAGCGCGAAGAACCAGGCATCGAGAAGGGGTCAACACCCATCATATACGAAATAATTTCAAGTTTTAATGTCGTTTCAAGTTTCAATGTGGCTTCTTACCTTCTTAAAAAAAAAAAAAAAATTAAGAATCGGTGTCATAGTCAGATTTCGGTCTAATTCTTCAATGGAACGCAAGGGAAAGGAGGGGGTCAACATTCCTCTCCCTAAGAGGGAGGGGTGTAGTTTCAAACAAAGTTTTGAATCTTACCTTGTATAAAAACTTAGGTCAAAGTTGGTTCAATGGATAATATACACAAAGTATAGATTATATGTTATAAATTACATAAAAACAGCCTATAAATAACTGGACGTTATACTCAGCTTTTCCACTGCTTAAATGAATCCCTTCTGGACAAACATCTTTCAGCAAAATTTATTTTTAAAACTTCTTCCAAAAAGGAAGTTTTTCAAAGAAAAATTAAGAGGTACATTAAACCTAACACAAGCAGAAACGAAGTCAAATATAAATTCAAACACAAAATGAAAAAAAAATCCCTATAGATGAATAAAAGAGACCTAACACGATCCTGTGGCATCACTGTGGATTTTTTGAACTATGATCTTACCGAATGATCAGTTACCAGGGGCGGGTCCAGGATTTTTTTAGGGGAAGGCGAAATAGGTTGATCAGAAAAAAAAATTTAGGGGGGGGGGACAAAATAGGTTGATCTGATAAACTTGCGTTAAAAGCAAGTTGAATTAACGTAAACTTGGGTTAATTAAGTAAATTACCCTACTTTAGACTACGCTAGGGGTGGGGGGAGGGGGGCATCCCCTCGCCCCCTGGATCCCCCACTGTCAGTTACTGAAAACTGGTCTTACTTGAGGTTTAGAGAGAATTAGAGTTGTATACTAAGATTTACTTATTTCACGGCCGGTAAAAGACGGGAAGGCGTCAGGACACCGGCACGTCAGGACCACTACCGACGGAATATCGACAAAATCCGTCATAAGATCGACAAAAAATCCATCAGAACATCGACACGTCGGGACATCAACAGTCACAATCACTAGCCGTCAGAATGTCGACAGTCATAACATCGACACGTCATAAAATCAGCATTTTTTTTTATAACGAAAATCCGTCAGAACCACTAACCGTCAGAACGTCGACAGTCATATCATCGACACGTCATAACAACTAAAATGTTTTCATAACATCCAAAATTTTAAAACTTTAGTTTTTTGGGGTTTAGGGGGGAAAGGTACCTAGGTTATGTTAGGTTACGTATTTAATATATGCAATGCTTTACCCCCACCCCCTGATGCGCAAATATATAGCCGAAATTTGTTTCTAAACTATTTTATGCTTACTTTTATTACATAAACTTATAATTCTTTTACATAACGAAAATCCGTCAGAACCACTAACCGTCAGAACGTCGACAGTTATAACATCGATACGTCATAACATCTAATTTTTTTTAGATGTTATGACGTGTCGATGTTATGACTGTCGACGTTCTGACGGGTAGCAATTGTGACTGTCGATGAACTGACGTGTCGATGTTCTGACGGGTGGCGATTGTTACAGTGGATGTCCTGACGTGTCGATGTTCTGATGGATTTTCCTTGTCGACGAAATGACGTTTAGTGCTTTTGACGGTTAGATGAAATGGTAGCACCCCGTAAAAAAACTATTGAACGTCATATTATTCTTTATTTTATGCAGGATGCTTAAGGACTTTTCTGCTTCTAATCGTGTTTTATTGCGTCGATTTTGTGTTTTGAGCAAAGCTCTAGTTTTTCATAATTCAACAAACGCAGAGAAATATTACGAGTTAGTTTATTTGAACCAATATTGCGGCTATATGCTGCTGCATAAACTTCGAAGCAATAATTTCCGTCATTTTAAGTTTGATTTTCGCCCTTTATTTCTATTAGGAAATCTTATTTTTCTTTTAATTAATCCATTATAAAACACATGCTTAAACAATTGCCACTTCATATTAAGTGCCACCTTTGCCTCAGGGCCTGTGGGGTCACGTCAGCCCTGGAGGCATATTTCTTCGACGATTTGACTATTTTAAACAAAATGGCCCTCTCAAAATTTTAATCAAATATCATAAATAGCGAAAAAGACAAATTTTCCCTATTGTTTCCAAGTGTATTTGTTTGTTAATCCAATATCATTTGAGGGTACGGGGGCCGGTTAGAAAAAAGAGCAGAGGATGAGGCTGGTTGCCCTCCGATCATATTTAACTCTAGAAATTTTGATTGACAGTCAAATGAGCCCCCTTCGAACTTGATAGCACCATCCTTTCTTTATGAATAGGCACTGAAAAAAAAATTATGGCACAGGGCTTACAGCTCTTAACTCAGGCAACGTTAGAGCATTGTCTCTGATAACCTGACTTCTAATATGAAGTATTGAACGTTTTAAAAGTAATATTATTTAGAAATTTAGTATTATATGTTATTTTTATTAATTAGTACTATTATTAGATTGTTTTTACAAAGTTTTGACTTTATTATGTCCAAGAAAATGTAGCCATGGGGAAGCAACCGATTTCCTTAAGCCATAACAAACCCTATTTCTTTCTCCTTCAAAATTTCGCCTATGTGGCATTTTGTAGTGGTTGCTACATGAAATCTAGAAGTTAGTTCCAAGTGCCCTCCTCCCCTTCTGCTAATAGGAGCATCCACCTCTGACAAACTGTGTTATTGTTATTTCCAAGCAGCCAAATCAGCATTGAAATCCAATAAAACCTCTAAGTTTCAGTCTAATTCTTCAACAGGCCAAGGGACACACGCATTTTTCTCCCTCAGGGGGGGGGGGAAAGTCAAAACGTTTACAAACAAACACTATTTAGATAGTCTTTTGGCTACTTCTTTAACGCATCGGTTTTAATATTTGAAGCCCCCTATCAAAAAAAGGAGGCCAAGGACTCAAAGCAATCTTGTAATTCCCCTTTCAAGTGCCAGGAGCCCTACACCTTCTTCCTTGATTTCAAATATTTTACATTCTATAGGGGAATCACATCTGAAAATAATTTCTTAGACCACACTGCTTTTCAATTTACGCGAGAGAGTTTAAGAGAGAAAAACGGGTCACCACCCCAGAATTTTCTAACAGTGGTAATTTACATGATAGTCCTCGAACAGCTGACAACCGTGTAAGCAATAGCGGGATAACGTCAAGGCTGGCAGGAGTCAACGAGCGGCAGCTAAACTTGCAAATGATAAAATTAACTCAATTTATGATGCATGAGTTTCGTTGATCTGTTTGCCATATCTTAATAGTTCAAGGGTTTTTAACCTATAAATTTAATCAGAGGTCACTGCCTTATTTAAATTAAACCCATTTTTTTCTCTCTTAAACTCTCTCTTGTAACTGACATTTGAAATTTATGAAGTAATTCTGACTCTCAAGGAGAACTTGTACTATCAACAATTTATGCTATTATATTTTCCTTTCAGTCCAATGCACATTGAAACCACGATAAAACCCTTTTTCCTTAAAGATTTTAATCATTTCAGATTTTATAGGAGCTTATACCACCAACAGGTTGTACTATTATCTTCTCCCTTCCGCCCAATTAACAATAAAAATTTTGGTCTAAATCTTCAACAAGAGCAGAGGTGCAAATTCCTCTCTTGTAGGATGGGGGAGGGGGCAGCTTAAAAATTATAAACCGTTTAAAAAGCGCTATTATCCAGATTAAGTCTTTAGTCAGATCCAGATAAGTCTTTTTCAATGTCTCAAAGTTTTGACTTCAGGAACCCTCTTTCCTAAAAAAAATGAGTAGCCCTTGACTCAAGGCAGTACCCGGTGTCCTTTTAAATTACCGTAAGCCCTACATTAAAAACTGGAAAGCCTGTAGCACTCCTGAAATGTTATATGAAAACTTATTGTAAATAAAGAGCCAAATAAGTGGTACGCCTTCTTATAGTGATGCATTAAACATTTGAAAAGTAAGCAGTCTCTAGATTCCTTTTACAAAAAATCAAAGTCTTAATTTTTGGAGCCTTAAAAATTTAGCCACAGGCTTCCTCTTAAACTAACACAAATCCTAATTGTGTTTCCTTTAAAAATTCAAATGTGTAATATTTCATAGGGGCCAAAACACAGAAGGTCAAAGTTACTCCCCAGTACCTTTGATGTTCGTACAAGTCATTTTATTGTATGCCTTTTGAGCAAAGTTAACGTTTAAACTCCGGGGTGGAGGGGGTAGGGTACTCAAAATTCAGTCAAAATAAACGACAAAACTTTAATGCTATAAATAACATCGATCCATACCTTATTCTTCTACTGCTTGAATATATCTTTCTGAAAAAATTATTTAAATAAAATAGGCTAGTAAAGATTCTTATGTGAGGTATTGTTAGATCAGAAGCCTCTCGCTTACTTCCTTCTCCTTAAAGATTCCTAGTATGTAACATCTTACAGGGGTAAAAAGTTATTTCAAACTGTCCTCTCAATGCGAGTCTGCACATTCAGTAATTCTTGCTATTGTCTTTTCTTCTCAGCATAATTCACATTAAAAATCATAAAAATGTCTAAATTTGTATGTAGTTCTTCAACTAACTATAGAAGAAATACATTTCTCTCCCTGGGGAGGGGTAGGGGTTGGCAGCCGCAAAATTTTAAATGACACAACGTACAAAAAGTTGCACTCTTGGGCTTTCCATGAAAAAAAAATCGATCTTGTTAGGGAGTTTTCTGGAATCTGTGAAAATTTTCCCCTTTTTTACTTCCGTTTGGACGTTCGTCCTTTTCAATACTTTAGTTTGGACCCTTAATAGTTGTAACTATTTCCAAGACGAAGTTTTTCGCAAAGCCAGAGGCGAATCTTGAGTATTTTTATTGGGAGTTAAGAGGGGTCAATATCTGGATAGTCAAGGGGCATTGAAAATATAATATTTTTTTTTCTCCACATTATTGGGGTTTCTATTCCCGAGTAACTTCCAATTGGTGTAGGTAATATTTTATAGAGGACTGCTCGTTGAACTACCAGGTACCCCACCCCTTTCGAAAGAAAAGATTATGCTCCATGACTGTTGAAGAATCAGGCAGAAATTTTGACAATACATATTTTACTGAAGAGCAGTTATTTGATTTATTAAAAATATTAGCTCCCTTGTGGGCTAGTAAAATTTGCTTTCGCTGAATACAAACGTTAATTTAATTTAGGTTCTAAGATTTTAATTTAAAGTATAAATCTTTAAAAAATGCTTTCAGACAGAACTTACTTCTATTTGTTTGGAAGTTTTGAATATCTAACATTGCATACGAGTTATTGTTAAAATTTCAAAGATTCCTACCAACTTCTGATCTATGGAGTGCACCTCCCCAAAGTATAGGGTAATTATCATCAATCTCAAGTCCATCAGAAAAAAAATGATTCAAAATATTAAACAAAAAAAAATCTTAAAATTTGGGAAAATTTCTTAGGTCAATTGCATGCCCTTCCAAGATATTGACCCCACATCTTAGTGGATATACTGAATGACCTTTAGTTTTTCTTTGAAGGGATTTTAGTTTTTCAGGGATTTTAGAAATCAGCCGGAATATTATACTTTTGCGCATATCTCCATCTTTGCTTCCTAGCAAGTTTCAGTTCTTGAATCATTTTGCTTCCTCCTCTTCATTTATATATACTTGCTTCCACCGTTATATTATTTTGCTTCCTCCCCTCTTCCTCCGTTATATATACAAATAAAAATATGTCAAAAAGACATGTTTTCATCGAATAAAAGCATTTCAGTTTACAAAACAGCCAGTCAAAAAAAATTCCCTAATAACCCAAAAGAAATGTAGGAAAAGTATTCGGAGTAAGGATCTGTTTTGATCTTGACTGAAGCTCTTTCTTCTGTTTTGAACTGGATGGCACACCAGCCAATAAGCTAGGGTCTCAATTATTCAGAATGTTAAAAATAAACAAAAAATCAGAAAAGCTAGGAGACATTTCTTAGGTCAGTTGCATACCTTTCCAAGATGTTGACTCCCACAATTATTGACATATACAATTCATCAGCAAGAAATCGTTGGTTCCCTACATTTTACCAAACAAGAAATGGGGAAGGTTCCCTACATTTTTGTTTCAGAAACAAATAATTTTTTTTTTCAAAAAGACACGTTCTTACCTAATAAAACCATTTTAATTTATAAAACAGCCTTTCAGAATAGTTCCGGAATAACCCATAAAAAAAATCTGCGACAGTACATAGGCAAATAGGAGGGGGAGGGATGTAGCTAGTAATTTACCTTCACTGTCACTGCTCATCATATCGAATTCAGGAAATTCGGAATAATGGATCTGTTTTGATCTTGGCCGAAGCTCTTTCTTCTGTTTTGAAGTGGATGGCACAACAGCCAGTGAGTTAGTGTCTTCACACGGCGACAAATGACCCATCACAATTGCGTGCTCTTTCATATCAGTAATATTTTCACTAAAACATACTGGACATTTCCCATCTACTGCCACTTTATGCTCCAATAAATGTACAACAAAATCATGAAAATTTCCACCAATGGGCGCTTGACACATTTCACACTTGAGTGGAATATTTTTCTCGCACTGGGTATTTGTATGAAGTTCAAATAAAAATTGAGAGCTATGCATTTTTCTGCATAGTGTGCATACCCAAATCCTTAATCGGGTTTCTAAATGTTCCTTTGTTAGGGTTTCTTGTGGTATAGCTGAATCTTCTGCTGCATTTACTGCCTTTTCTGGCCATTCCAATTCATCCTCTGCAATAAACTAATATCAATAAACAAGTATCTGGTAGGGAAAATATAAGAGATAGGAAAGGTGGGAAAGAGGTAGGAAAACCTAAAATCTCCTGTCTAAATAACTGTTTTAAATTGGAAATTTTAATAACTTTTGAAGTTAGTTAGAAGTCTAACTAACTTTTGTCTTTGGGCCCGATCACCACACGACAAATCTCTAAGATTTTTATTATATTTTGTATGATTTCTTATATTTTCCAAATAATTTACAGATCGTAGAGTGTATATCTTCTCAAAAATTCTAGGTCCGTTCCAGAATATATTTCTTCAAATGTGCTCGTTCCTGCTATCAGAAAAAAAAAGAAATACGATTATATTTCTGAAATCGCGATTTCTACCCAATAAGGAAAAATATCATGATAACATTTTCATAGTATTTTTCGCTACTATTAGTGGCTATCGAACTCGAGTCTTCCAACAAACTAGTCTAGACCAATAAAACCATATTGGGTTGGTCAAAATCAGAGAAAAAGGCACATTTTATAGGTTAAGATTAATCCAGTCTCTTAACTCTGTACAGGTATGCAGGGAGAGGTCAAATCTCAAGAACGTTCTATTTTTACCTCCATTTTCAGGAAATTTGCTTATTTTTGTCCATATTTTATCATGATCCTACCCCGTCCCCCTAAGAAATGTCTCTGCACTTGAGCCATTTTCAAGGCTAGGATCGTCTAAAAAATGTCTTAAAAAAACTAACGACGATCATGCTGGATAGGACAATTATGCTAAGTCAGAGGCAAAACTGTCATAACTTTTTCAGAACTGTACAAAAATGATTCATTTTACTTGTTGATAGATAGTCCATCATCCATCCTAGGTGTTTCTGATAGCTCCAGTTCAGTATCTTTCAGGCCAATGGCCGAACTCAGCAACGTCAACAGACGGACTGAAGTATTTCAGTTGTCTTAGGGACTACCAAAGCCAGCACACAATGAAAAGGAGCTACAACTGAGCTACAAAAGGAGCTACAGGGTTGCCCGTCTTTAGTCCCAGTTGGAAGAGACAGAATTCATTTTCTTTACAAAAACAAATCTTTTGAGAAACCTCTGGTTTGGTCATTTAGAAATACTTACCAAGTTTAGAAATGCCTAGAAAAGTTGTTTAGAAATATACCCAAGAAATGGGTATACTTTCTCTTTCTTTTGATTTACTGTTTCTTATTTAAGAAAGAAAGCAATTATTTTTATAAGACTCAACTCCACTAAGCTGAATTGTATTTTAATCAAGAATCTGTGTAAATCATGAAATTCTACAGACAATTATTAATTCTATAAAAAGTTATACTAGTATGTGGACAAAAGAAAAAGTAAACTTGCTCTTTAATAAAAACTTCCAAGATAACATCGACCAAATGGACAGAAAAACGTTAGATGTCAAAATCATTATGCGCCAAGTCCGCATTTGCAATAATTTTTCTTTATATTCCCGATATATAGCCAATTTTTATCCGAACTATGGGTCTACCAATGGGTAAAAGCCTTTCACCTTTTTTGACCCCTTTTTACATGAAATTCACTGAAGTTTCTGCTCTGAAGCACCGTTTCCAGGCTCAATATGTGAATGACCTTATTTCTGTATCGGGGCATGAAGAGACGTCACTAAACACCATTTTAACACATTTTATTATGCTTGACTCTAATCTCCAGTTCACCTTAGAACTAGAAGATAATCATACATTACCTTTTCCAAGCGTTTAAATTCTTAAAAGCCTATCAGCCTCGAGTTTTCATTCTATAAAAAGCCTACGCATAACGATAAATATTTGCATTTCTCTTCCAGCCACCCTCTTTGTGTAAACAGAGGAGTGGTTATGTCCTTTGATGATTGATTGCTAAAGATAAGTTCAGAAGCTCACCTAGTCCCAGAACTGAACTATCTCAGGGATATAGATACAACTACTTCAAATACTATACGTTAATCCTAATTTTCAGTGCCACTTCTTTGAAGTGTTTGTTACATTACCCTTGGTATTAACACATTCTATTTAAACATATCTTCTGAGGCATGAATCGAAGATTTCACTGTTCCCTCTTCTCGCTCTCTTAGAAGTACAGAAGTAATATCACAATATGTGGTACAACATCCTATTTAAAGGGAAATTCCTACCCACGTGCAATAATACTCTCTCTTATGATTCACACATTCTTATGATGTGTGACACAACATCCTATCTAAACCGAAATTTCTACCCACGTGCAACAATTTTCATTACTCCTGCTCTCTCTTTGAATTCTCTTTTTGCCCTCTCTTGGAAGTATTTGTTATCACTGCACATGGGCGCCCATAAGCTGAATTCCAGGGGGGGGGCAAACCTCATCTAATTGGCACTTTTAATGCTATATAATAGAAATATCAGAACAAAAATATAAAAATAAGGCAGCATCATTCAGCCAGGGAGGCGGGCGCCCCCCCCCCCCCCTTATGGGCGCCCATGTCACTGCATGGTGCTAAGACATCTTATGTAAATAGAAATCTGAATTTTCATTACTTCCTTTTTGGAGTATTTGTTACATAGCCCCCGGGTTCACAACCTTGTGCCTGGGAGCACCAGGCACCCTTGGAACGATTCGTATGTGTCCGCCAGTATTCAACCGAGACAGGATTTTTCCATAAACATTAACTAAAAATGTGAATTTTTTTTTATTTACTTGTTAGAGTTTCAGTTTTTTTTTTTTAGTGCCTAGGTTTATTAAATACGTTCGTATGTTTACGTCATTGTACGTATTTATGGCAGTATATTATGTATTTATGACATTGTCTTTGCTGACAGTTTTGTTGCAACTTGTCTATCAACGAGCTAGACTGCACTCCTCACGCTAGCCTGGAGCCGCTTTGTTCGGGTCGCGACAGTAGCTAGGAAACATGGTCGTCAACTAAGGAAACAGGAACAAGGAGTTTTGATATTGCTTCTGAAAATTTTTAAGGGGCTAAAAGCGAGGTGTGTAATCTATTATATTAATAAGCGATAATCCCTTATGATTGTGGGGATAAATATAGTCCTTGTTATAATACATTTATGCATATAATGTAGATCAGACTTAGGCTATAACATTGATATTATATTGTAGTTCAATTACTGTTTTTTATATTTTTAGGTGGAATATGTGTGGACCGAGTAAAAGACAAGGAGCCTATAATCTTAACACTGACTGGGAGGAATCATATTGTTTCATTAATTTGAAAAATAAATACGTTTGTTTTATCGTCAAGCCACTTTTGACGATAAAAAAAAACAAACATGTAAACTAAAGTCAAATCTATTTGCAAAGCATAATTTTTCACTAGACACGTGGAAAGTTCTTAAAACGTGTCTAGTGAATAATTTTTTCACTAGACACGTGGAAAGTTCTTAAAAGGCCACCATTGCTTCTTTCAAAATCTCTCACATGCTCGCAAAAAGGAAGAAACCTTTCATTGATGGTGAGTTGCTTAGAACTATTTTTGACTGGTGCTGATTGTTTGTTTGATGGATTTTCTAACAAACGCAAGATTGTGGCAGTAATACAAGACTTACAGTTGTCAGATGACACCGTCACAAGAAGAATACATGGAATTTCGAGAGACATACAAACTCAGTTGAAGACTGACTTGGAAATATGTGACTGGTTCTCGTTATAATTTGACGAGTTGACAAATATATCAGACACCATACAATTAATAATTATCTTGAGAATGGTATCTAGTAACTTCACAGTAAAACATGATACGTTGCAAATATTGCCTATTAGAGGACAGACAAGGGGTGAGGGTATTTATAATACATTCAGAACATATGCCAAGTCAATAAATATGTCTTTGCACAAGCTGTCTGCGATAACCACCGATGGGGCACCAGCAATAGTAGGTAACAACAAAGGATGTATTGCTCTCTACAAGAATGATGAATCGTTTTCAAACTGTATGTCCTACGTTGTAAAATATTTTCATTTGAACACTGCTATCAAAATAGTTAAAAAATAATCAATTATGTTCGATTAGTTCCCTTGCAACACCGACTTTTCAAGGCCCTGTTAGAAGATACTGAAGATAAAGATCATGATCATATATAGCATACTGAAGTACGTTGGCTCAGTAAAGTTAAGGTTTTGACGAGATTTGTGAGTTTGACTGAAGAAATAAAAACGCTTTCAAACGATAAAAATGAAAACCATGATGAACTAGCTGATTGATTTGGGATTCTCTCCGACATCTTGAAAAAATTTAATTCCTTAAACTTGGAGTTGCAGGGAAAAAACAAAACCATAGCTGAAATGATAAGCTCTGTAAAGTCATTTAAAGATAAATTGGATTTGTTGATATCGCATCTGCAGATAAAATTCTCTTGTGCCTTTTTCATACATAAAGAAAATGCTAGGTAACAATGAATTAAAGAGGTCATTATTTATTAAGCATCTTCAAGCGTTGAAAAAAAAAAACAGTTTGAAGACAGATTTTTGCACTTAACACATATCGAGCCAATTGTTTTCTTCTGTATCAGTCCTTTTACTTCTGAATAAATGTAATGAAAATGGCCACATACATTGCAAATTTCATTCAAGAAGAACTAGAAGAACTAGAGTTAGAAATTTTGGACCAAAAATAATATTTTTTTTAAATCATTAATATTAGAGGACTTTTGGAATACCGTGGACAGAGGACCCATTTTTGGCAGATATATAAAATCCAATCATATTTGGTTTGACAAATTTATGCAAATCATTATTTTCAGATCTTGACTCACCAATGAGCATCTTTATGATTGTTTTCTAACAGGATCATCATCATACTCTCCTAATTACGAAGCGATGGTCAATGATTTACAATGCCAAAGGTCACATCGACACGTTTTTTGTTTACGTTTTCTAAAAAGAAATTTCTTTGAGTGTATATAATTTGAATAGTAATTTTAGTATTTGAAACATTTTTGTTTATCATATATTAATAAATAATGAATATAAGAAAGAAAATTATGGGAATGAGAACTTATGGAAGGAGTTTGTCGATTAAAAATAGGTGGTGCGCGTCACCCTACCGATATTTTAGAATATGCTGTAGAGTACAAAAAGATTGGGAACCCCTGCATTACCCTGTGGTTGCTATTCATCCTATCTAAACAGATATCCTGAGTCATGAGTCGAAAATTTCATTGTTCCCTCTTCTGGCTCTCTTTGAAGTACTTGTAATATACCACCATATGTGGTACAACATCCTATCTAAACGGAAATTCCTACCCTCGTGCAACAATTTTCATTACTCCTACTCTCTCTTATGATTCTTGTTTCCCTTCTCTCTTTGAAGTAGGCTATTTCTTAAATATGCACGAGCAAAAATTTCTCTGTCCTCTCTTTTTGTTCTATAAATCTCTTTTGGTCTAACATCAGAAAATCGGTTCCACAAAAATTGAATTTTCTGAGGAGAGGAAAGTTTCCGGGAGGTGAACTTTCCAGGGGAAATCTTGCAGGGAGAATTTGCCAGAATTCCTCTACGAAATTATTTTTATTTGTCTGAGTTTCTCTCTGGCAACTCAATTCTATACGTGGAGATGTTTTGGAGGAATTATCCGGGGGAGGTTTTCCGCAAATGAAATTCTCCATAGGGAAATATTCAACAGGAAAAACTTTCCAACGGGGGGGGGGAGGAGGGGTCCGGGGAAAATTTCCATGGAGGGGGATTTCCGACCTTTTTTTAAAAACGATCAGAAATAAAAGACAACATGTTTTTTTCCAAATGAAAAAAATTTGGTTTTGTCCCAATTCTTAAAGAACGACTTCTGAGACACAAGAGCCGTTTAATTAGTCAGATGCTTTTTTTTAATCCCACCTTTAGCGTGAGCAGGGTATTGAGGGAGGGGGCAGCCCGACTCATATACGGAATAGTTTATGTTAGTTTTTAGTTTTAATGTGATGATCCTTACAATCAGTTGAAAAAACTTGCTTTTTATTTAATCTCAAGAATAGAAGGGTAGTTGAATAGCTGTAAATAGAAGGAAGACCGAAAGGAAGGGAACAAATGGTCTAACGAGTAAGGAGGAAGGGTCTTTTTTGGGAATGCATAAATTATAAAATGAAGAAGTCGTCAAATGAACTACAACCTTTTCTACACTTTGTACCCTGAACGCGCAGCTGAGGTCAAACGCTTGACCGGAAAGAAAATAACCGGTGACATTAAAATACATAAAGATAACGGAACACTAGTGACATCTACTAAAGTGAACACGTTTTTCTCAACAATCTGCAAAACTTACCCTTCCGTCAGTGACTGTGAAATTGAGACACTGATAAGAGATTCTTCTGAAGAATCGATCCTTGAAGTGACCGAATATTCGGTCTTCAAGGAGATCGAAAAGCTGAAAAAGAACTGTTATTCGTATCCTGGAGAAATGCCAGTAAAGTTACTGATTGAATACACAGTTTTCTTTGCCAAACCCTCACTTCAGTGATTAACCAGTGTTTTACGGAACAAAGATTTCCTCGGGCATGGAAGAAGGCATACGTACGAGTATTACCGAAAGTAAAAGGTCCCAAATCGTGTGACCAACTAAGGCCGATCTCAATTGCTCCCAACCTAGCTAAAGTGACTGAATCTTTCATTTACCGCGAACTTCTTTCTCAAATTTGCCCTTCCCTAGACCCCTTTCAGTAAGTTTGTCTGAAGGGAAATAGCACTACTCACTATTTGGTGAGACTATTCCACCTCATAACTGGTTGGCTAGAGCAAAGGAATACTATTGTGGACTTGCTTAGCTGATTATCGAAAAGCGTTTGACCTAATCCGCCATATTATCGCTGCCGAGAACTTGAAGGCGATGGGTGCAAAGAAGCATATTCTGCTACTTGTTATCAATTTTCTTCGCGGGCCTTTATCGGTGTGTCTACGCGCTCTTCCTGGGAGATCTTGATTCAGAATGGGCCGAAATTACGTGTGGTGCACCTCAGGGCACCAAACTTGCGGCCCTTCTATTTCTAGCGGTGATAAATTTCGTGCTTTCGGGAGTTGACAATCGGTTTAAATACGTTGACGACTTATCTAACCTGCTGAAGTGCCTGGTTGACAAGCTCCAAGTCATTCCCCAGTTCAGTAGTGACCTCAAGTCAACTTTTGTCATCCAGTCTCAAATCAACGAGAGTAAAACAATAGTGATGAGGTTCAACCCTCTAAAACGTGATCTCTCCTGTCCTGAACCATGGTACCCAGCCGCCTCAACCGCAGTTATATTCGGTGTCACTTTTAGCTCAGACTGCTCCTTTAGCCCTCATGTTGCAAATCTAGTGAAAAATGGAAATTACGCCTTAAGATCGTTAGTGACTTTGCGGCGCCTAGGTTTTTCTACAACACAAGTCAGAATGGCATATTTGTGTTATGTGCAGCCATTACTCGAGTACGGATGCCCAGTCTGGGGCCCACAAGTGCACATTACTGAATACCTAAGTAGTGACATCGAAACTATGCAGAAACGTGCTACAAAAAACCATACTTGGTCCAAATCACGTGTCTTATAAGTCCGCTCTCGAGTCGCTGAAAATTCTGTCTCTCCGTGAGCACCGATACGAACTAATGCTCAAGTTTGGACATTCGTTACTCGCATGTGAGAAGCACCGCTCTATACTACCACCTCCTTGTACAAAACGCGTGAATATCCGAAGCAAAACCAAAACTGAACCCCCAAGGTGCTGTACAAATCGTTTCGTGAACTCTTTCGTCCCTTTTTTTGTTAGTGTATTTAATCGTTCGTAATTTTTTTTTGTTTCACTGTAGTGGCCAATATTGTAAAAAAATAGCGTTATTTAGTTGCGGCCAAAACTATGAAAGCTCTTTTTATTCAATAAATCTATTCTATTCTTATCTTTAGGAGTGTAGAAAAAAGTAAATACATATAAAATAAAAAATAGTCACGCTTAAGTTTGGTTTTATTGAGAAGGTTAAATCCTTGGGAACCATAATTGTTTCAAGAAGAATTCCCTTACAAAAAACTGCTAAAATCCACAAAATCAGGACGTTTGCCCTTAAACTTATACTTTTGTTCTTTTATTTGCATCAGACCCATTATAATTCTTATTAATTTTTGATTTATTACTGGTAGGTTTTTATCTACAAATGTGCTCCTTCAAATTAATTTCTTGTTCATTTAACCAGAAGAATGAGTACATTTTACTACCAACCTAATAAAATTGATCTTGTCGAGTCAATTTCATCATACACTTGCTGTTCTTAGGGAAATTTTAAGGAAAATAGGAAACCAGTTGCTGCTCTTAGGGAAATTTTTATAGGTTTTGTCAGGGTTCGACCCTTTGATGGTTTCTTCTCCGAATTATTTAGTCAAGGTTCCTTAGAGGACCTAAAAAACTGTATATAAAAAGCATGTAAGGTCTTGCTGTCCCAACAAAAAAAATATGATAGTAGCGATTTAACTAACTTCTGTCAATAAGAATTGTTGGTGGACTTTGAGCAAGGAATTAAAAAATTCTAAAAATAAAAATTTTCAAATTACTTCACTAAGAAATGGTGGCACCGCTTCTTTTTTATTATTTTATTTAGAGTTGTGTATCGTATTCCTTTTTTACTAGCATTGAAATTAGAAATGCCAACTAAAATTTTTGTTTACATTTGAAGATCCCATTTTCGAATTTCCTGCCAGATTAATACATTCCCATTAGCTGTTACTAACAATTTGCATCGCGTAAATATGCCTAGAGAAAAGAGATAGTGGGGGGGGGGTTAGAGGAGAAGAATCCACAAGAAAACACTTCCCGAAGACCTGTCCTCAGATAATTTTAGAAATAAGTTTCTTAGTTTACTGGAGATTTCATATTTTGATAGAAAAAAATCACAGCTACCTTCATTGTTGCTAATATCTTCATTCCATTCTGTGAACGCTGTTTGTTCCCCTGCCTCTGGAACATGGAGTGGATTCCTATTAGGTATATTTTCAGAACGTTCAGATAACAAAGTTCTCTCTCTTATTCCATGAATAGCATCAGCATCACTAACTAAGGCTACGTCAGTTTCTAAAATTGGAAGTTTATAAATACACAAAAGCAACAACAAAAAGGAAAACAAAATATACTTCGAAGAGTTTTGAAGCAGGAAGCAGAAAAAATAAAGCAGCTCGAAACAAGAATAAATGAAGTAATCTTGAACAAACTAAATTCTGAACTAAAGAAAAAGATGAAGAATGGAAACCAACAGATAATAAAACAAAACAAAGTGTGAAGCAATGTAAAAAAATGCAGAGATCAACAAAAAGGAATTTGCAGAGAAGTCAAAGAATAGAGCTTTAAGACAACAAGAAAAATAAATAAACGTCTTCAAGCAAATATAAAGGAGGTCAATTAAATTAACATAATCCTGAACTAAAGAAAATGGAAAAAGAATGGAAGATAGCAAAGATATTGAAACAGATGAAAATTTATGATAAATGTAGAGCAATGAAAAAAATCCAGAGGTCAAAGAAGAGAATTATAGTACGGTACGGGCAAACTAGCCAAAAATATGGGTCGACCCCAAACAAATTGCAACAGAGATGATTTTTATACCATATTGTAGAGAGAAAAAAAAAAACTTAACAACCTATCCAAAGTTGCACATTCTAAGTCGACGCAAAACTAGTTTTTTTGTTTTGCTTTTCGTGTCAATTCTTTCAATTTTTTCTAAAAAATGAACTATTGATAAATGTTCGTTTTTCTGTATATGAAGTACCGTCCTGATGTAAAATGAAGAGCTGAGCCCGAAAATGAAAGCAAATTTGATGTGCAGTGTACCAGAAAAAAGTTTCATAATCATCAATATGTGATTTTACCCTTCTCACCGTTGTGATCTCTTTTTCACCATACTATCAGAAGGCAACTATTCTGACATTAAATGATGAGCTGAGCCCAAAAATCAAATTAACCTGATGTAATGTCTACTAGAAAACCCGTTTCATATTCATCAATACACACATTTTTATTTCGTTTGACGTGTTTCTTTTAGCACTTATTGTCCACCAATTCGTCCATTGTTGGTAAAAAAAAAAGATAAATAAGTGGGCTGATAAATTACAGTTGGCTCGTTTAGAAGACCAGTTAACGCACGGAAGGCAGCTATACCACTTTTATGACTTTCGTATGCAATAAATAATATCATCGTTTCGTCCCACGCTTTGTCAAGTGATTTCCCGGATAAAGCCGTAAGCTAAAAAGTCACAATTGAAAATTACCCCGAGTAATCATTTATTAAGTAACGTTAGCGCCCGTGTTTGATATATTGCCATCTATAGATACAAAAAGTCATTCGATGCATCTGCCACCTAACAAGCTAAAACAGTTTCACTGCGAATGTTCTCCTTTCCCATTGACTTGATATTTAAAGGTAAGAGATCATTTTGTTTGTGTCATCATTTCAACCAAAGATCTACAGTCTGTAACGGTAAACTAATGTATCCAACCGTACGTAGTAAAATTCTTGGAAATTTATATCAAAGAACTGTTTTGTCTTTTTTCTTTTCACAGAGACATCTACTGAGAAGATAATCGCGCCTTGAAAAGCATCTTGTGTTAACAGATGACACTTAACGTTAGGCTGTCCAGACTTGTAATACTCCAATATGGTATCCGTTCTGCGAAATTTCTTAAGAGCCGAACGATCTGGGTCATGGGATCTCCACTTAAAATCCACCTCTGATATGCTACCTTATCTGGTGGCATCTGGGCAAAACAATCGCACAAAATCCTGCCAGCGTTCTATCCAGCGAATGGTCAAGCTCCAAGAAACCCATCCTGCTGTTTATCAAGCCTTCCAGAATGGGATGCATGTGATCAGACATTCTGATAGATTCTGGGTTGGGCTCTCCACGGATCTTGTCATTGAGCAGGAGCTCTTGCATTGTCTCAAAACGGCAGGTGGCCTTACCGATGAAAGTGGTATGACAGAGGTTCAAAGGTCTTTATGGGTTCTGTCTCAACCAGTCTGCTCTGCACTAAATCTTCTGATGGAGGGTATGTCACAGGTTTTCTATGGAACTAGTGAACAACATAAGGATACGTCCGAGTTGAGACAGCTAAGAGACTGCAAAGACACCCAGATCGTTATCGACTTCCTAGAAAAAGAATCACCATTTAATAGGGATCTTTAACTAAGAAACATCACCAATTGTCTGACAGCCAACGAATCTGCCAAAGTTGATTCTGCTAGAATTTTAGGCCTAAAAATCATTCACCACATGTATGGAAAGCTGGTTGCTGATTTTGTGTTTTGACGAAAACAAAAGGCAGTTCAAATTACTACAAAGCAGAATCCAGGTGGAGACTGCAAAAGACTGGACCCCTGTTCCTTTTTCAGAGGTTCATCACGCTAGCAAAGAGGATCAATCTCACGGAATCTGAGTACTTTCAACACGAACTGTGTTCCTACCCGACATCCCTTTTTGACCGTTCTTGCATGCTTCGGTCTCCGAACAAGCCAGAGTTGGCCAAGGCTATAGCACAGGCTTGCAATCTTGGAGAGCGCTCTACTTCCCCTCCCAAAGGCATTCGATATATCATCGACGGTGGAGCTCTTCTGCACAGAATTCCTCCGGCCAAAGACGAACGATACTGCAAAAATCCTTGACCATTACCGTACTCACGTGACCCAAAAGTATCCATCTGCCACTATTGTGTTCGACGGCTACGATGGTGGAGCTACCATAAAGGATACGGCCCAGTCGATGAGAAGTCGCATAGTCAGCCGTGAGACCTTCTTGACATCAGATATGCAGCTGAAGGTAAAAAAGGATAAGTTCTTGTCCTGCAAGAAAAAAAGGCCAGGTTTATCTGCGCGTTGGCTGTTTATCTCCGATCAAGGGCATCGTCGCAGTCCAGGCACCAAGTGATGCAGATTTCTCAATTGTGCAAGCTGCTGTTGATTCTTCCCCGAATTACGACACTGCCGTCATGGAGATGATACTGATATTTTGGTTCTATTTGTGTTATCATGGAGACCTATCAAGCAAGAAACTATTCTTTGTACCTGAAAAAAAAGTCAAACAAAGCTCCCCGAGTATGGGATATTCACAAATTGAAAAATAAGCTGGGCGAAGAGACATGTCATCTGATTCTTTTTGCTCACGCCATCGTAGGCTGTGACTCTACTTCACGGATTCACAGTGTGGGAAAAGGCCTTGCACTGAAGAAGCTAATGACAGATACCGATTTTCGTACATCAGCTGCAGTCTTCAGGCTGAAGTCAGCTTCAAAGGAGGAAGTAAGGGTTGCTGGAGAAGACGCTCTGCTCATGATGTATGGCTCATCAAAAGGGGGAAATCTGAATGAAGTCTGCAGGATGTTTTTAAAAAAAAGAAGGTGACTACTGCTAGCACGTTCGTCCACCCAGAACAGCTACCACCAACTTCTGATGCGGCTAAATTCCACAGTTACAGGGTTTTCTACCAAGTCCAGGTATAGAGTGGTGTTCCTGATTCTCAACTTAAAGCCGAGGAATGGGGTTGGAAAAATAAACATGACTTCTTGGATCCAGTGACTACTGACGTCCTACCAGCCCCTTGTCTGCTTCTGAAAATCGTGAAGTGCTCCTGTCAACTGGAACGTAGCTCAACGAGATGTAGCTGCTTTAAAAAAGGCTTAGCTTGCACTGCAGCGTGTAAAACATGCAAAGGGACAGCATGTTCTACCTCTCCAAGAATCGAAAGCTATAACGATGAGGAGAACGTCAAAGTTAAGATATCTGAATTAAAAGAATAAGTTGTGAATACTAGTCGGAGTTTGATTCTGTCTTTCAAATGTTCATGAAGTTGATTCGATAATTTTATCAGTTGTGAAGACTAGTCAGTGTGTTGATAATAGCTTAATCTAAGAGGGATTTTAAATGTCAAACAACAAAAGCACGAAGAACAACAGGGAAATCTTTTTGCTGTCTTGCAAAAAGATTTCCCTGTTGTTTTTTCGTGCTTTTGTTGTCTGTTATGGAAAGGCAGTGTGGTTTTCGTCACTATTTTAAATCTCGGCTGCTGGAAACTAGTTTCATAGATGATTTCCCTTTTCTAATATTTTTAATGTTTTAACAAACATCTTGCAATCACTTTGTTTAGGCCGACCCATCAGGTGATGGAGCCAGCGACGATCAGATTCAGGCTAACTAATTATTGGATCTCAAAACCGACAATTTAGCCAGCGAAAGATGGTGTGGTAGAAAAAAATGGGGGTCACAACGGCGAGAAGCATACAAATCTCATATTGATGATTATGAAACTTTTTTATATACCATACACCAAATTTGACTCCATTTTCGCACTCAACTCGTGTTTTTACATCGGAATAATAATTCAGTTCAAGAAAAACGAACAATTACCGGAACTTAATTTTTTGTTAGGAAAGTGAGAAAACTGACACGATACGCAAAAAAAAAAATAGTTTTGCGTGGACCTAGAATGTGCAACTTTGGATATGTTGTTCAGCTTATTTTCCTCTACAACATGGTGTAAAAATCATTTCTGTTGCAATTTATTTTTACCAACAATCAACGGATTGGTGGACAATAAGTGCTAAAAGAAACATGTCAAATGAAAATAAAAAAGTGTATATTGATGAATATGAAAAGGGTTTTCTAGTAGAAATTACATCAGGTTAATTTGATTTTTGGGCTCAGCTCATCATTTTATGTCAGAATAGCTGCCTTCTGATAACATGGTGAAAAAGAGGTCACAATAATGAGAAGGGTGAAATCACATATTGATGATTATGAAACTTTTTTCTGGTACATTGTACATCAAATTTGCTTTCATTTTCGGGCTCAGCTCTTCATTTTACATCGGGATGATACTTCATATACAGAAAAACGAACATTCATTTTTTTTTGAAAAACTGAAAAAATTGACACAAAAAGCAAAAAAAAAAAAACTAGTTTTGCGTCGACCTAGATGTGCAATTTTGGATATGTTGTTCAGCTTTTTTTTTCTACAACATGGTGTAAAAGTAATTTATGTTGAAGTGTGTTTGGGGTCAAACTCTGGTTTGCCTGTACTATTACAGATAAGTCAAAGAACAGAGCTTTGAAGTAGTAAGAAAGACAGATAGCTTAAAGAAAATGTAAAGGAAATCAATTTAAACGGATTAACTTTTGAAGTAAAGAGAAATGAGGAAGAACGGGAAAATCAAGAGCCCAACACAAAGGAAATTGTAGAAAAGTTGAAGAGTAGAGCTTCATAGCAGCAAGAATTAGAAATAAAAATAAAAAAGGTCTTTTACTTTCTCTCTAAAAAGAAAGTCTCTTTTACTAAATTACCTCTAAAATGAAGAAAATGAGGAAGGAAGGACAATAGACAAGATAAAATTTGTGACAAATACAATGATGAAAACAAGACAAGGATTTCTGAGAGCCCAATGAACAAATGAAAGATCCAAAGCAGAACTGGCCACGCATGACAAAAACAAAGAGAGAAAAAAAGTTTTAAGAAAACAAACGCTTTGGTGTTCTCATTGAATTAACTCTAACCAACATCTGTGGTGCTCAATTACAGCAGTATCAATTGTATATTTTGATATTGCTTTGTTTTTTTATTTCTTAATTTTAGATTTATTTAATTTTAGGCTTTATCAATCAATCAATCTTCTTATTTATAACCCATCGCAAAAATCTGGGCAGAGCCCAGGAAAAGACAGAGTAAAAATCAAGAAAAACAAAAAAAGGACATAACTGTAATAAAAACTCACACAACTACAAACAAGGGATAAACAGAAATGACCAATGATGTAAAGACTTCTGGAATTCAGTAGAGAAATCACAAATGCGCTTCTCAATAACCCCAGCTGGGTTTACCAATTGATACTTTCTTTGCAGAAAAGAGTTACTTGTCGAAGTTGAAAGTTCCATTAAATGCTTTGCAAATTTAAAATAAAGGCGATGAACTTGCTTTCTCTTAACACAATTAAAAAAAGACCAAACAGGAGCAAGGGCAAGCAAATGAGGAACTGTTAGACTATTATATAACTGAGAACGGTGAGCTATACTCATGTACGACACGTTTGAAGCCAGGGAGGCATACGCAGCCCGGATCTTACGAGTATAGTTTTTCATTGCCAGGTTTACAGTTTCTTTCAGGTTTGCTCCAATAGGCATGCCCAGCTAAGTAAGGCTGCTAGCTAAAGGAACCTCAGAGCTGGATATACTTATTGAATTTGTATTCCCTTTATAGTTGAATGGTAGAACAACTGTTTTATCAGCATTAAAGCTCAAACCAATGTGTTAGTGCTCATCTTGGAGAAGCTGAAAAGTTGAAGAGCATCCTTGGGAAGTGCAGGAAAGTTCAGTAAGTCATCCGCAAACGTAACTAACGAAAGATCAACTCCTTTGAAGATAAATGTACAGTTCAACTTATTCTGAGCACCGGTAACACGATTATTAAACAAAACTGGAAAAGTCAGAGCTCCTTGGCGTAAACCTTTCTGAATCGGAAATAGTTGACTACCATCTTCAATTCCAGCCTTCAGATTTTTATACATGTATCTTAAACAAGTAATTATCACAGCATCAGTACCTTTCAACTGGGCCTCAAGCAAACCCTGCGAAAATATACAAGAGTCAAAGGCTCTTGCAAGTTGCAACATCAAGTGCACACAAGAATAAGAAATCACCTCTTTATTTAATATCCTTCAGTACATTTATAAGCAGAAAGAGAGCGTGCTCTCTGCCTAACCCTCGCTGGAACCCAAACTGACGAGGAGGGCAGGAACAATTTTTTCAATGTCTTTTATCAAAAATGACTCAAAGAGCTTGAAAGTAGTACACGAAACGGTAATGGGGCGATAAGAACTGCACAGAGAAGCGTCTTTTTTGCCTTTTTAAAGGATGAGAGTTATTTGTCCGACACAAAATTGCAAAGGGACTACACCACAGATAATGATCATCTGAAACAGTAGTGCTAAATGTTGCTCGATTAAAGAGCCTGCAAGTTGCAGGTGCCTAACTGAAATATAATTAACACCAGATGAAGATTTTTTCTTTAACTTCGGAATCAATGAGTGAACAGCACTTGGCAACACAAACAGGAAAGATTCCGTCTTATTTGAAAGTAGAAGGTCAAGCTGTTTTTCGAAAAAACTCCTCCGTGCTTTTGTTGGGAGCATTGAACTCCCTCGCGAAATATTCAACCCACTTGTTTTTAGGCACACTAGCACTCTGGGCTTTGGTAGGCTTGCTATATTTCTAAAGTCTGGAGGGTCTTCAGCAATACAGCTTATATTTTTCTGGATCAGCGTTAACTTATGGTTTTTCAGTTCCTTGTTAAATTTCCGTTTCGTACGGAGCCTCAAGTCATTTACTAAGCAATCTCTCGGACGGCCACAGTCGTTCCAAACAGAAAGCCATAGCTTGGCCGAATTACACGCATTCACTAGATCTGTTTTTTTGACCAATCTTCTAGCTGGGACTTTTTATGAGCACATCGAAGAGGAACGGCGCTTATTTCAGCACATTTCAGCGAGTGATTTATTTGTGCCAAGTAGGAAGTGAGCTCAATTGAGATGTTCTTTTCACTTTGTGGCAGCACAGCACGATCGCATAAAAGATTGAAAGGCACTTTGATTTTGCTCAGCATCTCGTCACAGACTTTACTGAAGGACTCACTTGACACATTTTTCCCATCTCGGTAGGAAAACCAATTTGATTCTTTATTTTGAGCCATAGACGGGAGGAGCAAAAGCAAGTAGAGATAGCAAGGGGGTCAGAATAGAATCCTTCTTTTAAAACTTTGACCTCGTGACTGCCGAACAAAGAAACAACATGGTCTAAGTTAGAAGTTGAGGAAAGCGGCCCAATGTATGAAAAGTTGTCACTCTTAGGCCATACACAGTAGTCAGGAGGAAGGCAGCCCCAAAAGATTTGTGATCGGTGAGACATCTTTAGTTCTTAGGATTGAATATGCTTGTTTATAGGGGGCAAAACCTCCACGTCGTTTTAGTTTGTCTTTGCTTCTACTGGTGCTAGTCCACTTTGTTTTCTTCATCTTGAGATTTTGTTCACTCACCCAATGAACAGGCGAGGCGTAACGGGACTCTATCGTGTTTTGGTTCTATTGGCAGGTTCAGCTATGCACTCAATATTTACAAGAAGCAATAATCATTTTTAGTTATTTGCTGTAAAATTTCAATATTTCTGTGTTATATTATTATAGAGGGTTTTTAGCCATTTGGCTAGTCATTTCTACTAATTTGACTAGCCACGTTTTACCCAAGTTTTCTTTACGTTATTTGAAATTTTCGACTATTTTCCTCCCATTTTTCCAACATAGTCAAATGAAGTTTGAATTAAAATCAGCTTGGTGTAAGTGAAAAAAAACTCAGAGAGCCATGGCAGATTTTAGTAGAGCTAAGGCAGATAGTCTCAGTGAGAGACAAAGCTGGCATAACCCTTTTTCAGAATTTAAAAAAATGACGTCATTTCAATTATTAATAGATAGTCTATCATCCATCCTAGGGCAGAACTAAAGTAGATAGGCATGGAGTAAGGGTAATCCATACAAGTCCACTGGACTTGTATGCAACAGAAATCTTTTGTGTGAAAATTTTTAAAGGGAAAAAAAGAAACAAAACAGCTGAGAGCTTCAGATCTAAATGAGGTTACCATTTAATTTTCTTGTCTTTTTTTGCCTGTGTAAGTTTTTTTAGGGTTAGCATGTAGTGATATATGTTACTTTCATTTACTATATATTTCCTTCTTCTTCTTTTTTGAATTCCACTCTATTTTGTTTTGCTTTTTTAGTTTCAGTGGGTGCTAAATGATACTCTTATCTATGGGAAATCAAATACCCAGAGGCAACAAGGGCTCTGAAAAATGACTTGGTATTGGTTGCAGCTTACCTCTTTTAACAATGGAAAGTTCAAACATGGTAACCAGCTCAAAAACATTTGAACCTTGACCCAGTTCCAAATACACTTCGCCCTGATATATTAGTGCCAGAATCAATGCCAGGTCTGTAAAAGCTACATCAGGAAGAAATAAGGATAGTTCTTTTCCCAAGGTGGAATGTCAGCAAATAGTCTCTAGAAATAATAACTCCATTAGCTTTATCCTTGAATGGCATAATAACAAGCTTATTAAATAAACATAATATTCAAAAGTAACATTACATACTCTGCAAGTCAATAAGAAATCAAAGCAAGTCAAACACAAGCCAAGCTAATCATTGCTGCAATAATAGCTGCAAAATAATAGGTCCAGAACCCATAGTACCAAAATCCACAGCCCATTATACCAGGGAGTTTAAAACACATTTAAAAAAGACTGCTTAGAGAGAAAGAATTACCATTAGAAGCTGCTTCTTAAGTCATAACTCCAATTATAGTTAATCTTGATAGTATAAGTTAATCACAAAAACATATTTGGGGAAATTTGATAAGGAAGCCTGAAACCCCAGTGTCAGATCAAAATTACAAGTGCACCATTGGAAATATAGTGGGTGAAAACCAGGTACAGGTGAATTACAGTCCCCACCTTGCACAACATGGAAAATCACTTTTTTCGCATGGGAAGCAGTTATGTGTCTCCTTTTTTCTTCTTCTTCTCCCTGAGGGGTAATCATACAAAATCAGTGATCATAGAATGTAGGGAGAGGATTCCTTCTAAAGAAAATCATTGGATGTAGTGTCTGCTTCGAATAACAAAAGAGATTATGCCACACTAAGAGGGAGTTTTCTCCGATTTCGTGCCACCAATCATTAAGTATGGCCCAAAGAGACTCAAAATGCCAGAAAATACAAGTTTTAAGATGGAAATTACGAAAGAGCTAATCAATATTCCTTGATCTAAAACCCTAAAATGGAGGTTTTGAGCCTTGTCTTACAAACCACACCAAAGTGGTGTTTTCTACCATAAAACGTTAGTTTCTTCCCATAGAAGGTTGAAATCCCATAGATTTGAAATTCTAAGATAGCTAATCAGTTTTCAATGATCTAAATCCCCTAAAAGGGAGGTTTCAGTTCACCATCTTGACAAACCTTTGCCAAGTGGCGTTTTCCCATAGATTAAAAATTCTAAGATAGCTGATTAGTTTTTCATGATCTAAAGCCCCTAAAAGGAAGTTTCAGCCCACCATCTTGACAAACCTTTGCGAAGTGGCGTTTTCAGCCATTCTGTGCCACAAGACATTTATTTTGCCTGAAGAGGGTTAAAATGCTAGAGAATGGAAATTATAACAGACCAAGTCAATTTTTACGGTTCTAAAACCATGAACAGGAGGGTTCAAGCCCTCTATCATAGGCAGCGCGCTAGCGCTGCCTAAGTAAAAAACGATGTGGGCACAATAAGTTTTTTTCCATACCCAGGCACTTCGTATCGAAGAAGTTGTCGTAGAAACTTCGAAAAGGGTTCATTCGATTGGAAATTGGAATGGCTAATGCCCTTTTTAATAGTCGAAAGTAATTGGAGGGCAACTAGCCCCCCCCCCCCACGCCCACCATTCCCCTAACATCCAATCAAAATTTTGAGATAGCCATTTTGTTCAGTAGTTGATTTCCAGATATAAAATACGTTTTTGAGGAGGACACTCTCCCACAACCCTCGGGGCAAGGGTTTTAAGTTATGCCCTGAGGGCATATAAGAATGATGTTGGCACAATATACTATTTATTATTTTTTCCTTTAGAGCAGGGCACTTCATATGGAAGGGGTCGTCGTAGAAACTTCAAAAGGGCCTCATTTGATTGGAAATTGAGAGTTCTAGTGCCCTTTCTAATATTCGAAAGTGATTGGAGGACAACTAGCCCCCCCACGCTCATCATTCCTCCAAACACATCCAATCAAAATTTTGAGATAGCATTTTGTTCAGTGTATTTGATTTCCAGATAGAAAATATGTTTTTGAGGAGGACACTCCCCCATAGCCCTCAGGGTAAGGGATTTAAGTTATGCCCTGGGGGCATATAAGGTTTTTATAGAAGGCGTTGCCATAGAAACTTCAAAACAGGTTCATTCGATTGGAAATTCGAAGGGCTAGTACCCTTTCTAATATTCAAAAGTGATTGGAGGGCAACTAGCCCCCCCCCACGCCCATCATTCCCCAAACACATCCAATCAAAATTTGGATATAGCCATTTTGTTCAGTATAATTGATTTCCAGATAGAAAATAAGTTTTTAAGGAGGACACTCCCCCACAAACCTCAAGGCAAGGGTTTTAAGTTATGCCCTGGGGGCGTATAAGGTTTTTTATAAAAGGCGTTGTTGTAGAAACTTCAAAAAAGGCTCATTCAATTGGAAATTCAAAGGGCTAGTGCTCTTTTTAATAGTCGAAAGTGATTGAAGGGCAACTAGCCCCCCCCATGCCCATCATTTCCCCAAACGCATCCAATCAAAATTTTGAGATAGTCATTTTGTTCAGCATAGTTGATTTCCAGATAGAAAATATGTTTTTGAGGAGGACACTCCCCCAGAGCCCTCAGGGCAAGGTTTTTAGGTTTTTAAAGAAGGCGTTGTCATAGAAACTTCAAAAAAAGCTCATTCGATTGGAAATTCAAAGGGCAAGTGCCCTTTTTAATAGTCGAAAGTGATTGGAGGGCAACTAGCCCCCCACGCCCATCATTCCCCCAAACACATCCAAAAAATTTTTTAAGATAGCCATTTTGTTCAGCATAGTTGATTCCGAGATAGAAAATAAATTTTTGAGGAGGACATTCCCCCACAACCCTCAGGGCAAGAATTATAGTTATGCCCTGGGGGCATATAAGGTTTTTTATTGAAATCTTTGTTGTAGAAACTTGAAAAAGGGCTCATTCGACTTGAACTTCAAAGGGCTAGTACCTTTTTTAATAGTCGACAGTGATTTGAGGGCAACTAATCCCCCTCTCACGCCCACCTTTTCCCCAAACACATCCAATCAAAATTTTTAGATAGCCATTTTACCAATGTATTTGAAAGTTTTGGAAATTAGGTCTTTCAGGATGGCAACCCCTCCCCCCACAGGCCTCAGGGCAAGATTTGTAAGTTATGTAGGCAAGGATTATAAAGTTTTTAATGAAAGACAACTAGCCCCCCTTCCTACACCCATCATTCCCCCAAACAAATCCAATCAAAATTTTGAGATAGCCATTCCAAATAGAAAATATGTTTTTGAGGACACTCCACCACAACCCTCAGGGCATGGGTTTTGAGTTATGCCCTGGGGGCATTCAAGGTTTTTTATAGAAGGCGTTGTCGTAGAAACTTCAAAACAGGCTCATTCAATTGGAAATTCAAAGGGCTAGTGCCCTTTTTAATAGTCAAAAGTGATTGGAGGCCAACAAGCCCCCCCCCCCATGCCCATCATTCCCCAAACACATCCAATCAAAATTTTGAGATAGCCATTTTGTTCAGCGTAGTTGATTTCCAGATAGAAAATATGGTTTTGAGGAGGACACTCCCCCACAACCCTCAGGGCAAGGGTTTTAAGTTATGACCTGGGGGCATATAAGGTTTTTTATAGAAGGCGTTGTCGTAGAAACTTCAAAACAGGCTCATTCTATTGGAAATGTCATAGGGCTAGTGCCCTTTTTAATAGTCGAAAGTGATTGTAGGGCAACTAGCCCCCCCCCCCCAAGCCCATCATTCCCCAAACACATCCAATCAAATTTTGAGATAGCCATTTTGTTCAGCATAGGCTAGTTTATTTCCAGATAAAAAATATGTTTTTGAGGAGGACATTCCCCCACAACCCTAAGGGCAAGGGTTTTAAGTTAGGCCCTGGGGGCATATAAGGTTTTTATAAAGGCATTGTTGTAAAAACTTCAAAAAAGGGCTCATTCGATTTGAAATTCAAAGGGCTAGTGCCCTTTTAATAGTCGAAAGAGATTGGAGGGCAACTAGCCCCCCCCATGCCCATCATTTCCCCAAACACATCCAATCAAAATTTTGAGATAGCCATTTTGTTCAGCATAGTTGATTTCCAGATAGAAAATATAGTTTTGAGGAGGATACTCCCCCACAACCCTCAGGGCAAGGGTTTTAAGTTATGCCCTGGGGGCATATAAGGTTTTTATAGAAGGCGTTGTCGTAGAAACTTCAAAACAGGCTCATTTGAATGGAAATTTCAAAGGGCTAGTGCCCTTTTTAATAGTCGAAAGTGATTGGAGGGCAATTAGCCCCCCCACGTCCATCATTCCCCCAAACACATCCAATCAAAATTTTGAGATAGCCATTTTGTTCAGCATAGGTTAGTTGATTTCCAGATAGAAAATATGTTTTTGAGGAGGGCACTCCCCCACAACCCTCAGGGCAAGGGTTTTAAGTTATGCCCTGGGGGCATACAAGGTTTTTATAGAAGACGTTGTTGTAGAAACTTCAAAAAAGGGCTCATTCGATTTGAAATTCAAAGGGCTAGTGCCCTTTTTAATAGTCGAAAGTGATTAGTGATATTTTTTGTTGAAGTTGTTGTTTAGACCAGGGCACTTCGTATTGAAGGAGTTGTCTTGGGAGCTTCGAAAGGGACTCATTCGATTGAAATAGAAAGAGCTAATGTCCTTTTTAATAGTCGAAAGTGATTGGAGGGCTACTAATCCCCCTTCCACTCCAACCCTTCCACGCTCACCCTCCGATTTGCCCTTTATGTTTAAAAACATGTTTCCTTAAGATTAAATCAAAATACACTTTGATATTGCTAATTCCCAATAAGGCATCTCAGCAGTATCCAAAGAAATACTGAGGGTATTATGTTCAAACTTTCGGGGCAGATATTTTTGCACTTTACTGAAAAAATACAAATGAATGTGCATTGTCAGTTTAATATACACAGACTGATATTTAGTAATCAAAATGTTAATATTATTTGATTTAGTGAAGTTGTAAAAGCAAAAACATTTATTTTTTTTCAGTAAAGTGCAAATTTTGTTCTGGCCTTGGGAAGGCATAGGTGTTTTGCACCCAACTTATGTTAATTTCTGCTCGTTTTGAGTTTAACTCGGTTATTTATTGTAATTCTGTTCGTTTTGGGTTTCATTTATTTATTGATGCTGACTTGTGGTAATTTCACGCTTGGTAGATTATTTGATTTTATTTTGGCTCATTTTTTGTTTAATGGAGTTCTTTACTTTTCTTTGAATAGCTTATTTTGTGGAAAAAGTTTTTTTAATTAATCTTAAGAAAGCACCACTAATAGGCGTTTTCTGCCTTTTTGTGCTGAAAAAAATTTCAGCCAGCATTTGCTTTTCTCTTTCTGCAGGTTTCTATTGTCCTTCTTCACTCTTTTTTTCCAGCTCTTGGTTCTCAAGATTACTTTTATAAAGTGAAACAACATTCTTGTTTCACAGCCATTTTTTTGAATTGATGATGGAGAGAGTACTTTATTGCTGAAGAAAGTGACCTGCCATGTCCTACTTGTTTTGACACCATTTGCAAAAAAAAAGTTCAAGTACAATACTTGAAACCTCAAACTTTGTTGGTTTGGACTTTTTGGTTTGATAAGGGGGCTATAGACCTTTATTGGAGGGTTTTCAAACATGGTGTTTCCAGTGGTGTGCTTTTTTATCCAAGGCCATTTTCGAGAGGTTTCAGACATGTTTTTTTCTGTTTAATTTTTTAATTAAAAAAATATTCAACTACAAAATAATGCTGAATTGAAAGTCAATAACAGTTACCACTCCTGGACTTCTTTTAGTTGAGTATTTTTTAGCATTGATTTTTTTAAAACCCATTTTTTTAAGTTTTGGTTACTATGGCCCAAAGATTGTGTTTTACTAGGTTGTATCTACCACTACAACAATGACTTAAGGATTAGGCATGCAAGAATTTGATATCAATAGCTACTTTGATGAAGTTATATGAAGTTCACTAGGAGCAAGCTAAGAAAAACTGTCAAATCCCTGGGAAAATATATCTAGAAAAGCATATACAAAAAAGGGTGGCAGGTTAAGCATGGGCCCCCGCAGGGGGGCCATGCCCCCCCCCCCTCCTGGAATTTAGACCAGAGTAGGAAGAAAATAGAAGTGTAATAACTAATCAAAGAAAAAGAATTTCTTATTTTTGTTTTGTCTTTAAGAACTGCTAAGAAACTTTTTTAGAATCGATTCAGAATTTAATTCAATTCTTAGATCTTAGATTAACTCAATATAGGTTATTATTATCTACCTAAAGGAGATCGAAATCGGAGCAAGATTTAGGGTGTAGAGTAAATACTCTCAAGGGCATTCTTATGCCCTAGCAATAGTGCAACAAGCTTAATAAAGCTTAGGCCTACCGCATTTTGGAATTAATAAACAAAGAAAGTTATATATATATATATATATATATATATATATATATATATAATATATATATATATATATATATATATATATATATATATATATATATATATATATATATATATACAACGTTGTGCCCTACCAGGCGTCAGTTTGGTCTTGGTTTTTGCTCATATTTTGTCAAGCTAAAAACGTATGTCGAATTTTTTTTATTCTTTTCCTTACTTTTTAAAACATAATCCTAATTAAGGGGTAAGATTCTAATTTTGCCTAAGTCTATAATAATCATCCTGTGTCTGTTCCATTGGCTGTATCCTATTAGGAATGTTGCTTGCTTTTCTTTCATAATAATGAAACTTAACTTTTAGCTTAAACCTGAATGGGTATTTTGTAAAGATACCAGAATTTGTGAATTAAAAATATTGATCTTCTAATAAATCAACAAATAATTAATAATTAATCAAAAAATAATCCTAAATAAATTACAAATAAATGGCTTAAATGGAATAGTAAAACTAATAGTAATTAGTAAAAATATTAGTAAACGAGTGTTCATTTTTTTTTATATTAAAACTCTTGGTTTTTCTATACCAGTATAGAATCATATTTTTGTACCACTCACTGTCTGAAATATGATCAGTCTAAAGGTATCATGATTAGTCTGGTGGTAGGCGTTTACTCCCCCCCCCCCGGTGATTACCCCTTGGAAAATACCCCCCCATGGAAAAAAGGCTTTCCAAATTTGAGAATTCACAAAATCTATTTCTCCTCCAATCTCCGCTATTCTAGTATCTTGCTTCCCCCTGGAAAATTTTTTTGTGGGCGCCCTTGAGCTTAAGTGACTCTAGAGGCAAATGACATTAAATCTCTTTGTCCATCATTATTAAGGAGACTTGGACACTGTAGTCTTGAATTTATTTTGCAGTCTTCAGGAAACTAATGGTCACTAACACACTAAAAAGACTTCTTAGATGAAGTATTGACATGGCTCAAAAAGAACAAGGGGGGACTGATTGTCCTACAATAGCTCTTCAACATCCCCAAAAAGTTTCAACTTAATGCCCTCAGCTGTTCCTTAGACATTGTTGATATGCCCTTTTAACAACCAGCATGCATACAATGTGTTTCATTGTGTTGAGCATCCTTCTTAAAAGCTATGGAGGGTTATGCAATCCCCACCAGCATAATTATTTGACTTTTAGACTATTTTGAACAAGATGGCTTTTTCAAAATTTTTATTGAATGTTTTTGGAGAAGGGTAACTAAAAAGGACCTGGTAGGGACTGGCAGCCCTCCAGCCGCTTTTGAACATCTCCCTCAACATGTCATAGTTTTCAACTTGGCACCCTCAGTCATTCTTAAAATATTACATATTCCTCCTCATTGATAGACTGTAGGCACATAGCACCTTTTGATTTAGTTTCAAATACCCCTCAACATTGCCCAAAGTTTCACCTTAATACCCATAGTGTTTTTGGATACACCCAGAATCAAACATATACACCCAGAATAATTTACAATCCTTGCCCAAGGTCTGTGGGGGTGTGAGGGGTACCCAAATAGGCCAAAGAGGGAGGGGGGCCTGGTTACTCTTCAATCTCGCTTCTATACACCTTGAGTTTCAACTGAATACCCTCAGCCATCACCTTAATAAGGTATTATCCTGTAGGTGGTGGTTGTTGAGCAGATGCAGTCAGTGATTTAACAATGTTATTGTTAAATCACTGACTGCATTTAACAATAGCATTGTTAAACCTCAGTCTAATGCCCTGACCACATGTATTCTTCTTGGGATCGACGTCTCCTTGATTGGTTATGCAGATGATGTCTTTAATCTAAGTCGTTTTCTGTGTGGCCTGGAAGAAAATTTCCTGCAACTCCAGAGCACTTATCATAAAATAGGCCTCCACTTTAACGCTGACAAATCTACTGTGTTGTTATTTAATTCAAAAGAAAATGAGCACGCACCAGTTCGATTAGGTAATGCTAAAGTTGAGCTAGTTAATTCTATTGTGTATCTAGGTCTCCTGTTCGGGCATTCAATTACTGAAACCTATGGCTTCTTATGGCTCACTTCCACAAACGCGTGTCGAGCACCTACAGCCGTATTGCTGCAAATAAGCGGACATTTGAATCGCCAAATTCTATCACAACTTTATATCACTATGGTGCTCCCTCATTTGCTGTACTTGGGCCCGTGCTGGATAATTTTTATGCTGAGCGATAGGCATAATCATCAAGCTGCACATTAGAGGTTTGCAAAGTTTTTGCTGCAGGTGCCCCTGTGGACAAGCAATTGGTACATGTCTAGGAGGCTTAATATAGTTGACCCAGAGGATCCTACAGGAGTGCAAATCTGGCGTTTTAATTTGTGTATTTGCGGCCACCCGTGGGCTGGATTGCTACGACAGTAATGGACTGGCAAGTTTGTCTTGTTGACTTTGTATGGCTTTTTATATTTTGTGTTACTTATTTTGAAGTGGTGTTTTCTTTTGTTTTCTTGTTGTTTTGCTCCATCTGGCTTTGTTTTTGATGGGTTAGTAAACTATATACATAATGCATTGGCTGCATCCCATCCTTGAAGCCATGGCTTGGATAACCATTTCTTATATATTGCTAGATATTCCCTTTTCACAATCCAGCAAGCACATAGTGGGTTTTGACTGTGTTTAGTATCCCTCTCAGTTTTTCCCTAACGTTTCAACTTAATACTCTAAGCCTTTTTGGAGACCCAGGATCAAAGATGCCCTCTTTTCTAATAAAAAACCCCATGTGTTAACAATGAGCAGCTTTTGTAACTTGCAGCTAACCCTTGGGGTAGTCAACCCAAGAGGCAAAGTTATTTGACCTTCAAACAGTTTTGATCAAAATGACTATCTCAAAATTTTGATCAAATCCATTTGGGGAAAAAAGACACAGGTGAGGGGGGCTTGTTGCCCTCCAGTCACATTTGGCTCCTAAAAGAGCATTAGAACTTTTAATCTTCAGTCGAATGAGCCCCACCCCCAAAGTTTATACAACCACATGTTCCATAAAAAACCTCATAACTTCTGTTGGTGAAAAGCTGAGCAAAATGAAGTAACTTTGTCTAAAATTTCATCCCATTGTTTTTTCTTCTAAAATGGTATATGAACCCATTTATTGTCTATTTCTGAATCAATTGGTTCTTGTAAACGAAATGTAAATAGATAACACGGTAACAAAAAATTCATAGATTCATTTGTGGTAACAGAAAATCTAAATTTATAGCATCCAAAGGGGTGCTAAAAGCTGTCAACTCTGAGAATTCATCATCAAGGCACAATGACCAATATCCATTCTGAGCATCAAGATTTGAAAAGTATATAGCACCACTGTGCTTCTGAATTGCTTCATCAAAAGTTGGCAGTGAATGGTATAATGGGCAACTTGCATAACTTACACCCCTTGCCCTGGGTTTTTTTTCAACCCTGGAGATAGTTATTTATATTTTGACTATTTTGAACAAAACAACCATCTAAAAATTTAAGACTGGATGCATTTGGAGGAAAAAAAGCTTTAGAGGAGGAGAGGGGCAGGGGCTTGTTCCCCTTCAATCATATCCGACTCTTAAAAAAGACACTAGAACTTACGATTTCCGATTGAATGAGCTGCCTCTATAGTTTATACAGCCACCCCTTCCATGTGAAGTGCCTCTGGTATAAAAAAATAATAATACACTGAAGCTGTATGGCCATTTACTACAGGCAATGCAATTGCATTACCTTGTTACCTTTGATTTCCAAATATCATGATTGGTTTTCTGACATTGTACCCCACCTCATTCCCTGAATGGTTGAATTACAGCCCAAATAGTACATTTATCTATTAGTTGGAATGTTCTCAAATGTCATAGGCTCTTTGTTGAAAGAGGATCCTGTATCTTTGACTTGAAGCAATCTATTTTGCCTTCAATTATTTGCAGTATTTACCATACCAAAACATTATTTTAAATTATTTTTTTAGAGTGGATAAGAATAGAAGGAAACTGATTATTAAATTAATAGAAATAAGCCTCATATTTTAAAGTAAGAATTTTATTGGGTAAAATTCTAGATAAGGGGGTTCTTGCTAAGTATGGTAGTTGAGTTAGGCGAATGAAACTTCTAGGTACGAATCCAGAGCCTAAAAAATACACAGGGGAAGTATTTTGAAGTACCTTCCTCCTCTTCATCCCTCTTCAAAGAGCATTGACCTTTGATGACCTTTTACAATCTTTTTGGTATGGTATGCATATTAAGCCTTGAGATATATATCTTCTGCTAAAATGGGACACAAGCAGGGGCGTTCTGTGGCTCAATTTATTGGGAGGGGCAATCTTCGAAAATTTTACTAAATCACTACCTGATTTATACCAAATTTTCTGCAGAAATCAAGAATTTTGCTAAATTTTGGCCATTTTACAAAATTTCTGCCAAAATTTGCGCCTTCGGCGAAAATCGTACCAAATGCCAAAAAATTTTTGGGGGCTGCGCCCCTCCCCCCGCTTGGGACACCCCTGGACAAAAGGAAAGTGTTTTAAGCTTCATATATTCACTTAATGCTGATATATATGGTTTTAAAGATTTGCAAATCTACTCTTAAATTTAGGAAAAGACCAAAGATAAGCCTTAAAATCCCACAGACAAATTACAAACTGTACTTTTCAAAAACTAGAACCAATGAAAAAAATAAACTGAAAACCCCAAAATTAAGGTAAAATGCTTTTTGTCAAAATTGTATTATGTTATCTTCTAAGCCCTGGACACAGGGAAAGAGTAGGGATAGTAGCTTGACAATACTTCCTAGGGTACAGTTTAGGGCCCAGATTAACTGCTGAAAGGTTTATTTGTGTAAAAAACTAGACTACAGTACTTTCCAAGATAGCAAGAAACCCTTAATCCAGAATTTTGCCTTTACTGTTTCAATTTAATTTTGTGTAAATCCTAGGATTGTATCTGGGACCATCAAAAAGGTAGCATTAATTGTTACAACTGGAAACAAGAATTTTTGAAAAAGCATAAATTACAGAGCCTAATGGTACTACATATATTTGTTTAGCATATTTTCTTTAGAGGAACCCTAACTACTGAGTTTAAAGGTATCAGTTTATGGTTCCTACTCTCCTGAAGAAAACACTATACAGTTCTCCCAAACCTCCTCACTCTTTACGCTGATGATTGAAAACTTGTTGTTAAAGCAGCCATACCCTCTGACCTGCAATCTATCCAAAAAAAACCTTGACATTCTTGGGACTTGGGCTAATACATGGCTCCTCTCTTTCAGTGCTGATAAATGCAATGTAATCTACTTTGGCAATCATAATACACATCAGCAATACCATCTCCAAGGTAACCCCCTTTTTGCAGTCTCTGAAGAAAGAGATCTTGGAGTCATTGTTGACTGTCAACTTAAGTTCAGCACCCACGCAAAATCTATATTGTCAGCTACTCTCCAATCTCTTGGAATGATCAAAAGAACTAACTCTAGCAGATTACCCAAGAGTGTTTATGAAACTCAACAAGGCACTAGTTTGCCCATGCCTAGAGGTGGGAATGTCCCTGGCATCACCCTATTTCAAGAAGGACAAATAAATACTAGAAAGAGTACAATGAAGAGCAACCAAAATGGCTGAAGGCCTCAAAGAAATGCCATACAAAGAGTGTTTACAATACTTGAAGTTTCCTACTCTCACATGACAGAGGAAACATGGCAACATGATTATGGGCCACAAACTACTACTATTACTACTAACAACTCATCGCAGCACCAAGCCGCCTGAGGCCAACACAGCTACGCACGCTCCTCCTCCACCCCAATCTATTCAAAGCCTCCCTTTTTACACCCGCCCACGAAGTTCCCATTTCCTTTAAATCTTTCTTTATGACGTCCTCCCAACCCAGACGGGGACGACCTGCTTTCCGTTTAGCCCTAGATGGTTGGCCGAAAAGAACAATCTTCGGCAATCTGTCATCCTTCATCCGAACAACATGCCCTAACCACCTCAACCTTTCTTTCATTATAGACCTAGAAAGCGGTATTGAACCACATTTTTCGTATAGCCTATTGTTTGAAATACGGTCAGTCAGCTGGGTACCCAGAACAATCCTTAAGCAATTTCTCTGGAAAACATCTAGCAAATCTTCATCCGCTTTTCGGAGCGTCCATGCTTCAGAGCCATATTTGACCACTGTCATCACTGGGCCACAAAACTATTTCCAAAAATGTTCTCCCTGGTCTCCCTGCCCCCCCCCCCAGAATCTTCTGTAATTAGAGGGCATTCAAAGAAAACCTTCAAGAAATGCTCCTTAATCTGAGAAAGAAGCAATTTCTTCAGCCAGTGAGTAACAAACTTGTGGAATCAACTTGCTGAAGATACAATGGCTGCTGATTTGACAGGTGCATTCAAGCAAAATCTTTACAAAGAATTGCTACAGCAAGAATTCCTGTACAACTGGGAAGCTGTTTAGTCCTCAGCCCAAATGTAGCAAGCAACCACATCAAACAACATACAGGAGTCATAACAGAGCATTACAAGGATGGAAAATCCTTAGATTTGCTCCAAGCTGTAATTTATAGTAATTCAAGGTAATTCTGAACACTATTTTTAAAGTTATAAAACACTTACTTACATCATTCTTTAAAGCATAACAATACCACATTCCTAAAGGCACACCATATGCCATTATAGCCCCTAACAGTCAAATATAACACATGGTTAGGAAGAAAAGAGTAGGCCAAGTCTATGGAAAATTCAATGTGCATAGCCTATATAATTTGGAGTATATTTGACAATTGGGGGGGGGGGGGGGTAAACTTTATTGGTACAGTCTAGGTTGCAGGTATTGCTGCAATCATGATTATGATTCCTTAATAAGGAATTCAAGCAAGTTCAGTTTCCAGTAGAGTACAGTGTTTAGAATTCTACAGATATTGGAAAATAGTATAAAACTTTATTTGAGCTGGTTATGTGGATATATCTTGTGTAAACTGCATTTCAATAAATTTTTGTTTGTTTTTAGTTTCAACTTTGCTCTTTACCTCTGTAAGATAAACTTTATTTTTTTCCATTCAGTTTTTGCTCTTTGTTGTGTTAAATATACACAATAAACCTTACCAAAAGAAGTTTGTTTACTTCATTTGTTGAAAATAATGAAGTCAATGTGACTTCTTTTTTTTAATTACTTGTAAATATTTCTTAATAAAATATATAAAAAACACACACAGGTAAAAGCCTCCAGCTTATTCTTAACAAGGGCCTTGTAAAAAACAAATCATAGTGTCATCACCATTATCAAAGCCACTTTTTAAAGTTTAAACACAAAGACCACAATGTTTTTTATTTATTTTTGATATGGTAAATATACATAACACACAGATATCCAAACTTTCACTTGTGCCACTCAAATTTAGTGAAAAGAGGAGTGGTTATTCCATTAGTCAACAGGATTTTTAGAATTTGTTCTCCAGGATATCTGAATTATTGTATTTAAGATATATCTTATTTTGTAATAGTTTCCAATTAAATTTGTAAATGAAATAATAAAAAAAGACACAGTAAACACAGTAATAAAGTAAACACAGCACAACAGTCTTCTGAATACAAAATGACAAATAGTTATATAAACCTTGTGTACTAGGACCAAGAGGAAAACTTAAATTTTTTTTACATAAATATAAAAATTCTAACTTGCTTTGAATCAATTAGACCATTGAGCAGCTTTCTGAATTCTGGAAAAGATCAGAATTGTGGCAATTTAGGAAGTGGTGTTTATAGAATTCCTTATTCTTGTGAAAAATTTTACATTGGCTAAACCTATGAACATTTTGTGGAACACTTTGTTATTGAGCCCCATAATTCAATCAATAAGGCTCTAAAATTTAGAAAAACTTTCGAAATGTTTGTTCCTGCTTTGGCAGAGCATATTTTCCACCACCCTCATCATTTTGTACAGTTTGAGGAGGTCACAGCCATCTCCAATGATAGAGGCTTAATACAATGAGCTAGAGAAACCATTGAAAAAAAAAATATTTTTGCTGATTTTTTCATAAACAGAGACATGGGACGTTGCTTCAATGAGAACACTAAAGTGAGTTGCTTTAGCGTTCTCACTGAAGCAACTCTATTTAGCTTGTGTGTTGCTCAACCACAGTAGCAACAATTGTATATATAGATATTTGTAGTTTTTATTTCTTAGATTTGAAGTTAGATTATTTTAGTTCTATATTTGTTTTCTTAGTGTTGAAAAAGCCTTGCTTCATAGAGGTGAAATATCTGTGTTGCTTTGGATCAGTCTTTTCCTTCTACTGGCTGTAGTCCCACTTATCTTCTTTATTGTGAGATTTCTCTCTTTAATTTCTTATAGAATATTTTTAGTTTTTATCTTTACTCTTTTAATTAATTTCTTCTATATATAGTGTTGAAGATAAGCTACCTAGTTTTATATAGGTAAAATATCTGTTGTTTAGTTGTTCTGTCCTTTCTTTCTACTAGCCATAGACCTTTTGTTTTCATTTTGAAATTTTTCTCTCTTTATTAACAAACTTCAATTTTAAACAAACTTCTAGTGGCCGAAATTATAGACAGGGTTTCATCTTTTAGGTTATATTCAAGAGCTCAAAATAAAAGTATACATTGGATACAAATGTAGTAGACTATAGGCTATTTGAAAAGAGCCCAAGAAGCTTTATATAACCTATAGGATTGTTTAACAACTAGTCAAGGTAAATTTGCAGTGGGCCACATAATTTAGCTAAGATGAAAGTGAAAATACCATTTGATGCCTTTTTTATGCTCTTTCATAATTCAAGAATTGGCTCTGGGGCTAGTTGCATCTTGAGTCCTTAAAGGGGCCTCAAAGGGGGACTCCACCCTTTGACTATTGGACAAAATTACTTTATAAGTTTATATAGAATAGGACTATCCAATCTCCTTATAATTAAAAACATTTTAGTCATCTAATTGGAAAATTTGGCCCATCTGTATAGGAGAGATCTATATTTTCCAACTAGTTGACAATAAATGTTGCCCCAACAAAACTTTCCTTTTCCAACTAGTTGACTAATAACTTCTCCCCAGCAAAACTTAATTTTTCCAACTAGTTGACTAATAACTTCTCCCCAGCAACACTAATTTGTCAACTAGTTGACCATGAATGTTGCCCCTGCAAAACTTTCATTTTTGAACTAGTTGACTAATAACTTCTCCCCAGAAAAAACTTAATTTTTCCAGCTAGTTGACTAATAAATTTTCCCAAGCAAAACTTAATTTTGCCAACTAGCTGGAAACAAACATTGCCCCAGAAAACAATTCATTTTCCAACTAGTTGACTAGTAACTTCTCCCCAGTAAAACTTAATTTTGCCAAGTAGCTGGAAACAAACAATGCCCCAGAAAAGAATTCATTATCCAACTAGTAACTTCTCCCCTTGCAGGAAGTTCCCATTTCCTTTCGATCTTTCTTTATGACATCCTCTCACCCCAGACAAGGACACACTGCTTTCCTTTTAGCCCTAGACAGTTGGTCAAAAGGCAAATCTTTGGCAATTTGTCATCCTTCATCTGCAGAACATGCCCTAGCCATCTCAACCTTTCTTTCATTATAGCCCTAGAAAGCAGGATTGAACCACATTTTTTGTACAGCCTACTGTTTGAAATATGGTCAGTCAGCCAGATACCAAGATCAATCTGTAGGCAATTTCTATGGAAAACATCTAGCAAATTGTCATCCACTTTTTGGAATTTTCTTTTAGTTTTGTATACATTGATGGGACCATTAGGGAGGGAGGGTTGCTTTGTTGTCAGGATAACAACTAATATATTGAAAAAGAGCATGAAATAAGAAAATTGTTATTTTTATTTTATTAGACTACCAGGTTTTTTGAGAAGTACTGCTAAACTGAAATTTTACCATATTTGGAAATTTGACTAATTTACCCTTCTATCTTAGAGATGTGTACACTAACCATTTCAAGTAGCCCAGCCTATAATACATAGGCCAGGGTGAAAGCCTATTGAAAAAATAAAGTTTTGTTGGGGAGAAGTTACTAGTCAATTAGTTGGAAACCAAATTGTTTTCTGGGGCAATGTTTGTTTCCAGCTAGTTGGCAAATTTAAGTGTTGCTGGGGAGAAGTTATTAGTCAACTAGTTGGAAAATGAATTGTTTTCTGGGGCAATGTTTGTTTCCTGCTAGTTGGCAAAATTAAGTATTGCTGGGGATAAGTTATTAGTCAACATATTGGAAAATGAACTATTTTCTGGGACAATGTTTCTTTCCAGCTAGTTGGCAAAATTAAGTGTTGCTGGGGAGAAGGTATTAGTCAACTAGTTGGAATTTGAAAGTTTTGCTGGGGAAATATTTCTTGTCAACTAGTTGGCAAATATACATTTCTTCAATAGGGATGGGCAAAATTTTCTAACTAGATGGCAAAAATATTTTTAATTATAAGGAGGTTGGATTGTACCATTTTATACAAGCTTATAAACTATTTTTTAAAAGTCAAAAAGTGGATGTCCCCCCAAAGGTATTTCATTTTTGTAACCACACAAAGAAGTTATCAACACTAGTTAAGTTATTGAAAAGTGGTTGAAAACATATCACTAGTTTAGAAATAAATTGTTGAAGAGTAATATATTCCAAAAATACTAATTTATAACAATTGAAACCTCATTTATTAGGCAACTGAAATATAAACCATTTCCTACCATTTCAAGTTTTTAAAATGTAGTTGACAAAAAATAGCACTGAATTTTTTCAATTCAAAACTTTGCTGTCAAAAATTCATAGGGTAAATTTTTACCAATCATATTATTGACCTATAAATAAAGTGAATATACAACTCAATGCCTTTTTTATGCTCTTTCCAAATATAGGCTAATAATCCTTTTTTTCAGAAATGAATTTTACCCCCATCCCTATACACCAATTCAGGGTATATATTTGCACATTAGGGGGGTGGGGGTAAATTTTAAACTTACCTCCCATTTACATCAGAAATAAAATTTGCCAACACCCCTGCTCCCTAATGTGCAGATATATACCCTGAATTGGTATATATAGGGGTGGGGCAAAACTCATTTCTTACAAAAATGATTATTATATTTGGAAAGAGCATAAAAAAAAAGGCATCAAGTGGTATATTCACTTTATTTGCAAGTCAATAATGTGATTTGGTAAAAATTTACCATTCAGGGTATATTATAGCACATTAGGGTGGTGGGGTGGGTAAATTTGCAGTGGGCCATATAATTTAGCTAGGATGAAAGTGAAAACATCATTTGATGCTTGTTTTATGCTCTTCAATTAATCATATAAAATATCTTCAGGGCTCCTTTAAGGCTCAAGATGCAACTAGCCCTAGAAACAATTCTTGAATTATGAAAGAGCATAAAAAAGGCATCAAATGATGTTTTCACTTTCATCTTAGCTAAATTAGGCCTATGTGGCCCACTGCAAATTTAAACTAGTCAAATATCAAAAATATAAAGTCTTATAAGGTAATTAATCACATTGAACAACAGGGATATTGCTTATAGAGGTCTAACGAAGCTCTTAAACTCATATCCAACTTACTCTGAAAAATGGACTAACAGCTGATAAGAATGCCCTATGACAAGGGAACCTTGTTCCTTCCGCAAACATATTAACATCAGTGAACTTTTCATCTTTTCTTAAGTATTGAAGCAAATTTGCAATTCTGCTTTTATCATTCTGCAGCTTTTCCATTTTGTTTTCTTCTTTTTGACAAATCCGATTATTATTTTACTCGGCTTCTTCCTCTGAGCAGGGCTGCTATAAGACCAAACATTTCGTAACATCCAAACTCTTAAAAACGTAACTTTTTCATAGCTTTCGATAGGAAAGTCTCTTTTCAAGGCAGGGTGCCTTAATTTTGCTATCAAGAGCGGTACTTAAAGAGAGGAGAGAATATTGGTTGCCTGTATAATTTGAAAAATATATTTTACGTAGTATTACTAAAAATCCTCCCTCCAGCTTTTAAAAAGTGCCCAAAAAGTATACAATAATAATAATTCATGCGTTTTTTACCTTCAGGAAATTCCTATTTATTCAACTGTAAGTGCTACTTCCAGCTCACCTGCACAGCAGAAAGACCCCCCCCCCCCTCTGATGCGTGTATTTAACCCCAGGTAACTATTTTGCTTGTTTTGTTGTTCTTGTTTTTAATTGCCATTATTGGTGTTTTAAACCAAAAGTTGATGAGTAATACGTACAAGATAAAAGGCAAATCAATAAACACAGCACAATTTAGAGTTTTTCAGAAAAGAAGATAACCAACTAGATTTTTTTGTTAAATTTCAGTTGAAACGATCTTAATAAATCCAGCTTCTTAAAACACCCAAAAAATTACTGTAATGGCTACCTTCCAGTTAAATATTTTAGACTGGCTTGCTCTCAGTCTCACCTCCTCAAGCTTTAAATTTGCATCGCTCCAACATGAAGATTTGGACAATTCTAAGTTACAGAGTTTTTGTTTTGTTTTTATTTTATCAAACAAAAAATATTTCAATCGTTGTCTTCAGTTCTAATCCGAAACAGCAGTTATTTTACATAAAATGCCTTTTTCCGTTTGTAATTTGAATCGTAACTCCCTACCAAATGAAAGAAAAAATAAAAGCAGAGTTCAAAAAATTCAAACCCAAGAATGTTATTCTAAAGTTGTTTTGATGGGTCTTATAAAAAGAGACGTAAAAATAGGCACGTAAAAAGAATTTTTAGGGGAGGCGGTAAAACAATAAAAATAAACTTATTTTCAAAATTAACTAAAAAGTAGAGAATTATTTTTTTTTCTCAAGAATATATGAATATAATCAAGCACGAGGGGCACAAAAAGCTTTGGGTTTTACATAACATAAACATCAAATTTACCTAGGTTTTAAATGCATAAACGGAAAAAGTCGATGAGTTGAGGAAAACAAATAAAAAAGATCAAATTATGCAAAAACGAATCGATTTTTTTTCCCAGAATTTTCACTTATATTTACAGATTCTGGAAAAAATATTTTTAATATTTTAGTTTTCCAATAAAAAAAAATATTATGTCTCATCCAAGATTACAACCTAAGTTAAAACAATTTCGGGAAGTGCTCTTACAGTTGTGCTACACTGATAAGGGTGGGAAATAGCTGAACATTCGGAAGTGGTTGAAAAATGGTTCACAAATTAAAAAATAATGGGTGACAAAGAAATAGATGGAAGATGTAACAAAAAGATCAGTGAGTTAATAAAAATGAACTGGAAATGATTTAATTAAAAAAAATTGAACCTATAATTTAATAAAGAAATGCTGAGAAACTCGAAGAAATTTACATTTTCAGGGGGTTGGGGCCCCAGTCCAGCCTGCATGGTCCCAACGAAACAGTTTTTTAGTAAACTGTAAGCCTAGCGTATACAGATACTATTCTGTTTATCTTCTTCATAAAAATGGGTATTAGTCTAGTTGTCTTTTTATAAAGCCAATAATTAGTGATTGTTCGTTTCTGAAGAAAACATGCTAAACACACAAGCAGTACCATTAAATTCTTTGTTTTATTAAATAAAAAAAAACAAGTTTTTTTAACTGAAAGTAAGGAACGACGTTAAAACTTAAAACGAACAGAAATTATTCCGTATATGAAGGGGGCTGTCCCCTCCTCAACGCCTCGCTCTTTACGCTAAAGTTTTTTTATTGTTTAAAAAAATAGAGTTGTGAGAAAGTCAAACTTTAGCGTAAAGAGCGAGGCGTTGAGGAGGGGACAGCCCCCTTCATATACGGAATAATTTCTGTTCGTTTTAAGTTTTAACGTCGTTCCTTACTTTCAGTTAAAAAAACTTGTTTTTTTTTATTTAATTTTTGAACGTTTTTGAATTAATGCAGGTTTTGATTTTGGCTCACCGTACATGAATAATTAAAACAAAATTTGCATATTATATTTGGTTAAATGGCTTTCTCGAAACTTGTTTAATTTTATTTACGAACGTTTTTATTAGTAATAAATATACGTAACTTAGAATTAACTTACGTAACGAACTTCTATATTCATAAATTTTTAACACGTATATTAGGGGGTTCGCCCCCTAGTCAATACCATGCTCTTTAAACTATAGTTCGAATTTTTTTTCCAGTTCTTTAAAAATGACCTCTTAATCACAATCAGTTGATCAGTTGAAAAACTTGTTTTTTTTTATTTAATTCCTGATCTTTTTCTTTAATAATGCTGGGAAATCCGGCGCCCCCTTCATAGCAATGTCCCTTCCCCCATGAAAACTTCCTTCATGGAAAGATCCTTCCATATAGCCCCCGACCCTCTCCTTCCCCCACCTACCAGAAAAAATCTCCTCTGAAAAAGTCTGTATACTTCCCAATAACCAATACTATATGTTAACATTGAGTAAAGTTCATAACTTTCAGCCCTCTCCCTGGGGACTTTGGGGGATCAAGTCATCCTAAAAGACATTTTTATCATATTTTCGACCATGCTGAACAAAATGGCTATCTCAAAATTTTGATCGGGTGACTTTGGGGAAAAAATGAGCGTGGGAGGGGACCTAGTTGCCCTCCATTTTTTTTGGTCACTTAAAAAGGGCACTAGAACTTTTAATTTCCGTTCCAATGAGCCCTCCCACGATATTCTAGGACCACTGGGTCGATACAATCACCCCTGGGGAAAAAAAAAAAAAAAAAAAAACAAACAAACAAATAAATAAACACGCATCCGTGATCTTTCTTCTGGCAAAAAATGAAAAATTCCACATTTTTGTAGATAGGAGCTTGAAACCTCTACAGTAGGGTTCTCTGATACGATGAATATGATGGTGTGATTTTCATTAAGGTTCTATAACTTTTAGGGGGTCTTTCCCCCTTTTTTCGAAAATCAGCCAAATTTTCTCAGGCACGTAACTTTTGATGGGTAAGATTAAACTTAATGAAACTTATATATTTGAAATCAGAATTAAAATCTGATTCTTTTGATGTATCTATTGGTATCAAAATCCAGTTTTTTATAGTTTCGGTTACCATTGAGCCGGGTCGCTCCTTACTTACAGTTCGTTACCACGAACTGTTTGATACTATTTCAAAATATCATGGCCCCTATTCTAAAAAATACACCCGCCTCTGCTGGTCCGGGATATAGCCCTAGGAATATATTAAAAAAAAACAACCAATAGAGTTCTTACTTTACAATATGAAAGAACAAGAAAGAATATAACAAGAAAGAATGTCATCACAAGATTCGACCCAACGATGAAATGTATTTATACAGTTATATATGGGACCTCAGATAGGGAGGGGGGTAAAATCTCAAAAAAGTGACCATGATATTTGGAAAACGTCTAGCATAAAATCGAAAATTACGGCTCACGTAACCCCCTCCCCCCTCCTCAATGCTTAGATATAACCAAAAATGGCTCATTTTTACAGATTCATATATTTTGTCAATATCAGCTGTTCATAATCCTATGTAAAAAGAGCAAGTTTTGTATATGACGCCTGATATTATGTCCAACCAATAAGAAGGGGGGGGGGGGGTGAGGTTGTTACGCAAAGAATAATATATATATATATATATATATATATATATATATATATATATATATATATATATATATATTATATATATATATATATATATATATATATATATATATATATATATATATATATATATATATATATATATATATATATATATATATATATTATATATATATATATATATATATTATATATATATATATATATATATATATATATATATATATATATATATATATATATATATATGTATATATATATATGTATATATATATATATATATATATATATATATATATATATATATATATATATATATATATATATATATATATATATATATATATATATATATATATATATATATATATATATATATATATATATATGTATATATATATATATATATATATATATATATATATATATATATATATATATATATATATATATATATATATATATATATATATATATATATATATATATATATATATATATATATATATATATATATATATATATCTATATATATATATATATATATATATATATATATATATATATATATATATATATATATATATATATATATATATATATATATATATATATATATATATATATACCTTGTCATGTAACCACCTTGTCATGGAAATAGTCACCAAAGAAAAAGAAGCAGCACACAGACATTAAAGAAAAAAGATATTTACATATTATTGGGTCATCAACGCTGAATAAGACAAAGACATTGGAAGTTTATGCTCCAAGAGTCAATGAGCCGTGGGAGATATTCCTCTCGTTCCTAAGAACGAAATCAGTCAAATTTATCCGGAAAAGTCGGGGTAGAATGCAGCTTTGCTTAACTCCTGATTCAATGTAAAACCAGATTTTAGCCTGGTTTCTTACCTTAAACGGCAGGACTGCAATTTTTGTACATAACACAAATCACGCTAGCGTATTTATCTGATATACGATAAAAAGATAGACCTTTGCGAAGCCTCTTGTATCAATTGAATCAAAGCTTTGCTTACAATTTATAAAACGGAGGACAAAATGGGTCTGATAACTCATGCACTTCTTAAATACTAATCTAAGGGGAAAACCTTGGTTCACAAATCCCTTACCCTCCTAAAACCACACTGTTTTCTCTTAAAACCTATCTAAAGCATCTCTTAGTCTAAGAAGTATCATCAAACTAAGTAATTTACTTCATACAGAAACCAAATTAATGCCTTTACAGTCACAGCACTCACATATACCACCCTTATAACAATGGAATTAATTGAAGTTTTCGTAAAATAGCTAGGTAAATCTACCAAATCAGCACCTACTGTATTATTTTTGTATCTTCTTAGTACCACTTCTAATAATTCCTCTCAAAATAAATTTTTCTTCACTTCCAAAGTGTCTCAAACTTTGTCCTTCCTTTTATGTCTTGTCCTGTGACTTTATCATGGTTTGCCACTTTCTCAATGGCTCTACTCGTCTATCTTTAACTACTTTCTCCCAGCTAATCGAGACCTCGTTCCTATCTTTAACTGGGACAAGTTCAGATTTACTATTTCCTAGTAGTTTTTAACATATCAGTACATTAGTTTCCTATTGTACAGTCTGATTGCATTTTCAGATCTTCAGCAATTTTATCCATGGTTTCCAGTTCGAACCTCCTTAGTTCATATTTTAGAGCTTTCTCTACTTTCCTTATATTCCTCTTGTTTTGTATTATCTATCACTCAAATACTTCTTTTACAAGCCAATACTTCTTTTACAAGCCAAGTACTTCTATGCTAAACCTCAAGCCTTTCATTAATATTCCTATCATTTTAACTTTCCTACCTGTGACACCATCTGCTGCTTAATAAACTTTTTCTAAAATTATTCCATCCCTCTTCCATGCAGTCAAATTTTATACTCTCGAAGTTTTATATTAAATCGTTTCCTAGAAAATTTCTTTCGGATTCTCATCCAGCCTACCAACGTCATAAATTCTTGGAGGGGAGTTACCCTTCCTAAGTTTCAGCTCTCCCATATACTCCTGTATACTTATCCATAATAACACCTCTATATACTCTGGCATGTTGTGTTAATCCTCCCAATCTTCGGTTTACAGTAACATAACCAATCAGCTTGACAGCCTTACCATCACGTGAGTATGGGCCATTTTATGATTACATGTTGTTTATAATTAGGTTGTTATGCCAACAAAATTTCAGCAGTCTATAACCATTGCTATTTTTTTCTTAAATTAAATTCATCTTGGCTAGGATCTACCTCTATTTTTACCAACTTGGGCATTAAAATCCCTAATGAAAAAACCATATTTCTACCAGGGATACTGTCTATTTGTTCTTGTTTCTAAAAGTAAAATTCATCTGAGTCACAATTATCTTCATCATTAGGTCTTATATGGGCATATACTACTATGACTGATACCTTATACTTTTTAGTCGGAAAATGAGTAACTAGCATTCTATTATTGATACCCTCCAAAACTAGGAAAGACTTAGCAGCTTCCATATTCATCAAGAGCGCTGCTCTCTGCCTATGCACTTCATGTTTCATGCCTGAGTAAATAAATTCTATGTCACCTAATTTCGTATTTCATACCCCCTAAAAAATGAGGTTTTATCAAATTTATAACATTTCCAGTTCAAAACGTCTGAATTCGTCAGTCCAAATGTCTATACGACAGCTATTATGCTGTAACATTCTAAGTTGCAAATTTCATAGTATTCATATTG
>JAPEVW010000150.1:230000-252500 GCA_027921565.1 Artemia sinica | reverse complement strand
GCACAAGTGTGCCTCCTTGATAAGAATTCTACAGAATTCTTACTGTTTTTAGGCCACTGTTTTTAGTGGCCTAAGCCACTAAAAACACTTTAGACGAGGGTTTCAGTAAAATTAACGCCCCAGGTTTCCATGGCTCCTTGAGCTGCATCAGTGCACCCCCCTGTGAACTATGCGTTGACCACCCTATAATTGTTCTTGGTCGTATTTACAAAGCAAAACTAAATTAATGTAACAGACGCATTTTGACTATATTGCAAAACAGATCAGGTTAAACCGCACAAAACTAGTAAATTGAAACATTGAAAAAACAATATCCAAAGAAGAACTTTTACACTAGTTGATAATCGTTTCTCGTGTTCCTTTTTGTTGCCTAGCTTTTCATGGACCCTTCCACAATTTTTCAATTCATATGCAGAACCATTTCGAAAAGGGTTTTCAATTCGTTCAGACAATTCGTAAGGGACTTGGAAGACCCTTCAAGGTGGTAAAACCAAAACAATTTCTAGCTCGGCTTTAGTTTGGATTTTCTTCAGTAGCTGCAAAAGTGCGTGGGAGAACATGAGAACTTAGAGCAAAATAGCCAAGCGGAGGAAAATTTTAGGACCCATGGAAGTCTTCTGTCTGTAAACCTTAATAAAAAAAAAACAGCTGGATCTGAGTCAATCCAAACACCAAGCTTAGAGCAAAAGAGTAATCTCTTCTACTCCTAGAAGATACCCTCTTGGTTATCGTCACTCAGTAAGCATAAAAACTGAGTCAGGAATGGTTCCAAGTTTGCCTGATAATAATCTACTTTTGTGGCATAGCCTGGATGAAGCCCGTTGAAGTTCCTTACTGATTAATATATGGGGATTAAAAATAGCTTCCACGGGTCATCCCAGAGCACAAACAAAAATGTCTACACTTTTTCTTAAGCCCAGTTGCAGCAGACAGAAATATCGTTTCTTCGGTGAAAATCACTTCTAATCGGCCCTCCACATCCTTGAGATTGCTTGGTATTCAATATCATCTGGGTTTATGAGGCGGGAATCATTTTCTTTGGCACAACTAAGCAGTAAAAAGTGGGATGATGTTGTCCTTTGCACTTCAGAAAAATGATAATAGACACAATGAATCTAAGTCTTCCGCCTGAAATTGCCCGTTAGGTATTCAACATAATACAAAATATATGCTAGAAAGGCAGAGTAAGCCTAAAAAACCCGTGACCTCAGATTTTTTAGTTTGGCAGCGACCTTCTCTTGCTTATTGAAGCCTTTAATACTTTTTACATGGAAAGAAAAGTCAAGCAGTCCCACTGCTCCTATAATTGGGCTACAACTGCTTCTTGGAGAAGCATAGTCGAGACAGCCATGTGTCTCAAAATTCGATGACTTTTCAGTTTCGTAAGCTTTGAGAGTTCGAACAGATCAATAACCCTTTGGGATATGAAAAATATAAGCATATACATCCTGACAAAATATTCAATTCCTGTTAGCAAATGATTTCCGGCAGGACCAGAATACAATTGGATTGAAAAGCAAGGGCAACCGAGGTCTTCTGATAGATTTGCTTGCGCTCCAGATCGCTCTTCCATACTAATAGACGTATTGCCTGTAGCAAACCTTGTTAGGTGTTAATTTAAGCTTCCAAATTTTTTTCTGAAAGCCACAAGAAGGAGCCTCTCGCAGCAAAACTATTTTCTTGATAAACATCATTTATATCCAGACGGCAAACAACTGTAGCTGAGCTCTTCTTATTGTTCAAATTTGTGCTTACATCAAGAATATCTGCTGCTTGGTGATTTTACACAGATCTTTGGAATCAACTTCTCCATTTTTCCTTAGTTGGATATTATTCCCTCCATTATCTGATATTTCCCGTATAAATTCCCATTTTATATAATACATGCCTTGTGGTGAGTCTGGATATGATTGTTTATATGAAAGCTAGTTCAATTCTTGATATATATATATATATATATATATATATATATATATATATATATATATATATATATATATATATATATATATATATATATATATATATATATATATATATATATATATATATATATTATATATATATATTATATATATATATATATATATATATATATCTATATATATATATATATATATATATATATATATATATATATATATATATATATATATATACGTCGTAAGGAATCTGTTCAGTATAAATGTATTACCGCCAAACTGAATGAAAATATAATACTAACTTCGATGATTGATAGAAGAATAGCTTTGGTTGATTAAACAGGGGCACCCATAGGAGGGAAGTTAATTGCTTCTTATACTTTAAAAACTAGTTTTTCAGAAAGGGAATATAACTTCTTTGGGGTTTTACTATCAAATATAAAAAAAAAATCCTCCCTTCCCCCAGAATTTCAGAAATACCTCTTTTATATTCACATCAAAATTGAGAAAATCTTTACACCTTCCCGTGTATTTTCATGAATTGGTGCTACTAAACTATGCAAAGGAAACACAAGCGTACTTAAGAAAAATCGTCCAAACTATCAACTCTATTGGATATGTACTAAATTTTATGTGCTAAATTTTATAGCTCTAACTGATCAGCTGATATCTCTTCGCTCTCTTGTCGTTCCTTTTGCTATTCTACAGCAATGTGGCTAATTCATTAAGAAGTGTATTAACTCCTGAATCAGAAAATACCGTAATATTAAAGACTGAATAATCAACCGGCAAAGAGAATAATCTTGTTGCATTATGAATACTAACTCCTAAAATCCCTAAAATAACTCTTTTTGGAAATTTTTGACAAACTTTACCAGATTTACATTTCAAAAAGTAGTGAATAAAATAAAATGTAAAAAATAGTCAAACTACAGGTGTTCAGTTCTTACTTTCTCCAAAATGTAAAATGATGCACTCTTGCAAGTGGAGGACCAAAGAGGTTGCAATTTGACCGTTTATTACATGTCACATTTATAGAGACAAGATCAAAGACATGAACCAGGGATTTGGCACAGACTCTGATATGCAGAAGGAAAGGTCAAATGATGCCGGAGAAATAATGTAGTGTGCAAACACAGTATCCATTGCATAACCCCTTGGCTGGATCAAAACTCAACTTTGAAGAAGATTTAAATTATATTGAAGGGAGTGTAGGTTCAAACAGATTTACTCACATAGATTAAATTTCCTGGTCAAAACTCTAAGTATAGGTGTCAAGACAGAAAAGGGAATGAATGTCAAAAAGGCTGGACAAGAGACACGGGTAGCAAATTTTTCAATTGCAGAGTAAAGAAGTCAAAACATATGTACAACAGCATCTAGCATATACAGCCTTTAAGCATAGCCACAATAATTTCACCCAAGAGATTACCTGTAGGTAAAGGAAGCGAACAAGGAGATAGGCTACACAAAGATAAACGGTGTATTGTAGGTATGTCACAATGAAAACACACGTTGTACAAAAAGTAACAGTCTATATACTTGTTGCTCAGTCCTTCATACATTATTTTTTAAAATCGAAAAAAATATAAGTAATGGAAGGGCAAAATCACCAGTGACCCTGAAAATCCCCGTTTCCGCTTATTTAAATCAATTTGACAAATTCATATTTTGCAAGGGTTTCAATAATTGCTATTCAGGGCTGCCATTGATGTTATGTTTGTAACATGTCTGTTATTTTCTGACTCGAATGTTACTATTGACATTAAAGTCTTAAATACAAAACATTTATGTTATGTTTTTTTTTTAAAAATCAACAATCTTCTCCCTTTATGTATCAATTTTTATTTCCTATGAAATTTTAAATGTTATAGATTCATAAATAAACCATGTATTTATATGAGCGGCTAATTAAGTGGCACTTGGGAAAAAATCTCATTCATTACATCTTCGAATGAGACGTTGAGAAAATAAAAGAATTTCGCAGGATTTTATTCAGTCATATAAGCATATAAAAAAGGAATCAGCTGAAGTAAGGAAAAACAAAGTACGAAGAAAAAGAAACTTGGAAAATTATTTTACCAGATTTTAGGACAGGTGATGCATCAATGCTTGCGTAAAATTGGAGCTTAGGCTCCCTTCTGAAAGAAACACTTTACTACAAATAAATTCAGAAAATGTCTTTCAGGAAATTTGTCTTTTATTAGATTTTTATAATAAGTTCCACCTTAACTACATACCATCACCCTTTCAAAAGTTTGTACAGAGTCCTAGGCTATATACAAAAATTTGCTGATTTTTGTTGATGAGTAATAAGCATAGAAAATTTTTGCAAATATCTCATTCTATTGGCTGGTTTTGAACTTGTACTAACCCAAAGATTTAATTTGGGTTATGAATGATCTGAGGATGAACCAACAGCCTCAATAATACCCTGAATTCATCGACACTCGTTCATAGAAGAGCATCGACAAGGGATAAAAATCATGTCGTAAACAAGATAGGCCCTGGATTGCACAAAGCCCTCCCATCATACTGGAGGTTCCAGGGACTTCATGTTGTTCCGTTCTAAGCTGGCTTAAGCGCTTCATATTGACTTGAGAAGATGTATTAGTCCTGTCCTGGTTTGGGACTTATTGCCTTTCCTTAGTGTATAATAATTTCGACAATATGAATACTATGAAATTTGCAACTTGGAATGTTACAGCATTAAAAAACAGCTGTCGTATAGACAAGCACTTTTTATAGACTTGAGAAGATGTATTAGTCCTGTCCTGGTTTGGGACTTATTGCCTTTCCTTAGGGTATAATAATTTCGACAATATGAATACTCGTACTATGAAATTTGCAACTTAGAATGTTACAGCATAAAAACTAGCTGTCGTATAGACATTTGGACTGACGAATTCAGACGTTTTGAACTGGACAAGTTATAAATTTGATAAAACCTCATTTTCTAGGGGGTATGAAATACGAAATTAGGTGACATAGAATTTATTCACTCAGGCATGAAACATGAAGTGCATAGGCAGAGAGCAGCGCTCTTGATGAATATGGAAGCTGCTAAGTCTTTCCTAGTTTTGGAGGGTATCAATAATAGAATGCTAGTTACTCATTTTCCGACTAAAAAGTATAAGGTATCAGTCATAGTAGTATATGCCCATATAAGACCAAATGATGAAGATAATTGTGACTCAGATGAATTTTACTTTTAGAAACAAGAACAAATGGACAGTATCCCTGGTAGAAATATGGTTTTTTTCATTAGGGATTTTAATGCCCAAGTTGGTAAAAATAGAGGTAGATCCTAGCCAAGATAAATTTAATTTAAGAAAAAAATAGCAATGGTTATAGACTGCTGAAATTTCATTGGCATAACAACCTAATTATAAACAACATGTAATCATAAAATGGCCCATACTCACGTGATGGTAAGACTGCCAAGCTGATTGGTTATGTTACTGTAAACCGAAGACTGGTAGGATTGACATAACATGTTAGAGTATATAGGGGTGTTATTATGGATAAGTATACAGGAGTATGTGGGAGAGCTGAAACTTAGGAAGGGTAACTCCCTTCCAAGAATTTATGACGTTGGTAGGCTGGATGAGAATTCGAAAGAAATTTTCTAGGAAACAATTTAATATAAAACTTCGAGAGTATAAAATTTGACAGCATGGAAGAGGGATGGAATAATTTTAGAATAAGTTTATTAAGCAGCAGATGGTGTCACAGGTAGGAAAGTTAAAATGATAGGAACATTAATGAAAGGCTTGAAGCTTAGTATAGAAGTATTTGGCTTGTAAAAGAAGTATTGGCTTGTAAAAGAAGTATTTGAGTGATAGATAATACAAAATAAGAGGAATAAAAGGAAAGTAGAGAAAGCTCTAAAATATGAACTAAGGAGGTGTGAACTGGAAACCATGGATAAAATTGCTGAAGATCTGAAAATGGAATCAGACTGTACAATAGGAAACTAATGTACTGATATGTTAAAAACTACTAGGAAATAGTAAATCTGAACTTGTCCCAGTTAAAGATAGGAACGAGGTCTCGATTAGCTGTGAGAAAGTAGTTAAAGATAGACGAGTAGAGCCATTGAGAAAGTGGAAAACCATGATAAAGTCACAGGACAAGACATAAAAGGAAGGACAAAGTTTGAGACACTTTAGAAGTGAAGGAAAATTCATTTTGAGAGGAAGAATTAGAAGTGGTACTAAGAGGATACAAAAATAATACAGTAGGTGCTGATTTGGTAGATTTACCTAGCTATTTTACGAAAACTTCAATTAATTCTCTTGTTATAAGGGTGGTATATGTGAGTGCTGTGACTGTAAAGGCATTAATTTGGTTTCTGTATGAAGTAAATTACTTAGTTTGATGATACTTCTTAGACTAAGAGATGCTGTAGATAGGTTTTAAGAGAAAAACAGTGTAGTTCTAGGAGGGTAAGGGATTTGTGAACCAAAGTTTCCCCCTTAGATTAGTATTTAAGAAGTGCATGAGTTATCAGACCCATTTTGTCCTCCGTTTTATAAATTGTAAGCAAAGCTTTGATTCAATTGATACAAGAGGCTTCGCAAAGGTCTATCTTTTTGTCGTATATCAGATAAATACGCTAGCGTGATTTGTGTTATGTACAAAAATTGCATTCCTGCCGTTTAAGGTAAGAAACCAGGCTAAAATCTGGTTTTACATTGAATCAGGAGTTAAGCAAAGCTGCATTCTACCCCGACTTTTCCAGATAAATTTGACTGATTTCGTTCTTAGGAACGACAGGAATATCTCCCACGGCTCATTGACTCTTGGAGCATGAACTTCCAATGTCTTTGTCTTATTCAGCGTTGATGACCCAATAATATGTAAATATCTTTTTTCTTTAATGTCTGTGTGCTGCTTCTTGTTCTTTGGAGACTATTTTCATGACAAGGTGGTTACTTTTACCAATAGGAGCGGGTGGTTTGTCTTTTGGATCAGTTCGCTTTTAATTGTGAAAATTAGGTCAGGTATTGTCGTTTGCTTTTTGAGTAGTAAAACGTGGCCTGGCCATCTTCTTGACAGGCAGAAAGAACATGAGTGAAATCAATAAAGAGGTGGTGGCAGTTGATCAAGAAGAAAAAAGGGTAATCTCCCCTCCACAAATAATCGTTAACAAGACTCTTCTGTGATTAGAAAATCACCTTTGAAATTCATGGCAACCCAACTTAAATAATGAAATCGTCTCCTAATTTAAAATGTTAGAGGTGTTTCTGATTTGCAAATTTTTTAGCCAAAGAGTGGCACACAATTTTTTATTAATATGAATGCCAGATGCACATTGGTTTTCGCCCGTTCACATTGGTATTGTACATTATCCAATTGTAGCATTAACTGGTAGTTTATATTTTTTTCAATTGTTGGATGCCAAAGCTGTGACATTTCAATCAATATTAGGGTCGTTTTTTAGCATTAAGATATTACATCTAAGATCTTGCATCTTTTTGCAAAGATTATCGTTTTTAACTCATCCTTGTTCTAAGATCTTAGAGCTCACTGATGTTAGCAAAAAGTGCGAAGGCGGCCACTGTTCTGCCATATAGAACAATGATGAGAGAGTTTTGATGATCTACTTATCATTAGCTGCTTTCGTTTTCACCGTTCGTCGTTCTTAGTACTAAAAAGATTTTCTCGGTTTTACTCTTAAATTGCATTTTATTTTGCCGTTCTAAGAACTTCGTTTTAACTGAAAAAACGGCTTATAAGAGCTTTCCTTAGCCAGATAAAATTTCAAAGTCACAGATAAAATTTCAATCAACCAGCACAACAAAAATGGAAAGCAATTTATGCCAAAAATGCTTCCAGAACTTGCCGAAGATTTAAAAAATGTGCCACATATACGAAAAACAAATCACTACCATTTTTTAGATGAAAGACCCCATCAAAAAAATCTACAAAATTAAATAAATCAATAAACTGGTTTTCTGTCATGTTTTTTTTTATTTTAAAACTTGGCGCCCAAAAGTAAAACTAAAGTTGTTGAACGGAGTATGAGGCTCAGTTCGTCGTTCTAAGAACGACGGTACTAAGAACGAAATGTGGCATTTCAAAGAACGGCTTTTAAGCGAAACATTTCATAGAACGGCGAGAACGAACGGCTTAATTGTAAAACCGAGGATTTGATTTTGATAGAACGACGAAAACAAACGCAGCCATGGGCGCCCATATGGGGGGCAGGGGGGGGGGGCTCTTGCCCCCCCTGGCTGAATGATGCTGCCTTATTTTTATATTTTTGTTCTGAGATTTCTATTATATAGCATTAAAAGTAGCAATTAGACCAAGTTTGCCCCCCCTGGAATTCAGCTTATGGGCACCCATGAACGCAGCTATTGTTCTCAGACCACTGATCAGAGCAAAATGATGAAATACGTTTGCACAAAAATGACCTAAGATGTAAGATCTTTGTTCAAAGATTTCACTTTTAAGCGTTTTTTGACAAAAGATGTAAGATCTTAGCTTGATGATTGAAAAAACGCCCCTATTATAGAACGTTTTTGTAATTAGGGGAATCAATGGAGAAAATTGTATGGGAAAGTAGACACAATACATTTTTCTATATTTAGTAGACGTTTTTTTCTTTCGTTGTCTTTTTTTTTAATGAAAATTAAAAATTCTTGCTTATAATACTGAATATTATTTTTGGAATAATAATAATAGTACTTATTTTTCAATGTGAAGAGACCCAAGTAATATTCCGCAACTTAACCTACTTAACTTAGGCTATTTAGTGTAATTTCCATTGGACAGGTAGCCTATTAGGTTTTCACCAAATTTTCGCTTTTGCTTGGTGTGACCTTTTCTTTGGCACTGCCGTCAAATCTAAATTTTAAATTATCAAAAGTTCCGTTTGATTCATGAAAACACGTTAGTAAATTCACAGAATAATAGTAACATTAGTGATAGATTCCGATATGTGAATAATACAGGGACTAGAATAGACCCTTTCAACCATAAATTTTGCAAATGTAAAGTTTCTAAACCAAGAGTACCTTTAAACAATTATCCTAACAAAAAAGCAAAACTGTTTTTCCAGAAAAATGCCATATTTTTTTCAATGCTACATAATTTAGTAGTAAACTTGCAGTTTTGTGGCTTTTTGGTGACCCACCATGTCTTCAAGCTACCTGAATGAAGCTTGAAGGAACACAATGGTGTATTAAACATAGGCTAGGATAGGGCTAGTCATGATATTTCACTCAAACATGATATTGTATGCCTAGGCCTATTTGCAACTCTATCTAGGCATCAGGTGGTAAATATTTACCAAATCATATTATTGAGTTAGGAATAAAGTGAATACACCATTTGATGCCTTTTTTTTAGGCTATAGCCTACTGATTACAAATATAATAATCATTTCTATCAGAAATGAATTTCAGCCCCCCCCCCCATAACCTAACCCCTACCCCCATATGTGCAAATATATATCCTGAATTGACATAGGCTATATGGGGGGGGGGGGGCTAAAATTCATTTCCAATAGAAATGATTGTTATATTTGTAATCAGCATAAAAAAGGCATTGAATGGTATATTCACTTTATTTGAAACTCAATAATATGACTTGGTAAATATTTACCCATCAGGCTAGGGCTAGACATAACAATTAAACATAGTATATTTTATGCCTGTGTGCAACCCCATCTTTGTATCAAATGGTATCTTGGGGTAAAATTCTACTTTAGCTACTTTTGGCTATCTTGGAAAGGAGTTGGGTTAGGAAAATGAAACTTTCAGGGATAGATCTACAGGCTAAAGTATGTCCTGGGAAGGTATTTTGAAGTACCTACCTCCACTCCTTCTCCCTCTAGAGGGTCCTGACCTTTGATGACCTTTAAAAATCTGTGTGTTATAAAAGTGAAACCTTGTAATATAGATCTTCTGCTTAAAATGAAGTCCAAGAAAATTGTTTTCAGCTTCACAACTTTGCTCAATCCTGATTTATAGAGTTTTAAAGATATGCAAATAAATTTCCTAAATTTTGAAAATTAGCATTGATATGGCTTAAAATACTACTCAAATAACAGGAATTGCATTTTCAGAACTAAAGCCAGAGAAAAAGAATCTTATAACTGAAAATTAAGGTAAAATGTTGTTTTGTCAAAATTTCACTAGGTATAGACCTGTCATGTAGGCAAATTTCAGGATCCTCTAGAGGGAGAAGGAGAGGAGATAAGTACTTCAAAATACCTTCCCAGGACATATTTTAGCCTGTAGAACCATCCCTGAAAGTTTCATTTTCCTAGCCTCACCTCTTTCCAAGATAGGAAAAAGTAACTAAAGTAGAATTTTACCTATCTTGGTATGGCTTCACTTTAACTCCCCACCCCTCTCCATTAGTGTGCAAATATATAGCCTGAATTGACAAAATCCTAAAATAAAGGTTATGAATAGTGCCTCTCCATGAGCACAAAAAGAACAAAAAGAGATTTTTAGATTGCTAGTTGTGTGCTCAATTTAATGGTTTTGTTTACATTTTTGACAATTCATCCTCAGCTGCCACCCTAGTCATCTCATATAGCCCTAGGCTGTGTTAAAAAACTAACATAGGCCTAAGAAATAATTAAATTATTACTTTTTTAATGCTGAGTATGTTTACATTAATCACATTATCTTGTTTCCTTCTATTATTAGGCTATTCACATTCTAGCTCATTTAATATAGGAATTTCTGGTAAATTTCTAGGTGCCACTATAATTTAGCTAAGATGAAAGTGAAAATGTCATTTGATGCATTTTCTATGCTCTTTTGTAATTCAATAATTGCTTCTGGGGATAGTTGCATCTTGAGCTTTTAAAGGGGCCCCAAAGGTATTTCAATTTTGTAACCACACAAAGAAGTTATCAACAATAGTTAAGTTATTGAAAGGTGCTTAAAAACATATTACTAGTTCATAAATAAGTTCTTCAAGAGTAATATATTCCAAAAATACTTATTTTATAACAATTCAAACCTCATTTATTAGGCAACTCAATTATACCATTTTTTACCATTTCAAGTTTTTCAAATGCTCAATTTTGTGATTTGAAACTTTGCTGTCAACAATTCAAAGTATATATTTGCACACTAGCTAAGATGAAAGTGAAAACATCATTTGATACTTTTTTATGCTCTTTCACAATTCATATAAAATACCTTTGGGGCCCCTTTAAGGACTCAAGATGCAATTAGCCCTAGAAGCAATTATTGAATTACAAAGAGCATAGCACATGGTGTATCTAGTAACAAATATACACCCTGTAACAGAGATCTCAAATGCAATTCTTGCAATGGACCTCATGTCTGCTTCAGCCTAAGATGCCCAAAATTTAGAGAGATTCTGGAAAACAAAAATAATCAATGAATAGATCTCTTAAAGTTTTTAGTCTGAATATCAATGGTTGTTGCAACAAAGAAAAATACATAGATGATATCCTTCAAATTTATGATGTGCTATTTATCCAGGAGCATATGCTTTCTGGGACAAATATAAACTTCCTGAACAGATCCAACTTGCACAATGTCTTTTTAGAGCCAGCAAAACCTATGGCAGGGCATCTGTCTGGAGGCTTGGCAATATACACTAGGAAGGAACTTTTGGCTAAGCCAACAACTAGAAGCAGTATCTGCTGTGTGTCTCTGTTGAGGGAATTGAGTTCATCAACATATACTTGCCTACTAATTAAAACAATACTGTCTCTCTGACAAAGTTCTCAAAAGCAGCAGATGTCCTAAGACAACATTTGGAGTCTCTTGAGCTTTGTGGGTGTAAGTGGCTTATTGCTGGGGACCTCAACTGTGACCCATACAAGGACCATATTGTATCCAATATTTTTATGAATTGTCTCCCCACCACTTTTAAGATTTGGCCAAAGTCTCTGGATTTTATGTACACCCATACTAGTGGCCATACCTCCAATATTGGCCACGCACTTTCATGCACATCCATTTCTAGTCTTCCAGTTATAGTTTGCACTGATAATCCGATTAGTGACCATTCTGGAACTTTGTTTCAGATGCAGCCAACACAGAGCACTATTTAGTCTTGTTCCAGAAAGTGGGTCTACAAGCAAAATTGGGAGAAATGCAATATTCCCATTTACATCACCACAGTTGCTTTGGTCCTAAGTTGCATCAAAGTTCCTTTTCATCTACTTTGCTCTGGCCCTTCCAAAGTCTCAACCATGGTTGACTTTAACTCTTATTATCATCAAGTAATCCATGCTCTGAAAGTTGCCAAAGCAAAAGCAGTTCCTACAAGACAAGCCAAAATTGTTATAGAAAAACCAATTTGGTCCAAATCCACTGAACTCCAGTCAGCAAAACAACATGCAAAAACCTGGCTAAACATTTGGATTGCTTATGGAAGACCACTATGCGGGACTGTATTTGAGCTGAAACAGAGTACAAAATGCAAATATAAAGCTGAAATGAAGAGGTACCAAATTATCAGGGAACAGTTCACTGGAGATAAAAAATCATGGCTAAGCCTAATCAGACCAGACAATTGTCCATCTAGTACTTCTCTGACACTACATGATTGCTCTTGCTATACTTTGATGTATGGAGATGAGAATCTTATTATAAAGCAATGGCCTTTCAATAAAACACCTCAAGCACTTACCTGAATGCTTCTATTTCCATCTTCAGCTTATCTTCCAGATGTGATCTCCAGGGGTTTTGTTCCAAACTCTTTCCTGAAAGGGGTCATTGCATCTGTTGCCGAAAAAGGAAAAGATCCAATAAAATACAAATCTTATAGACCCTTAACCATCTTGAGCAAAGTGTTTGAAAATGTGATCTTCTCTGAGCTTGATACTGGACACTTTGGGGACACTCAGCTTGAATTCCAGAAAGGTCTTGGGTGCCCAGAGGCTCATTGCCCTCTTGCTAACATGCTTATGGACATGGAAGGAAAAAAGTTGCCTCTCTGTATGTGCACTACTGATATATCAAAAGCATTTGATAGCATCAATCACATGCAAGCAATGAATGCTCTACTGCACAATGGAGTAAGTTCAAGCATAGTGAGTACTCTGAAATTTTGGTATGAAAATTTGACTGTGTAGGCCAATTGGAAAGGCAAAATTTCAGATCCTGTAAAAATCAGAAGAGGTGTAAGGCAAGGCAGTGTTCTAAGTCCTCTTATTTTCAAACATGCCATCTCCAAGATTCTGGGCTGTATCTTGCCCTCTCTCCTATTGTATGGCACTGACCTATCTTACTTGGCATATGCTGATGATCTCCTTCTGCTGAGTAAATCCAAAGCAGACTTACAAGAGAACCTGAATTGACTCTTAAGTGATTTTCAATCTATTGGAATTTCTATCAATATTGATAAGTGCAAATTTTTTTCCTTTAATGCACTATTTAAGGGATTTTGTCACTCTTGGAAATCATGTTGTCCCTACAGTATTGGAGCTGAGATATCTTGGTATAACGATTGTGGAAACAATTATTAAAACTAGACAAGCAATTGTGAAGCAAACAACTAAAGCCATTAAATATGCTTATGCATCTGTAGTGCCAAATCACAGACGCTACTCCAGGAAATCTCTTGCCTCAATTTATTGTTCAGTCTGCTCACCACATATAACCTACCTTGCCAGTGCATCCCACATGCTGTCAGTGAGAGACACTGAAAACATCAAAAAGTGCTACTGTAAATTTGCAAAATTTTTACTGTACATACCAAAACATTATACTAATTCCCATCTTGAAAAATATGGTCTTGAGGAGCCATCCAAACAATGGTCTAGCATTTGAAATAATTCAGTGCTAAAAGTTATAGATAGATGACGTTTCTCACCTGCATTTACTTGAGTGTTGTGAATTACACTGAGTGTTGTATCTTTATCTTTTTGAAGCTGGTTTATTTTTTTTTCTTTTTTCTTTTTGTAGTGCTCCACTATAATCTATTTTTGTAGATGGTGGGAGAATAAATGTTATTATTATTATTATTATAGAAAAGGCATCAAATGACATTTTCACTTTCATCTTAGCTAAATTATATTGCCACATAGAAATTTACCAATTTTTTTTTTTATCCTATCTTCAGCACAATCACTCATTCTAAGGTGGATAGTCCTCATAGAAAAACCAGATAGAATAGTGGCTCATCAGAAGTAAGATTCCTAGAACAAAAAAAGAGGCATTTTTACATTGCTAATTTTATGGTTTTGTTTGTGTTTTTGACAATTCATTGCCAGCTTACTTCCAATGGTCTCATATAGCCCTACTTGACTTACTTGACTTAAGGCTCCTGCCATGTTGGGGGTGGCATAGAGAGCATTGCAACTCTGCTCATCCAGGCTGACTGGTCTACTGCTATTAGTGGGGCCTCTTTGACAGCAATATTAGCTATCTCAAGGAATTTGTTGAGGCCATCCTTCCACCTTGTCTGAGGTCTGCCCCTTGGGCAAGACCAGCCATTAGCTTTAGCTTAAAAATCGTAGACTGTTTGGGCTGGGGTTGTCATCAGCATATGCAGGAGGTGTCCAAACCATCTGAGAGTACAGTTTGCTATTTGGATGGAGAATGGCACTTGGGAGGTGAGTGTGAGCAACCTTGCGTTGCTTACAAAATCATCCCATCAAAGTCCCTGAATCCGACAGAGCTGTTTTGTCTGGCAGACGTCTATCATGCTGAGGATTGTTGATTTGAGAGGCCAGGTTCCCACTGCATAGAGGAGGACCAAGCCTACGGATGCATTATAAATTCGCATCTTTGTGCGCCTAGATATATGCAGCATTCTCCAGAGATTGTTGAGCCTTCCGACAATAGACAAGGCTTTTGAAACTCAGCTGCACATCTCTTCCTCTATAGAGCCTTCATTAGACAGCACGGAGACAAGATAAGTGAAGTTCTTTACAACTTCAACAGGAGCTCTGCAAACAATTATGTTCTCAGGGGGACAAGACTGGGCTTGGGGGCTCAATTGCCATTATCTTTGTTTTAAGCCAGTTTATTTTCAGCCCCACTTTTGCTGCTTCTTCCTGTAGGACTTCCAGAGTGTCAGTCAACTGGTCAATTGAGTCAGCAACAATACCAAGATCATCTGCAAAGTCGGCATCCATCAGAACGCGATCTCCAAACTGCAGACCAAAGGGCAGGCGATTTGTTGTTTGTGTCATGACATGGTCTATCCTGCAATTGAACAGTTCCAGGGCAGCAGCGCACCCTTGTCGTGCACCGGTTTTGATGCCAAATGTTGTGCTCTGTTTGCTGTTGACTTGGACACAACCCACAGTCTCTTTGTAAAGCTTTTCAAACAATTTGCAGTATTTGTCTGGTAGACCAGTTGATCAAAGTATCAGCCAGAGTGAGTTGCAATCCACCAAGTCAAATGCAGCCTTGAGGTCCACAAAGACTACATATGCTTTCCTCCTGAATTCTTTCGTCTTCTCAATTAACTGGCGCATGGTAAAGATTTGTTCGACAGTGGATCTCCCGGGTATTAACAGAGCCCTAGGCTCTGTAAAAAAAACTAACATAAAAATTGTTGAAAACTGATTCAGAACCAATAAAAATAGGAAACAAACAATGAACATTTATACTTGCTGTATATTATAAAGCAGGAATTCTATCAATTTTTGGTTATTTTTTCTTTTATTTACAAAGGGCTATATGTGATGATTAGAAGGGGTCTGGCAATGAACTCTCTGGTATGTATCCTTCCAAAGAGGCTTTACTCTAGAATATATACCTTTATGAAAACCAGTTTTACTATAGATCAATCAATAGAAATTATAACAAACAAATATATTATTAGGGCTTTATGTGTCCACCAGGGGCTTAGGGTTTGTCACATAAAAACTATTATATCAAAATGGAGCATTAAATATGGATGGTACAATTCCTTTTTATGCTTGTTCTGTCTATAGCCAAGGGCTATATAGGGGGGCTAGGTATGAATTGTCAAAATTACAAATAAAACCATGAAAAGAACATAAAATCAGCAATATAAAAATGTCCATGTTTTTTCCTAGCATGTCTCTTTTTGGAGAGTTGCTATTCTTAACTTTTACCAGTTCTAGGTTAGGTGCCTCTTTCTACCTTGGAAAGTAGTTGAGTCAGGTGAATAAAACCTTCAGGAATGAATCCATGGGCAAAAATCTGTCATTGGAAGGTATTAATAAGCCACTATGCTTATCCTTTTCTTATTTATAGGGATTGGAAGATTGCATCCATAACAGGTCTCTAGCTATTTGGATTTTGACAAAAAAAAATGTTTACCTTAATTTTTTTTCACTGACTTTAGTTTGTGAAAATGTAATTCCTTTTATTTTGGTAGAATTTCAAGCCATGTCAGTGTTTTTCCCCTAAATTTAATTAATAGATTCACAGATCTTTTGCACTTTGTGGATTGGGATTTAGCATAGGTATGAGGCTCAAAATGTTTTTTTTTTATGTCTAACAATTTAATTTTATAACACAAAGAAATTTAAAGGTCAGTGTCCTCTAGAGGTTGAAGGGGTGAAGATGAGTGCTTTCAAGTATATACCCAGAGGTCATTAAGGCTCTGGATACATTCCTAAGAGCTTTGTTCACATGACTCAACTACTTTCCAAAATGCAGAGAATCCCTTATGCCTGAATTTTATTATTTAGGCTATTTATTTTTATTAAAAAAAAGCAAGGTTTAAGGAGACTATAGATTTGTCTTGTTGCAAATAGGCAATAAACAAAATTGAACCCCTAGGTATTGACTGGTACCACAATGACAAATAAAATCCTTAGGCTAGACACATTACAGAAATGAGCAAAAACAGGATACATTCCTCTCTGAATACATGAAGGCTCTGGATACATTCCTAAGAGCTTTGTTCACATGACTCAACTACTTTCCAAAATGCAGAGAATCCCTTATGCCTGAATTTTATTATTTAGGCTATTTATTTTTATTAAAAAAAGCAAGGCTTAAGGAGACTATAGATTTGTCTTGTTGCAAATAGGCAATAAACAAAATTGAACCCCTAGGTATTGACTGGTACCACAATGACAAATAAAATCCTTAGGCTAGACACATTACAGAAATGAGCAAAAACATCAGAATGCACAAAGACAAATTCCTGAAACTCTTCTTAGGGGCCTGAGTAAAACAGATCATACAAATACCATAAAAATTATGGTTCTGTATTCTGCCTTTCATAAAAAGATGTTCAAACCAAAGCTGTTTTAAAAGCTGTAGCATTATTTCTTGAAACAATATGGTTGATTAACATGTTCCATGACTGTAACATGTTACAGTCTACATTGAGAGTTCATACTGAAAACACCTCTTTTTGGATATAATTTCATTCATGGAGTAAAACAGTTAGTACAGTAAGACATTTGTGATTCCCTATGGTTTTTATTGAATTAATTTCATAATCGGATTTGGACTTGAAAATAGTTCACCTTGAACTTGGATTACATTATTTGACCTACATATTAATTGACCTACTAGATATATATTTTGATTGGAATACTCGACTGTCCCTGGCTATGATAATTAGATTGCGCAATGACCGATCGAAATAGGAAAATTATTTTAAACCCATTACTGAACTTTGTCACGAGATCTATGCTTGATGGTGCGAAAATTAATCTGATTATTGGAAAAGCTGTAAGTTTTTTTGATTATGGTACTATTATCAGTGCTAAAGAGTTTCTGTATAAGGAGCTGAATATTCAGAGCTGATTTGTGAAAAATGCAAAGGATGAAGATAATGTATTTGACATTTGTAAACAGTTAAATCAGGCGGCAAAGGATAATTTGCCTGTTCCCACTTTTGTTATATTCTCACCATCTGAAGCACCAACAATCGGGGAGGCAGTCTCGGCTACTTTAGTCTCGAAAGTTAATGAACTCTCTCGGAAAATTGACGGCTTTTTAGAGAATGCGACGCATTCAGGACCCTGTTTGGCCAGCTAGAATTGATACCAACGTAACAATTAACCCTGCCCCAGCTCCTACGTTTGCCGTTATACTAAAAAACTGTCCTGCAAACCTGACCTCACCTAATGCTCGTAAGGACTTCGTCGATAAACTTTGCCCTGAGGCCTCAGGTGAAATAAGTGAACTTAAAAAATCGGCTTCGGAATGGAAACTTGTTGTTAAGTCAAAGCGTGCAGCGAATAAAATTGCCGAGAATGCTAAAAGCAGTACCTCAGGTATCTCGGTGAGTGTGAAATCCCCACTGTTTATAGGGATCCTGAAAGGTGTACCGATCGAGTACGATGAGAATCAAGTAAAATCTCTTGTACCAAATTGCGTGAAAGTTTGACAGTGCCGAAAGTCCCGAGTGTTCAAGGTCTACTTTGAGTCAAAACAAAACCTGGATCAGTTCTTAAAAGTTTCTGTGAAAGTTGGCTACGAAAAGCTTTCTGCACAAGCATTTGTATATCTCCCAAAGCGTTGTTTCTCATGTCATAAGACTGGGCATCTGGCCTCGCAGTGCTCTAATCGGGCCCTCTGCTCTCGCTGTGGATCATGCGATCACACCTCAAACAGTGCCTCTCCATGTTCGGAAAAAATGTTCTGTCTAGAATGTAAAGTTACCGGCCATACTTGTTACAGTGTAAAGTGTCCTATTAACAACAGTCAACTAGCAAAGCCCATGGTATGACATGGATGTGTCTACTACTACGCAAGCTGTACTTTCGTGGAATATTAATGGTGGACTTTTAGTCAAAATTCCTGTGATAGAAGGTTTGCTTTTGAATTGTGACGTATTGTGCTTGCAAGAGCATTTTTTGACGAGTCATAGTTTAGGCCTTCTGAAAATTGACAATAATTTTACTAGCTATTCGGTGCCTGCTAAACAATCCGCTTCTAGTGGCCGCCCCTCGGGTGGTATTGCGATGCTTGTTAGACCTCGTGCCGGTCGAGTATTTTTGATTCATGTGATTTTTTTCTTGCTGTCCGTGTAAAAGAGTATGTTATTGTAAACGTCTATCTCCCAACAGATTATCGCAATGACCGATCAGAATTTTTATTTACTTCTGCATGTGAGAAACTAGGGTCTTGCCTTTCAAAGATTCGCCTGTTATGTAAGTGTTGTATTATTATAGGAGATTTTAACTGTAATTTAACTGACGCCTCGTTATTGCGTACTTCTATTTTGTCTGGTATTTTTGACGATTGGCTTAGGATATTGCCGAAAGATCTTGATTACACTTACACACACCATTCAAGTCACGTATCGAACCTTGACCATGCAGTTTCTTCTATAAATCTCCAAGTGTCACCTGTTCACGTCGTTACTGATTTCCAACTATCAGACCACCTTCCAATATCTGCATCTATTTATTGTTCCTCTGCTCAGTCTACTCCCACTACACAACCACATCAGCCCCACGCCCAATTTTACAGGGATTGGGAAAATATCCAAGATGACCTTTTTGCTGCAGTAACTAATTCTGTCCTACATAAAATTCATGTTCCGTTCCAGCTGCTCATGGAAAATCCGCAAGTTGATGCAAATGAAATACGGATGTTGCTAGATATCTATCTTGCACAAATTTGCCATGCTCTGCGATGCGCAGAAAAAGCCAGTATACCTCTTAAACGTATACGTCGGGGTGTCACAAAGCACTGGTCCAGTAATCCGAGCCTAGTTGAAGCTTGGAGAAAATCCAAATTTTGGTACCATCTGTGGCTCCAGTGCGACCGTCCTCGCTCTGACAGGGTTTCTGACATTCGTCTTTCTACCAAAAGAAAGTTTGCAAGAGAACTATGTATCCACATGAACCAGATAGTTGAAGAGACATCCCAGCAAGCTTCTCTGTCCCAACCTTCCTTCTGGAGAAATGTATCAAGAGATCCTCTAGGGCCCACCTATCTGCTCAAGTTATTCCTGATTCCGAATGGAATTCATAATTCTCTGCTGAATTCTCCCCACCAGATGCCGCCATACAGTCCGAATATGAAGATAAGCTTGATAAATTTCGGTCTAGGTGTCCAACTGACAATTTTGTTGTTTCAGCTGATTCTGTACTGCGAGCAATCCAACGCCTAAAGCGTAAGAAATCTTCTGGCATCGATAAAATAAGCGCTCTTCACATTCTGCATGGAAGCGAGCTGCTGGTAAACCATATTGCTCTTTTGATGCAGATGATTGTTACCCAAGGAATTGTACCGTCTTCTTTCTCAATCGAAGATCTCACTCCTATTCCAAAGAAAGGTAAACTCGCAACCCAGTGCTCGTCCTTCCGCCCTATAACAGTGGCTACTACCTTCTGTAAGCTTTTTGAACTTCTGTTCATTGACCAACTGAACGCAAAATGCTATGTTCCACCTAACCAATTTGGATTCCAGCCACGTCTCGGTTGTGCCCACGCTTTGTCGGTTGTCGCGAACGCATTGATCGATGCTGATGCATCAGGTGAAACTCTCGTGTTGGCTGGGCATGATGTTCGTAAAGCGTTCGACTCTCTCATTCACGCCGCTATGCTACTCCATGCAGCAAAACGTGGAGTGAGCCCCTCATATATCAGAGCCCTTCGAGACATGTATTATCGTCTTAAAGTTCGCCTAATACTTCACCCATTAGCTAAAGTTGACGGCTCTCAAGTCTATGCACCAACCCCTAATATTTTTGTCAATGTTGAAAAAGGTACCCGTCAAGGTGCTGTTTCTTCCCCTTCACTCTTCAATAATGGAGTTCTTGATGCACAGTCAGCTGTTCCCACATCATTCATCTTTGCCGGTCTTGATTTATCTCTCGTATGTTATGCAGACGACATTCTGAATGTGAGCCGCACTATCCAGCGCATAAGCGAGATTTTCGCAACGCTACAATCTGAGTATGCAAAACTAGGTCTTCAGTTCAATGCTGAAAAGTCCGAAGTTGTATTCTTCAATTGGAAGCAAGCGTCGCCTAGGGATATTCCTCTCGGAAATAGTAGGATTAAGCCAGTAGATCATATCACCTACCTCGGTCTTCCCATTGGTTCGTCAGTAATGCACACGCGACAACTATTAATTGCTCACATTGAGCGTAGAGTTGGGTTATCATATGCTTCTTTTGTAACTAATAAGTTACGGTTCAACCGCCATCTTCTCTTGAAACTTTTTAACTCTGTCGCTCTACCACATTATTTGTACATATCGCCGTTTTGGAAAATGCTCACAAATTCTGACAAGTCAAAAATTCGTTCAGTATTCTTCCGGTTCGCAAAATATCTTTTACGCTTTCCCTCTTGGACGCGCAATTCTTATCTGATTAGAAAATTCAGCATTGCTGACCCCATTATAGCTGTGGAAAAGCAAATTCGTGCTTATAATTCCCGTTTAATGAAGTTGAATCATCCCTGGTCGTCAGTATTAACCCATTAGTTAAGATGTATTTGTTGTGTTTTTTTTATTTTTTCATTTTTTTTTTTTTTTTTTTAAGTGTTTGTTTTCGCGCTTAGTGTAATTGTTGCAGTTTTTAAACTGACTGATGATTTAGTCTCTTTTCGTATGGGTCCAATTTAAGTGACGCTGGTTATTCTCAATTTTGGTGTCATTTTTTTTTTTTTGATAATATATTGCGTATATTACTAATAATAGAGTTGTTTATTAATTATCGGTTCTTTTAAGCATATTGCTTTAAGTAACGTTGTAAAAGGATCCGTGATTGAATAATTTCCTTGTTTCTGTTATTTATGTATATCGGAGTAAATGAATCATTTGTTGAGAGTGATCTGAGTTCAAGACCAGCGGGCGCAAGTGTCGTTTAACTGTTTTTACCGTTTCTTGTCATATTTACACTAGTTAATATGATTATCTACTGTATATCTTTTTTAATTCACTGATGATTATTTGGGTTATTTTTTTTTAACAATTGCGGCTTGATGCAATGATGTTCATATTATTTATGTTTGTTCAGTATTTAGGAGCCTAAAAAAAAGAAAAGAAACATGTCGCGTACCTACAGAGCAGTGTATAATGGTGTTTTTCTTTTCTCGTTTTGTGTAATTTGTTCTAAGTGCTGATTTAGATCTTAGCTCCAGCGTTTGTCACTACAAACCACATGTATAACTCCTAAGTTTATGTTTATTGCTTTTTTTTGTTTCGCTTATTTGCTCCATCTTTTCCTTTTTTGTATGACGGGTTTTCCAATAAATAATAATAATAATAATAATAAAAGGTTTCTGTCCAATCTTTCTGAAAACCCTTTTCTGGCATGTCCACTGGCAATATCAACAAGAGCCTTTTCTTGCCTTTTTGTGAGTTTGAACTGACTTCTGAACATCCAGATCTTTAGTGCATAGATGACCTTTGCCATCCACCTTGCTTGATGCAGCCCAGCTGGAGCTCTGAACGAGATTCCCTTAGATGGCGTGCCACCGAGGAATATGATTGTCAAGTCCAAAAGCTCACGGTAATCATCACGGGGTTGATACAGTAGTGTCTGTGTCTCAGTAAATGCTATGATATCTGTGATTACATGTGAAACAGCTGTAAACACACACTCATCTGATGAAGCTGTCTGATAGTCTGCTCTGTTAATAAACTGCCAGGTGTTCTTAAACCGGTTGAAAATTGTTTATCTCTGGGCCTTTGCAAGGACCAACCCAATCAAGAACCACTGCTTG
>JAPEVW010000150.1:222500-225000 GCA_027921565.1 Artemia sinica | reverse complement strand
GTTACGTATATTTATTACTAATAAAAACGTTTGTAAATAAAATTAAACAAGTTTCGAGAAAGCCATTTAACTAAATAAAAGTAAATTAATATGAAAATTTTGTTTTAATTATTCATGTACGGTGAGCCAAGATCAAAACCTGCATTTATTCTAAAACGTTCAAAATTAAATTAAAAAAAAACAAGTTTTTTAAACTGAAAGTGAGGAGCGACATTAAAACTTAAAACGAACATAAATTATTCCGTATATGAAAGGGACTGTCCCTTCCTCAACGCCTCGCTCTTTACGCTAAAGTTTGACTCTGTCTCACAACTATTTTTTTAAAACAATAAAAAACTTTAGCGTAAAGAGCGAGGCGTTGAGGAGGGGACAGTCCCTTTCATATACGGAATAATTTCTGTTCGTTTTAAGTTTTAATGTCGCTCCTTACTTTCAGTTTAAAAAACTTGTTTTTTTTTATTTAATATATATACAGGGTAACATTTTTGAAATATGCATATCCAAGCAGTTCTCAAATTTCTCTTGTCAACATCTAACATGTTGAGGACAAAAATGGTTTTGCACCAGGTAAAAGAACCATTCATGAGTATCATAATTTTTAATGCTTCTATGCTAATTAGCTTGCTCAAAAATTGTAAAATGCACTATTGGTCCATTTTCCGCAATAATTCAAACCTGTAAAGAAGTGGCCAGGGTGGTTCAAATTTTTCTCAAGTGATCTTGGACCAGTTTTGAAAATAACCGGAAACATCCTAGTTGAGGGTTTGAAACTTTTTGAACCCCCATGTTTTATACCCCTAATGGCTCGAAAGTAATTTTATTTTTGTTATTTATTTTGCTTCTATGCTAATTAGCTTGATCAAAAATTGTAAAATGTACAATTGGTCCATTTTCTGCAATAATTCAAACCTGTCAAGAATTGGCCAGGGTGTTTGAATTTTTGTCCAGTGATTTTGAACTGGTTCAACAATAACCAGAAACGTCCTAGTTGAGAGTTCCAAACTTTTAAATCCCCCATGTTTTATACCCCTAATGGTTCAAAAGTAATTTTATTTCGGTTATTTACTTTAATTATTCAGATAAAAATACAAAAAGATACAAAGTAGGTACAGCAAAAACTAACATAGGCCAGTTCTATGTCTTTAGTATTTTTGAGACAGAATGGATCAGATCCAACTAGTTTGACAGCTCTGTAAAATGCCATTTCTTCAGCAACAAACAGCAATGTCATTGATCTTAGGCCACATGAAGACTTTTTCTTTAAATTTCAACCACTTCATGAATTTTAGCTTGACTTGTCCTTTGTCAGGGAAGTCTATCGCTCAACCAATAAACCAACCCTTTTTGCCTTTCTTTCTGCTGAACCAAACTGGATAGTACTTTTCCAGCTCAACTTTGACTGGCTCTTGGACTGCCTTTCTCACTGGGATACTGTCTGAGTTCAAGTCACTAAGCAATGTGTTTAACTGGACTGATGAAGACTCAGCTTCTTTACTCCTTGCTGACATGGTGCAACACTTAGATGGCTACTTCTGCGTTTTGTTCTTCTGGTCTCAAAAGTCTTTGTTTATAAAATGTTTACAAAATACTTGCCTCCTCTTGACAGTATTCACAGGAGCCTTCTTATGAGTTAACAGCAGTCCAAGACATTCTGCAAGCTGAGGAGCCAACTTTGAGGAGTGTGCCATTGGGCTTTGGTTTAGCTTGATGAAGAGTTTTCATTGCTGTCTTCAGCACTGTCACGTTTGAAGATATCATCCACAGAGATTTCTGGCTCAGGAACTTGGAAGTTATTAACAAAGGTGAGAAGACTAGTATCAAGGTCTTGTTCTTGACTGACTGGTGAGGTCGGGGTTTGGTCACTGTTTCATTGGCACAGGTTTGGGAGACGGATGAAGTAGGCCCAGTTTCTGTCTCAGTTTGCAAGGTAGACCAGGTTTCCGTCTCACATGGTTCCGTCCAGGTTTCCTGGTAAGGTGGATGAGGTAGGTCCGTCTTCTATTTGACTAGGTGGGGAGGAAAAACCACTTGAACTAGCTGTGGCTTCCTGTGATTCTAAAGCATTCTGCCCTGTCAGTTCAATCCAAATCTGGAAGAGGCTCTCATCTTTCAGCTTTGGGTTCAACTGCATACAGGCGACATTTCAAAACTCTTCAACTTTGTTGTCTCCTATCATGGGCTCCAAAGCTTGGGCAAGTTGATCTGAGGCAGGACTGCCATTTTTTGCTGAGTATTGTTGATGTTGATGACAAAAATAGTGTCGTCAGGTGACTCAACACGTACTGCAAGCTTCTCAGAATCGATTGCGGCTATGTCCCATGGGTATAGACTGCAAGCACGGAATCCGCTTTTGATAGCCTCTTTGTTCATATTGTTTGGCATGAATTCTGCAATCACTGATACAAACTTGTTTTGGTTACTTCAAACCTTGGTTGGCGGTCACTGACTCTAACTTCAAAGTCTTCTTCCTTTCCTCAAAAAATTCTTTCCATCTTGCTAT
>JAPEVW010000150.1:215000-217500 GCA_027921565.1 Artemia sinica | reverse complement strand
GGGGTCTACTTAGAGGGACGGCAACCTTTTCAGCACAGCGAAGTGGATGGCCAATTTCTGCGCAATAAATATCGATTGCTAGTTGTGTTTCCTCCTTTGAAAGAGCAGTTAATCAAGAGAGAAGATGGAAAGGGACACGGATCTTACTAAGGACTCTGGCTGCTTCTTCTTTAAATAAAACAGGGTTAATTTTACGTCAATCACGGCGAGACCTAGGAGGTGTTTTCGAAGTTGTTTGCGTTTGTGTATCTGAGCTTTGGCAAGGAATCTCAGCTGAGAACTGTATTGGTAAGTGATCAGATAGCTGAAAATCAAGCACAACCTTGATAGACGAAATCCTGAGATTTGCGGACGCAACGATATGATCGAGATCTGATGTAGATATTGAGGTGTGTACGTGTGTAAAATTTAAATCTTTGCACTTGAGATCAAACTGGTCTCCAAAAATACTAAGCAACAACGTAGAACGTAAAGACCTAGATAAGAACGGTTCATTCAAATTGCAATTGAAGTCGCCAACTAATATGCATTGAAGGCTTAAGTATCTAATACGGTTAATACACTGGCCGAGTTTATCACTAGAATAAGTAAAAGCACGCTCCGAACGCTCATCATGGTAATTTGTATGCAAATATACATTAATAAAAACACAGCCCTCAACACTAATCGCTAGAAAATTATCATTGACTTCAAATACACTAGATCTTAGAGTCGAACGAACGAAAGTGGCAATACCACCGGAGGGTCGCCCTTTTCCACTTAGCTGCTTCGCTGAAACTGAATAAACCGATACTGAACTATTAAAACTAAGAATGCTTTTACTGCGGCTTGTGACGAAATGTTCTTGTAAACAGACAACTTCATTTTGCTCAAACACAACATCTAAGATCGTAATTTTGTTCGCAAACGAGCCATTAATGTTCCGCGATAAACATTTAACTGTAGAAGCTTCAGATGTCATTTCTTTTGTGGATTACTGTTTGAGGAACATTTTACCACTGTAACACGTGTGACTGCCGATTCTGCATTCAACGCAGAATGTCGGCTGTCTGCATGGTTCATCTCGCGTAGAACTATGTTCATTTGAGGCACATCTAGAGCATAAAGGTTCAGCTGTACACTGGGAAGCGAGGTGACCGATTTTGTGACAGTTATTGTATCGTTTTGGCAAGAACTTAAACGGATCAGCAGGTAGACGCTCGTAGCCGATAATCACCGAAACACTCAGAAATTGTTGGAGCTCACTGATAGTGTCAAAATACACTTTGAAAGAACGGGATTTTCCGCATTGTTCAGTCTTCGCACTATTTGGGATTAGACTTTTTAGTCTTCAACACTAAAAACACAGCCCTCAACACTAATCGCTAGAAAATTATCATTGACTTCAAATACACTAGATCTTAGACTCGAACGAACGAAAGTGGCAATACCACCGGAGGGTCGCCCTTTCCACTTAGCTGCTTCGCTGAAACTGAATAAACCGATACTGAACTATTAAAACTAAGAATGCTTTTACTGCGGCTTGTGACGAAATGTTCTTGTAAACAGACAACTTCATTTTGCTCACATACAACATCTAAGATCGGAATTTTGTTCGCGAACGAGCCATTAATGCTCCGCGGTAAACATTTAACTGTAGAAGCTTCAGATGTCATTTCTTTTGTGGATTACTGTTTGAGGAACATTTTACACTGTAAACACGTGTGACTGCCGATTCTGCATTCAACGCAGAATGTCGGCTGTCTGCATGGTTCATCTCGCGTAGAACTATGTTCATTTGAGGCACATCTAGAGCATAAAGGTTCAGCTGTACACTGGGAAGCGAGGTGACCGATTTTGTGACAGTTATAGTATCGTCTTGGCAAGAACTTAAACGGATCAGCAGGTAGACGCTCGTAGCCGATAATCACCGAAGCACTCAGAAATTGTTGGAGCTCACTGATAGTGTCAAAATACACTTTGAAAGAACGGGATTTTCCGCATTGTTCAGTCTTCACACTGTTTGGGATTAGACTTTTTAGTCCTTCACAGTTATATCCTCAGGGACATTTCGAAGCACAGCTATGTGCAGGGGTTCTCGTACAGAAATTTTGAGATCGGGCTTGGAAGATTTCGCTTTCTCAACGATTTTCGTTGCTGCAGCTTTTGACCTGACCACAAGCTTCCATTCGTTTGCAGATTTGCGAAGTTCGCTAATGTCATTTGCATTTTCACAGAAACTGTCTATGAAAGCTTTCCGGTCATTTGGGTCATTGAGTTCCTTGAGGGATTTTTCTAGACAACAGAATAGGAAGGATCTTTGGGCTTGGATATTTCAGGTGCACTACCACTGCTTGTGAAAATACTGACGGCTGGAGCGGACTGGGTAGCTAAAAAGCTATCAAGCTTCCGAGAGAGTTCATTTAATTTGGCAGTAACTGTTGCATTTACTGCATCTCCGATAACCGGAACCGAGCAGGGGTTAAAGATGACAAATTTTGGCATGCTGACATTATTTTTT